>JAKSZP010000071.1:0-238670 GCA_022478985.1 Massospora cicadina | reverse complement strand
CCCTCCACCCCCTCAAAGCTGCGACATATGCGGAGGGGTCACCGCCAATCACACCATTCCGCTCAAGGATGTTCCAGGCGTATGGCTTATACACATCTTGGCAAAACCCCATGTCCGCATTATTGGGGTCTCTTCCTCAGCTTGAGGCCAAAAGCTGGTAAGGGATCTGTTGATATAGTAATTCCTCAGAGTGTGCCCCAGGGCTGACACAAAGTGATTCATGATGAACATCAGGGACAACTACATTTGAATCAGCGGAAGCAGAGCGTCCTATATCTACTCTGCTCGCCCTTTTCCCTGTTCATTTGGGACCACAGATACTGAGTGGACCCTTGGTTTGGCCTGACAACTAACCGCATAGTGACCTGTTTAACCACATGAGAAACAAGCGTTTGGGACCAGCACTCGTCTATGAATTGCCCCAGAAGGCCTAGGTCTACTATTAAACCACGGTTTATTATGGAACCAAGGATACGCAGTTTGAGCATAATAGGGATGGAAAGGACCCACCCATGAGTTAAGTGGTCGAGGGGTGACCCAACAATTTTCCCCATATTGGTGGGATCCTTCGTTTAGCGAAATTTTAGTGGCAGATACAGGATCCTTCCGCTCCACATTGGGAGCACTAAAGTTGATGGATAAACGGCGTAAATGATGGATGATTTTGAGTAACTCCGCATCCTCCTGAAGAGTGTATGCCATAGCATTATACAATTTGCGGTAGGGCTTAATAACCGCTGTCATCGCTATGCCACCTCCTCATTAGATAAGACATTTGCACCCAACAACACATGAGCCTCATTATTAAACATCTCCGCAAACTGTAGTAAAGACTCACTTTTTTGGAAAGATATTGTTAAAAAGTTCGCCTTGCGCTGAGCCATTTTCCTTTGCCCCCAAACAGCGAATTACAGTCTCCTTCATCTCTTGGTAAGCTAAAGTGCTGTTTTTAAATTAACATGTAACTTGATTGGCACTTGAAACATCCAATGCATACAACAAAAGTTTAGATTTCCGTTGATCTGAAGCCCCCTCTATGGCAAACTCAAACCGCTTGAAAAACCCATGTATGTTACCATCACGGTTAAATGGGGGCAGCCTGTCACTGCAGATTTCCTTTTCCTTAACAACCTTTTCTAATTTATAATATGCACAGTCTAGCCGCTCCATCTTGCTGTTCAAGAGGTTGGAAAGTTGGTTGGCATGGTCACCTATCAGGAGCAAATGACGGAATGCATGGTTGAGCTGCTTAGTAATATTATTATTCTTTAGAAAAACACTTTATGCGCCTGAAGTAAGGTATCCAAAGCAAGTTTCAGTTCCCCATATTGAGAGAATTCAGTCACTGGGGGTAGTACCCCATCAAAGCGGGCTGGTTGCGCCATAGGTGTAATTGAGGAAGTTGTTATTAGTTGATCAATGAGCCCCCTGTAGTGAGCACCACTGTTAACTTTTCAGTAGATATGGCTTATTTCTGCTGAATGAGTTGCACAAGGGTTAACCCACTGAGCAACGGGCCAATGATGTGGAGATCGTTGATCCCTTGAATGAACATATTACAATTATATAAAATAGGAGGCGATCGCCCCAACTACGCTACTGTTATTTTAAAATAATATATACAGCAGATCTTCTCTGCTCACGCTCCTTCTTACTCCTACTCACTTCTTTCCTCTTTTTCTCCTCTTCTTATAAAAAAACCTCCTTCACCTCTCTCTCTTGCTCAACCCTTAACCCCAGTATTCCTCAACAGATTTGACATTTTTCTTAGTCAATATCAATTTGCTATCAATGTAGAATTCGTTCAATCATCGAGGCTTCAACAGAATTTCCTCAATTACTGACCCTAATTGAATTGATCGATTTACCTCACATTGCTATAACCTATCACTCACCCTTGGAGCTCGCTTTGCATCTAATTTATGATTCACTGGAACACTAGCTTATCACCCAGTCATATTGAAATCTCGACAATCCATTGTTAATATATTTATTTACCTAATAGCTCAGGAGAGTACCTGGCAGGGAGCACCAATTATTCTGTTGGGATAGGGTAGCTGAGGGTAATAGTTCCTCTAAAACATACCAAAATGGATGGGATAAAACGTCCCACAGCAAGTAGGCAGTGGGGAGAGCCGGGAATCCTAAATGTAGGGACTGGTAACTTGCTATAAGCTTGGGAATAGGTGACAAGGGACCTATTGTATTGTAACTGGTGAAGTCAATGGCTGGAGAGGAGCTTGCTGTACAGAGGCTCTAGAAATAAGTAAAACTAAGAATGAATTGGAGATAAAAATGTAACTTTATTTAAGAAAAGGCGTGTATATTTATAGGTGAGGTTCTCCTCCTAATCCTTTCAGGGTAGCAACGTCCTCCACTGGCAAGATCTTCAGCATCCTGATGTTGATCAGGTGGGGAGTCGACGGCAGGCTTTCTTTTAACAAATCAATTAGGGGATAGAAAATAATGCTCAATGAGAGGAAAATTCAGAGAGGTATTGGAGGTAGGGAAATAGAATTAAATTGATTAAGAGCAGGTTGAATCCTAACAGGCAATAAGAATTTTTATAATTACTATGGAAAGCCACCAGTAATTTGAGTACCTCTACCATAATTTGATTATTCTAACATATTGATCTAATGTTAGTAATCTCTCAAGCCCTATTTGCTCACTTTCTTGGCCTAATTTGGATATTATGCCAATAGTTACCAATCTTAAGGCTGCTTAGTAACCACGAAATGCACCAATGAAAATTCTGGGAAAAGAAAGCATATGAGTGATCTTACCATCTGGAAGGGGGTCTTTTTTTCCAAGTAGATAGCTTTAAGTCTACTATTAAGTTGATATAATGAGCCTGAGAACAACTGGCACTACCAGATACTATGGGGTGCTCCTCCTTTTAATTAACAAACCCCTATTCCTGATAACAAGGTTTCTGGTTGTTATATTTTTTACCCAGATTGCTGTCTTTGGGCAGTTTCTGGTGTCATTGTTATGTGAACCTATATATTTGAAATATGACACCCAAGCGCCAGTTTCAACAGTGGTGCTCATTACAGGGCGCACAATTTCTACCATGTATCAAACCATTTTATAAAAGTAAGAATATCTCTCCAGATACCACAGCATGAATTAAGGACTCTAAAGTGGCCTCTCCAAAGAGCCAGCATAGATTTGGACCACCTACTCATCTTCATAGCAAATAAACAGTTAGGCTTCCGGGCTCAGGCTTAGACAAGTTATTACCTCAGAATACTGAGTTTCCGCTCTTATAACTAATTTGGAGGACCTTTCACTCCACATTGCTAGCTTTAAGCAGGACTTTAGAAACCCTTATTACTTCCTCAATGATTCTGGCGGGGAGATTACCTCTTTTCAAACTTTAGTCCTCTTACAAGGTCAGGAGATAAGGAGTTAAAGACACTCCTCACTGCTGTCAATCAGAAGCTTGAACCGGTAAAACAAAAGTTTATGACAGAACTCTATCAGTTTTCTGGGTTGGTTAATCAACTCCATTGAGAGTTCACTTCTCACTATTCTGAATTGACGGTCTATTTGATATTGCCAAATATTATGGTGGGTAATGAGTCTTCTGCTGATCCTTCTATCCAAACTATGCCCAAGATTCAAAATTGCTTGACAATTGCCCCTCTGGCTGCTAGCTCAGGAGGTCAATCTGAATTGTTGCAGCCTCCATGCCCTTGTGTAATGGAATATCAGATTCTGTTCAATAAAATCAAATTACCTAAATTAGATAAGAGCAGAGATGTACACAATTTACTTCTTTATTCGAATTAAGTATGAGTGGTGCTCCAAGATTAGCAAGTTGGTAACATTCATAAATTCTTTGGACTCTATAAGTCATGAATTGATAAAGCCTAAATTACAAAAAACTAGAATAACTTTATAAAATGCCAAAGAACTTTTGGTGAAGGAGTTTGGCAGTGAGGAGTGAATGACAATGTGGAAGACATTGCCCCTTAATTTTTCTTATAATAAGGATGAGTCTGTTCAGCTTTTATTGAACGACCTTATTAAAACTCAAGTTTTATATAGAGCCAAGTGTTAAATAATTTTGACGCTCATGTTGCACTGCATCACTCCTTCAAGCCATATATAAAATTGTATCAGGTTTTACTCCCTGTTTTAAATGAGAAGAATGATATTACCCATATGGTAAATTATCTCCTCTGCTATACCGCCATATTTGAGGCGCCTAACCAAAGTCATCAAGTGCTTTGTGACCATTATGATAAGGTCAACATCTCAAAGATAAAATTAGCTCAGTCATACAGCCCTCATTTCCCTACGCCTGATATTGCTCAGGTTACTTATTATCTGTGTAAAAACCTGGGGAATTATACCAATAGTTGCCTAATTTGGACTTCATGATCAAGTTTCATTCTGCAAAACCTGGAAAGATTGAAGATCTGGGAAAAGAGCGGGCAGAATAAAACTTGGATTATATACTTCCACATTCTAAAAAAATCCCCAGTAAGATAAAATCAAAGGAACCAAGTTCCGTTAATCCACCGTCTAACAAGGACGCCCTGCCTTCAGCATTACATCAAGTGATTGCAGATGATGTGGTAGCATTTACCAACCATTTAGTAAATGAATGCAAAGATGTGTTGTTGCTAGCATTAGTAGTAAAGTCATATGTTAAACAACTAGAACATCACAAACTCCCTGTCACCTCAGGTGATATTCCCAGGCTGGATAAAGTCAAGGTGGCCGTACCTTTTGGTACTTTAGTAGAAATAACCCTTTTTATATGCCAATCTCAAATCCTATTTAGGGCAAGCAGATTCCCTGGATGTTATCACATTCAATGCAGCTGATGAATTTGTGGCTGAATGCACATACATAGATTTTAATGTTAATAAGCTCAAAGTAAGAGCTATCATGGACAGTGGGGCACCAATAAACATTGTGTCCACTAGCTTGGTGTAGAAACTTTATCTGGTGCTAGATATCAATCATTATAAAAGTTATGGTTTGTGAAGCCTCAGATGATTACTTCATAATGAATATATATGCGCTGCTTCTGAGGTTTGCTTTTCTAGTTTTATTGGCTTCAGCTATAGTGTTAATGAGGTAAGGTTATGTCTTTCTCTTCAGAACCTCTTATATGAGGACTTTGAAATTAAAACCAATTTTGAGGATAACACTTTGGAGATACTAGGACAACATTCTCCACTTTACTACAATAAGAAGCCCAAAGACCCTGTGCCTCAGAATCAGGAGGTTGTTAACCTCACATATAAGAATGGCATAAGGCGATAAGGTATTAACAGATTTGTGAGTGAACTTAGCAGTTGCCTAATCAAGTTATGGAAACTAAGGGCATTCCATTAAGAACTAATTGTAGTCTAATTATTCCAGTGGACAACCAACTTATAGTGGGGACAGAAATTAACCTGGACATCTCCTAAGGGTTATACAGCGAAAATATTTTGTGCCTTTTTGTTGCTCTATATTTGAACCTGTCGCTGAACCCAAGGTTATTCTTTATAATCATGGCATATTCAGGGTATACTAGCCAACCTATATCCACATTTTATTAAACTTAAGTGACACCAAATAGCTGCTTTTATACATATTCTACAAGTTAATAAAGTTTAAAATATTCAGGACTTTGACATCTTTGAGGAACTGGGACTGCTTAGTGATAACAACCAATACATTTGTTCTGTAATACTGAGTGAAACCTTTCAGGGGTTAACCAAGAGAATAAGGACCAATCTTTGGCCCTTTTTTTAATTATAGCGTTATTTTGCAAAAAAACTATTTAATTTGGGTTTTGCAAATAATATGTTGCAGCAAATTTAAACTGGAAATCATCCTCCCATTTGCCTTCTTCCTATTAGGCGCTCAAAGGTAGTGGATGAAGTTGCTAATGCTGATCTTACCCATCTAGTAATTGTTGGAATTCAGGCAGTTGTTATGCTCACTAATGCGTTTTTACCTGAATTACAACACTATTTTCGCAGAAGAAAGATTATTCTAAACTGCTAGAATAATTTTCTGAGGGAATTTTTAAACCATTTATATTAGAATAATAAAATACTAGTAATATTAAAATATTGTGGTTTATACAAATTTTCTTTCTCGTTGCAAACACTTTTGCAACCCATTCAATTCAAGACTAAATCTAGTTTGATAATCTCATAGAGGGGATTAGTCTGCGCCCATGTCTGGGAGCAGTTGGGCAAGCAAGGCAAGAGGAGCAGGCGGAAGGCCCGCGGCCTCTAACATTTGAAAACGCCCCAGAGAATCCGGCAGAATAGAAAAAATCTAAAAAAACTGGCGGTCACAATTTCCCCAGAGATACTCACGTGGCAAGCACGATGCAACCAGTACATCAATACACCACATTCCCAGCCACTTTCATCAGTGGAATTTGGAGTCCGTGTGTATCTGGACATCCAAAAAATGGCCCTATGGGAAAAATTTTGTGAAGATGTACACAAAATTTTCCCGACTGCGGTGTACATTGCACCTCACTCCATGTCAAGCGGTTGGCTGGACCTAGGTTTTGAAAGCAAAATAGCAGCAGACGAGGCTGCAGCAGTGCGCATAGTGGTCGACCTCCCCGAAGGGCAACAGGTCATCAAAACTAAATGCACCAGATGGACAAAATCAAACCAAATTTTCCTCACGTTTGACTTTTTGCCTACTACGGTAAAACGTGATATTTTAGAGCAACACCTGAAAGATGGTCTTGCCATATATGGCGAAATACAATCTTTCGAAATGCAACATTTCACGCTGATGCCACACCTGTGCACTGGCAAAGCCATCGCAGTTCTGACCCCAACTGAGGAGATCGCAAAGGACCTAACCCAGATCCCGCACTCCACCTTTATTGACATTGCAGGGCACACCACCCACCCATTCCGGGTAACCGTGGACAGCGCGCCCCCCATTTGCACCCACTGTGACGCGTTCAGCCATAAGGCACACGCATACCCCATTAAAGAGGGCGTTACATTCCAAGAGCACCCCTTGGTGGCCATGGCCAGCGGAGAGGTGCACTACGAACCAACCGCAAGCACCAAAGAGGCTTTCCCGTGGGGAGCACAAGGCTGCTACCTATTGGTAAAGCCCATCTCCCCACAGGAGTGGAAGAAGGCCAAGCAGGCCCATAGGACTGCAGCCAAGGAAGCGGCCAAGGTCACCACCACCATCCCACACTCACAACGCCAGGAGGACATGGAGACCTTCGCGGTGGAAGCAACTCGGGAATCCATCACCCAATCAGATTGGGAGGCCCAAGCTGAATGGGCCCACTCAATCTGAGGATCCGATGGGAGATTTGATCTCACCCAATTGCTGCACCCAAGCCCCGGTTGAAACTGACTTGGGACCTATCCCAATTAAAATATTTTTTTTGCCCCACTCGATGGTGCACTGAACTTATCCGCACCCCAAAAAATTTGTCCGACGTCGGGAAAACAAAAAGCGAAGGCTAAAGCCAATGCGACTCTTTCCGCAAAAATTAACAAAAACCCCAATAGTGTTGCTGCTAATACCTGCACTGCTGTGAAAGCCTGTGGGGACCTGGAAGAGGCTGGTGGGCCAGGGGCCCACCCCTCGCACCTAAGGTACAATGGGGGAAACCTTCACTCTAGAGATGCTGAATATCGCTGGACTCAAGGCCTCCCCCATCCCAGGCTAGGAAACTGAGTTTTTTACAAAATAATTTACCCGTGGATATCCTGGCCATCCAGGAAACCCACTGTCCACGAGGTTCTGAGGATGCTTGGAAAACAATGCTCCTACCATCCCTATCCTTTTGGTCGAAGCACTGTGGGGTGCTAATTCAGAAAAACAATTTTTTCAAATTTACATCTTCAAAAACATTCCTAAATGACTGAGTGCTCGTTGTCACCTTCTCATGGGCTGATGTTGTACACACAATTGTCAACATTTACGCCCCAAACGGTGCACAAGAGCGTTGGGAATGTTTATTGTCGGTCAAATCCCTCCCACTACCCCCAATTCTTTACTAATCAGCGACATGAACTGTTGGCTAACCTCACCAACGGACCAGTGGCCGCCCTCACCCCATGCCCCACAGGGTCACGTAGAACTATGCGTTCTAAAAGCCACCCTTGGGTTAATGGATGCGCTGCCGCGACATGCCCCACTGCTCGAAAACATGATGCATCCCCACATCCACAACGGCCAATTAAGGTCCATGACCCGCATTGACCTTATTCTAGCGCCGGCGAAATTCCAACCCCACATCTCTCACTTCAAAACAATGAAAATGGAATTCTCCAACCACTGACTGGTCTCAATAACATACCACTTACCCATCACAGTTGCAAAGGCCCCACATTGGTGCAAAATCTGCCCCCCAGAGCTTGCGTCACCAGGATTTTCCATGTGGGTGGAAGAGGCAACTTTGGCAAAATTGTTTGTTGCACCATTTTGCGCGGACCCCATTTCCACATGGGCAACTTTCAAAAAAGACACCATCCGCCACTATTGCCATCTCTCATCCAGACGCTCATGAGCCACATCGGTGGTTATATCGCGCGTGCTGGTGGAATTGGCTACTTGGAGTCCAATATTCCAGCCTCAGGATATAGCCCTGCATGGGGCCAGAAGTGGGCGGAGGCAGCAGCCCACCTCAACGCACTTGAAAGGCAACACAAACATCGGGTTTGTGTCCAATACAGGGCCACACGCATCACTAAAGGCGACAAGTGCACCGCATACTTCTTCAAAAAAATTTTGCACCACGCCAGAGCGTGGCCTGCACACAGGTGTGAAGATCGGATAATTCTATCGTGGACACACCAGCTGAAGTGGCAATCGAAATGCAAAGATATTACTCCAAGTTATACCAAGCTGAACCAATTCAGCCGGCTGAAATGGCGGAATTTCTTGACAGAGCTCATATCCGCACCATTTTCTGATACCCAGAAATAATGAATTTAATTACTCCAAACGAATTATGGACTACCATTCATGGTGCACCAAACTGAAAATGCCCAGGCCCAGATGGCATTCCATATGAGTTCTACAAAAAATATTTTAAATATATATCCCCATTGCTGCTAGCCTCACTCAACCAAAGCCTGTTGGAAACGCGCCTCCTACCAGGAGGACATGAGGCTTTTACAGTCACACTCTTCAAGAAAGGGGATAGGCTAGACTTAGCCAACTGGCGCCCCATTTCTCTAACAAACACAGACACCAAAAATTTAACAAAAATCATGGCTAACCGTTTAGGGACTGTAGCATCTGCCACCATCTCTCCAGAACAATTTGGTTTCATCCCCAGAAGGTCGATTTGGGATAACGTGCACTCTGTGGCTAATGTGTGTCAGTCCACAGCCTCTGGGGCACTTGTATTCTTGGACCAACAAAAGGCCTATGATAGAGTAAACTGGGAATACCTTAGGGCCTGCCTCCAACAATTCTGCCTACCTCCCCGCTTCATTAACTGGGTGATGCTGCTCACGGAATCTGCAACAATGGCTGTGCGCGGCCCAGGTTTCCTAACGGATGTAGTCCATCCTCAAAGGGGCCTGCGACAAGGGGACCCCCTGAGCCCACTCTTATACAACTTCAGCCTTGACCCACTACTGCGAAATGTGAATGCCCAACTCACTGGGGTCCATGTGCCAGGCCAAACCCCAGTCAAGATGATGGCATTTGCAGATGATTGCGTGGTGGGGGTGTCTAATAATAAAGATGCACGCGCGCTTGAAGCTCTCATCCAGGAATATTCCCAGGTAAGCAACGCGGCACTGAACGCCTCCAAAACTGAAATCATCCTCCTTGGTCAGTTTCAGAACTGCTGGGCCCCAGCAAGTAGTTCCCAACCCAGCCCAGCTGCTCGCCCAAGTCCACGCCTTACTAACTCAAAACACACCGCTCCACTGGTGCTCCCCTTGTGCCGCGACCTACCATAGGACCGGTACGCCATCTGGGCGTGTGGTTGGAGGCAGGAGGATACGCGTCAGCAGTAATGGAGGGCCATATACTGGACAACGTGACGAAGCGAATCGCCTCTCTCAGAGCCCACCCTACTACCCTCACTGGCAGGGTTGTTCTTGCCAACTCTATGCTCCTATCCAAAGTCTGGTTTGGAGCCCACGCCATCCCCTTCTCCCCAAGCTTCTTCAAATCCCTGTATGCTTTGCTACAAGGTTGGCTTTGGTCAGGCCGCCCTCCACCAGTACGGCTAGAGGTCATGTTTGGCCCTCATCATCATGGTGGCATGGGCCTACTTGACTTCAAAGCCCATGCCGCCAAGATCCTAGGCACCTGGATTGCGGCTGTCACTGCTCCTACACTCCCATCCCAACACTGGTCCCGCGCGGCCCACTCCAACTTCTCCCGAGCCTTGGGCCTCAACAATCCATCAAACCCCCACTCCCTGATGAAATACCTCGCATCACACACATCAGCCACAGGTCCTCACGGGACCAAAACCCACTACAAACGAATCCTACTCTCCATGCGAAGCGCAGAGTGGAGAATTCGTATTAGTGGACATACAACCTGAAGAGGCCGCCCCTCTCCTCAGTTCACACAAGAGGTACAGATGGCGTGATCCCCATTCGACCCCAAGTCCTATCCAGGGTGGACTACCTGGACATGATGGACATCCCTTATTTCACTGAGACCCAAAAGACTATCTGGAAATACGCACACCATCTTCTGTTGCAGCCTCAAGTCTGTTCCCATGTGTGGCGCTGCCTGAGGCGGGTGTATCGTACAGCTGAGCGCTCTAATGCTTTACACTCATCCTGCGTCGTGTGTGGCCAGTATGAAACGCTGTTTCACCGCCTTGAGAAGTGCCCCACCTCTAAAGTAATATGGCGCGAAGTCCAACGTCTGCTAGGCCAGGATCAAACACATCCCTTCAGTCTGTCAAGAGATATGTTTGCTTCATCAATGGCCTCCCCCTCCCACCCTCCCTTCGTGCTCTGGTGGTTGCAATCGCCATGTGGACTATCCACACGATTGTCTTGGATGACATCGCCGGATCCATCCCCACCCTCCCTGAAGCTGTCCACAGATTCCGGTCTCATTTGGTGGATCACTTTCAAGTGTGGATGTTTGGATATCTCCCACCACGTCGCCGGCAGCTGGTCTCCTCCTGGTTCCCAGTCTGGTTCATCAAATCAGACCCCTTCCTCCACACGTGCTCAATAGTGGCTACGCCCCCTACACACGTTCCCTCCCCCTTCCCATAAGTGGCGTTCCCGCTGGCAACAAGAGATAGCATCGCTTCTCTGGGGTGCCTCACCTGGTACTGAGTTTTGTCTCGTCTGAGTCATATTCGGAAGTGTCCATCCCATGGTCAGCCTTCCCCGCAATAAATTTAAATTTAAAATATTGTGTTTTTATATAGTTTTTAAGTTCTGACGGGGGTACAAAAAACACACCCTAAAAAATCCCGCTGCTTAGTATTTAAAGCAACTCATGGCTCAAAACAGGTTGGGCGCGAAATTCATTATAAGCTTCAATGCTATTTAGGAAATATGGATGTTTAAACTATTGAAACTCTCAAAAATCGCCTCACTTTATTAGAACGGCCAAAGCAGGGTCAATAGCAGGCAAGAAAAACCTGTGGGGAAAGATTAAATATATTTTACTCAATCAGATGGTGGGACCTCTAAATGACTTCTCTGATTCACCACAGTGTTGGTGCCACCTGACTACCAACAATCAAGCATATTGGCTGAGGATAATGAGTAAATGGATACCCCAATTTGAGGGGTTCCACCAAAAATTATCCAGGGGCTTTTGGCTGATATTATCCGTTTTTACCTCAAAAACACTCTTTTCACAGTATTGGACTTTTAATTGTCTGACATTAACCCCTTCAAGAGTGGTAGAATGAGAATGTGGGCGCAGGAACCAGTTATGGACCCAATTGATGGTAACTCCAGAAGTAAGGGGTTTGATAGAGTACTCATCCCCTCACTTATATGTGAATTTGAAAGGTCATACCGATAGACCCAAGCTTTTCCAACCTAGGCATGATAAAGTTGTGGTAATAGAGTACCAAGTATGACATTTGGAAGGAAGGAAGCGGTTGCTTATGCTCATTTGCAGCTTCATCTTCTTTGGTGACTGTTTTAGCTAGGTTAGTCATAGAATAAGACTGAAGCTGGATGATGTGCTGCGTTAATCTTTTCAGGGCCTTTTTTTAGTACTAGATGGTCTTTTCAGGGCCTTTTCAGGATCATCTATCCTACCAGAGAAGACATCTTTAGCTGACAGGGCTGGTACTCCTGGTTCCCAACCATATAAAATGTGGAAAGGAGACATTTTAAAGATTTTTGGTACCTGATAAGGTTGGCCATGAGAGCACTAGGTAAGGATTGATCTCAGTGTAGTGGATCTGAGCTGGCCATCTTTTGTAATATGGAAATTAGAGTTCCATATTCTCTTTCCACAGTACCATTTGTGTAATGGTTGTAGGGGGACAAGAAGAGTTGTTGCGTCCCCATGGAAGTAGCCAAAAGCTTTACCACCCTTGAGGTTAAATCTATCCATTGTCACAAAGTAGGACCTGAGGACAACCATGCCAGATAAAAATATTTTGATGAAGGTGGCAGTTGCTTTGGCGGTCTGGTAGGAAGTGCAACCTCTTCAACCCATTTGGTGAAGTGATCAATGTTTATCAGTATATTGCGATTTTCACTGGTAGTCTGAGGTAGAGGACTTATCATATTTAAATTTATTGTATGAAACGGTTATTGAGGCGTAATGGCTGATATTAATACTCGGGTTTGTAGCTGGATTGCTTCCTATAGATTAGGCAGGCGTCCTTCACTTCTATGATAGACTCCAGGATTCCCTCCCAATAGTATATATCCTTCACCCACTCATAAGTTTTGCGCACTCCACTGTGTCCCAGAATAGAATGGACTTTATGATCATGGGAACTCTTATAAGGTTGGAGATAGGACAACCAATTCACCCCTACTTTCTTATACAACTTCCCGCTTTCCACCTTGGTGTTGCGGGAGTTCCAGGCTAACATTTTCCTGATGGGTTCATCCTTGTCGTCCCAGGCGTCAGGGGTCATAGGGAGGTCATGCAGACTCCCAGCTTCACTATTATCCAGGTGAAATATAGGAAGACAATTCAAACCAACAACATTCATGGTGTGCGTCCCAGATTGGTGCCCAAAGGTCATATAATAGTGCTGGAGCTTCAAAGCTCAGCGTGCCAACCTCATAGTGGGACCTTTCATATTCTGTAGCCACTTTAAAGAGGCGTGGCCGGTAATCACTAAATGAGGTCCCATTAAGAAAGGGCAGTAATATTGACAGCAAGCTAGACGGCAAGGCACTCCTTCTCAGTGATATTGTAGTTGCGTTCCGCTTTAGAAAGAATCTTGATGAAGTATGAAACGGGATGCTCAACCCCCATGCTCAAGCAATTAAGCCAAGGTAGCTCCAATAGCATATTTGGAAGCATCAGTAAGTAGCATGAATGGTTTGCTATAGTCAGGGTGGCGGAGGGTAAGCCTTTGTTGCAATAGCTCTTTCAGGGTCTTAAACGCAGTTTTTTGTTCTACACCTAATGGAAAGGAGTGTTTTGGCCAAGAGGCGTATGAGTGGCTCAAAGAGATGAGCGAATTTAGGGATGAATTGATGGTAATACCCCATCATGCTCAGGAACACCTGGATATTGCATAGGTTTTTGGCGCATGCATCTTGACTATAGCTAAAACCTTATCTTGGAGAGGTTGAATTCAGCCTTGTGAGATGGCGTATCCCAGAAAATCCAATTTCTTAGAAAAAACGTACATTTAGAGGACTTCATCTTTATGTTGGATGCCCGCAAGAGTTGAAAAACTTCTTTCAGATGCATGAGATGCTCGTTGAAGGTTTTTAGAGAAAAGGTGATGTCGTCAATATAGACAATCACACAACTTAACTTAAGATCCTGCAGAATGTGATCCATGGCCCTCTGTAAAGTGGCAGGCGCATTGCACAAACCCTGAGTTGGCCGGGTGGGCCAAATAGGCCTTCACTACAGATAAGCGCACATTTCTCCTGGCCTTAAGGAAAAAGGTCCATCTGCCACTATCTACTAGCTAGGTCCATAACGGAGAAGATCTTAGGTCCATGTTGATCTAGAGCGTCGTCAATTTGAGTGATAGGGTAATTATCCTTTTTGGTGAGGTTATTAAGTTTGCATTAGTCCATAAACTACCCGATGACCTCCATTATTTTTCTTTATAAGCAAGAGAGGGAACGTGAAAGGGCTTTGAGAAGGCATCAGCAGCCCTGCATCCAGTAATCGTCTAAGCTCCATTCTCATCTGGAGCTTTTCAACTTTTGGTTTCCAATAAAAGATTAGATTGGATAGGATGAGAATCACCAACATCAATGGTATAGCTCAAATCTTTCATGTGGCCATAGTCAGTATTGGATTTATGAGAAGATAACACGGTAGGATATCAGTAAAGCGTAAACTTTTTCAATATCAGTGGGTTAAGCTCATTAGAAATTTGAACGCAAGGCAAGGTGCATAACAATTGATCTGCAAGTAAGCCCGTGTCTAAGATAGATCCAGTACAATGGACTTGGTGGATGTCCTCGATTTGGATCAGTAGGCCTTTACCAATCTCCTGATGCTTCTTTATGACCATATCCTTCTTGGTAAGCTTCCCTAGCAGGATATTGATGGGTCATTTTAAGGCTGGGTCTAATACACTGGCAACACTCGAGGCTCTAATGAGCTTATTCCATCAATGCTTATGATGTGTAATAGACAGTTGTGGGGGATCTGCAAGATAATGTTGGTGTCAATCACCTTATGTTCACCTGCTTTAACTAATATTTCCTCTGCCACATAAAAGGATGCCATCTATTTTTTTAGAACTAGTGGTGCCCAAAAATAAAAAAGGGAACTGCTATGCATCTTTATTTGCGAATGAGCTAAATAAAGGGATTATATGAAATATTTAATTCCTAATATGGCTCCTAAGTTATTAGCCTAAGGAGCCATATCAGATGGCGAGGAAACTTTAAGGAAACTTTTGTCCAGCACCCGCTTTAGCTGGTGGACCATAAAGGATAGCATAAGAGTGGGGGCATCAGCGGCATGTGGCATAAGGAGATATAGTTGAGGGTTTTCTTCATTAATGAGGCCTGCAGTGTCCATTGACTCAATATATTGAGCAAGTTGATGCTCAGCGAAAGTGATGAGAGAAGGCACATAAGTGAATGACTTTATGCGCCGGTGGGTTTTGGGATAAGAGGATGCCATCTAGTGCGTCCACAAATTCTGGTAACTTCTTTATATTCCACCCTGCTGTAGTATAATGCAAAGGTAAGGCGGAGGAAGGATACTCAATTAAGCAAGAGTACTCTTTTATATTGAACTCATTATTAGTTAGAATCAAGGGAACTTTGTAATTAAGCAGGGAGAGATAGCCCTGCTTCATTTTAATGATCCTATTGTACTTGAGCATAAATTGAGTCATAATGAGCAGGCCATAAGTGGTACTAGCTAAAGCCACCGCTGAGGCTGACAGGATAAGCTTCCCAGATTGGATGGGGAAAGAGGAGTACGCCTTAATGGCGCAAGTGCAGTTGGGACCAGCGTCCTAAACTCTTGGGTATATTTCACGTCAAGGGCCAGCTTGATCTACCTAATTAGTTTTGAAGAAACAAAGTTTACTGGAGAGCTAACGTCAAGGATAGCTAGGATCTGTACTCTGTTGATGACGACCTCCACCTTGTTTAGGGTCCCTCCAAGGTTAGGGAGATAGATGGAGCTATCTTAGTACGGAAAGTGGACGCAAGTCTATTAACAGTGTCAGGGTATATGTCTTTAATGGATTGTAGAGTGTGGACTTGCAGAGTAGATTGAATTAGCGTTGTAGTGACCTGGTCAGCATCACTGGCAGAATCAATAACCTCAAAACACCCAGCACTTGATGGAGATAGGTTCTATGGGGTATTGTGGCCATGTCAAACTTACAGGGTTCAACTGGTCTGGTATTTCCACTTCACTTGGAGCTCCTAATACATGATGCCAATATCTTTGTAACCCCCTTCATATTCTTCATCATAGGGGTTCTCTATGCACCCCAGAGGTCCATTAGAAGAGGAGTGGTAGATAGGTCTCTCTGGATCACAGGAGGTGTCATTTTGGGGCTCACCTATCTTTTTGACCTTTGAAGGAATTGGCAGAGCTTCAGCGACTTTTGTCTTCTCTGGGTGATAAGGTTTCAGTATGTGCGCAGCCAAAGAAGAGGCCATAGCGATTATTGACTGCAGCTTGGAAGGATTTGAGAATGGAGCTACGGTGATGAGCCCCTTAGGGGCGAGCGTGGCCTGAGGTAAGATCTCAACTGACTGCAAAGGATGGACTGGAGGTGCAATTGACATGTGGGAACCTGACCCTATCACTGATGATGCATTCTTACCAGCCTCATGTGTTGGGTGGGAGTCTATTTCAAATCGCCTCACTGGAGAAGGCTTTGGGGTGGTAACGAGCACAGGGGAGCCAGGTGAGTCATAGTGGACTCCTTCAGCCAGGCTACAGTGGGGAGATCCTCAATGGTTAAGGCTTATGGTTTCAACCCCACTCCTTGGGAGTCTCAACTTCATTAAGATCTGCAACCTCCAATAAAGCCTCCTTTAAATCTGTATACTCTGGAAATGCCTTTTAAATTAGATGATATGCCTTGCTAGCTATTAGAAGATCAAACATACGGACTTCTAATAATATTAGAATTAGGGGGTCATTTAGTCAAGTGTGATGGCCAGCTAATCACCTAGTTTGATATTATTTTGATGGCATATCTGCCAATCAATGCTCCCCATTTGGGTAAGTTGAGATCTTTCAAAGTAATGGGGATAATCCTTGAAAGTAATGTTATGTAAAGGTTGACACTGGTGACTAATGCCAAGGATGTCAAACAAGTAAATACTAATCATTTGGGTTCAGCGGAATCCTAGTTTGACGCTGACTTCAAAATCATGGGTCATTGTGGGATTTTCTCTCGAAAAACTGATGTATTTGTTATCAAACTTCTGACAATGATTTTGCTGCCCTGAATCTGAGTACCATCAACTTATGTCAAGGATGCTCAAATATGTTTATAATAGAAGTAAATATATGACTGACTGAAAAAAGTCGTGCTGATGAGTCAACATAATATTCAGTGTTTGGGATGAGTGGATTAGAAGGGAATCAATATTGCTGACAAATGACGACTTGTTGAAGTTCTGGCTTGTATGGCCAATGGGTTATGAATAGGTGCAGTAACCTAGGGTATAAATTGGCATCATTCCCTTCCAATAAAGAACTCTCTTTTTCCCACCTTTATTTATTTGAACTAGAAAGAGCCACTAAGATGAATAGGGGTAGGACTAGAGATCCCCAAGCCAGGTGTGGGGTAATGCGCCTGTAGTGGCTGATGCTGCCAGCAACCATACCTCAGACCTACAAGAAACCCCTGATGGGAACCTAGCCAATTGGCCACAAATGACAATGGGCTGATGGCTGTCAGCCATGAGGGTAGTGCAGTGCAGGAGTGCCATAGCCACCCAAGATGGGGGATGGACTTGCTGAGGCACACCCAAGAGGGGCTGGCGATTGGTCATGAGGGAGAAGACCATGTGGCTAAGGCAAAGTCGTTGGTCTGCTGGGTTGATAGGTTGGGCGTGGACTTATAGAGGGTTGATACGCCTATGAAGGCAAAACAGAAAGGGTCAGCCAGTCTCCATACTGGTTGGCCTGGCACACTAGTGGAGCCCACTATTTTTGTAAAAGCTATTTTCTGACACTAGAAAAGGGCGAGAAGTCAGCCCACTCATAATGGCAGCAATGGCATCATCAGGAAGTAGAATTTTGCGAGTAGCAGGGGCTAAGCTTCACTGTAGAACCAATCACCAAATGAAGCAACTGATTTACCCTCCCTCAGGCTAAGGCACATAAAGGCTTGTTTTCTTCTCTAAACTCTGCAGGTAGCTGAACTCATTCATAAACATATTTTTAACCTCTGCCCAGGTATTAAGGGTTTCCATGTATGGAAACACTATCTTTTGTGCCATTTGACTTAAACAGGGAAGGATATAATTGATTTTATGATGGTCAGTCATTCCTTCCATAGAAAAGTCATAAATGAAGAGGAACGAGGCAATGCTACCCTTACTTGAGGTAAACTTGTCACAGGAGGGCTTCTTGAGATAACTGTGGAGGAGTGCTTTTCAACAGCTTTAAGATAAGACAGAGAATTGGCTAAATGCTGTACCAAAGCAGCTATCCTTAGTTCCATAGCAGCGGGAAGGCTAGAAGAGTTAATCCCCCAACAAGCTCCATTTTTGTTTATAAAGAAAGTTTTGTGGTGTACAGGCCCCTGTAGTGAGAACCACTTGTTGGAATTCAGGCTGTTGTTATACTTGCCGGTGCATTTTTAATTTGAATTACTACAATATTTTCGCAGGAGTAGGTTATACTCAACTGCTGTAATAAATTTCTGAGGGAATTTGTAAACCACTTATATTATAATATTAAAGTACTAATAATATTAAAACGTTGGATTTTTATATAGTTTTTAAGTTCTGACGGGGAGAAAACCCTATTAAATTCTCGCTGCTTATTAATTAAAGCAACTTGAGGCTCAAAGCAAGTTGAGCGTGAAATTCATTATAAGCTTCGAACCTACTAACAAAATATGGGTGTTTGACTTATCAGAGCTCTCAAAACTTGCCTCACTTCACTATAACAGATGATGGATGGTCAATAGCAGGCAATACAAACCCGTGGAGAAAGATTAAATATATTTTACTCAATCAGATGGTGGGACCTCCAAATGACTTCTCTGATTTTGCTGCAGTGTCAGCGCCATCCAACTTCCAACAATAAAGAATATTGGCTGAGGATAGTGAGTAAATGGATTACCCCAATTTGAGGGGTTCCACCAAGAATTGACCAGGGGCTTTTGGCTGATATTATCTGTTTTTATCTCTAAAACACTCTTTTCACAGTATTGTACTTTCAATTGTCCGAAATTAATTATGGTATGTTAGTGCCCTCCAAAAATCCATAAATCTCTGGTGTTGATCATAACCAAGAAGGATGGTTCTATCGCGTGGTAATAGATTATCAGAAGCTCAATAAAATTAACACTAAAGACTCTTATCATTTATCACGGATAAAGATGTGCTAGACCATTTGGGAGGCACCAATATCTCTAGGCCATAGATTTAATTTATGTCTATTGACAAGTTGAGCTGCCTCCTGTGGAACAGGAAAAGTGCACAATGGTAACTTCTCAGAGTCTATATTAACCCACGTGGATGCCACAAGGGCTCTGTACCACTTCTGCAACCTTACAACAGGCTATGGACTAAATATTAGGTGGTTTAAAAATCTCCTTTGTCTTAGTTTATTTAGATGATATCAACGTTTTTTATAAAACGTTTAATGAACATCTACAACATTTAGAGGAGGTGTTCCGCCAGCTTGCCAAGGTGTATCTTAATACTAAACTGCATAAGTGTACCCTCTTTTGAGAGCAACTTAAATATCTAGGATTTGATATTTATAAAGAAGGCTGCGGCACCAACCAACAAAGATAGAAGCTATCAACAATGACCTGGCCTAGTAGCAAGTGTGACATCCAAATGTTCCTTGGTATGGTTGGCTACTATTGCTAGTTTGTGGAACATTTCAGTAAAACAAGTGAACCTTTATTTCACCCCCTCAAAAACAGAGTACAATTTGAGTGGGTAAATGATTTTCAGTTAGCCTTTGACAAGTTAAGGCTGTGCCTCACCTAAGCCCATACTTGTGTACCTCAACTTCAATAAGTCGTTCATCATTCATATGGATGCATCACTCATTGCCTTAGGGGCAGTGTTATCTCATCTTTATTTTATTGGGGTAGAACACCACATTACTAATTGCAGTCAGACACTGGATATAAATGAATGAAAATTTATTATTGAGAATGAGTTTTTAACATTTGTCATGATTTCAATATGACTGGACAATAATTGTGGGAAATCTAGGGCGGAATCTGTTGAAAATGATATCAGATATGAGTATTCGAGTGCCTCAAGATGAGGCGATATTGGGATTAATGGATTTTATTGGATATAACAGTTTTATTATTGGATCACCTCTAAATGAGGCGATGTCTTCATTTTACAATTACAATTTAAATTGCCTAAAATTAGAACAATAGCTAATTAGAGAATAACCAGATGAAACGAGGAGAATTGGTGGAACAAATAGTCCAAGCTATGAGAGTGGTATCATCCAAGCTGCTGTAATATAAGCGAGATAGGCGATTAAGAGGAGGTTGTTGTTAAGTGAGTCTAGAGTAAGCGGAATAGGAAGAATCCGCGGTATTTAGTATATTAAATAAAAGAGGTTGTGGGAGCAGGTGCTCCATATTTATTTATAAGTTTATTCTGTTGTTTTGTGGACAATGATCATCATATTGTTGGTCCTGATTGTTCAGTGGGTCAAACCCTGTGCAAAATCTTCCAGAGTATCTATTGATACCGCCAATTTTATAACAACATTTATATATGCATGTGAACAATTTGAGTTTATTACCATGGCATACATTTTACTGTGATAACTGAAAATGCCTCTCTGCGATGGTTACAAAATCTTAAGGAACCTGAGGACGCTTGGCCTGATGGGCAATTAAAACAAGCGTATGACTTTGAAATTCACAACTGGTCAGGTGTAAGCATCAAAGTTCATATGGACTCTCCTGATTGACTACTTTAGACTTACTGGGTGATAATGCTAATAATTGTTTAATAAAATGGTAACTCAGCAATATGATAGTGAACCAGAAGAGGTCTAACACAAGTTTAAAAAAGCTAAGTCAGAATACTTTTAGCAAGGGTGAAAACTATTTAAAGATTGATTAACAATCCATTGTTTTTCTCTGGCCCATTAAGCATACTGACTTGATTATCACAGCCCACAAGGTGATGGGCACGGGCAATTTATGAAAACTTTGGAACAGCTAGAAACTCATTATTAAGAATCAATGCCTTTCAATATTTATGAGACGCTCAGTTATTGCAAAGAATGCCAGGCTGAAGCGCCTTATTGGAAGGTCACTTCATATTAATTAGTTATACCTAATTTTTCCTGGCACACCATCTCTATTGATGTTGTGGCCCCTTGTCTAATACTTTTGGTCAGTTTATATATATGTATATATAATCATGGTCATCAATCACCTCACTAAATGGGTGGAGAGCAAAGCAGTTAAGTATCTGGGCGCGGCAACAAAAGCTAAGTTTATTTTGTAGAATATAGTGTACCAGAAGCTTTTCTTTCCGCTCATCATCACTTTTGAGCGAATTTATTAAAAAAGCATCCATTAATTTTCCATCCCACCTTCACCAAATCAGTTTCCATTTTATGTCAGCGGATCCGCCACCTGCTGCTCCAGCTTGGGGCAGCAGCGCTCCACCTGCTAGCATTTTCCGCCCTGCAGGAAAACGTGTGAGAGCTGGCTCATCCAGTCCGCCTAATGCATCAGGCCGTTTTGTCCCTCCTAGGGACTTATATTTACACTTAGCACAAGTACACCCAACCCGCCCTCACCCACTAGCCCTACCCTGATCCAATATTTACTTTTGCCTCTGAGTTGAATATGGGCATCTCTTCCCATATGCTGACAAAGCAATAATTGAGCTGGCAACATCCACGTTTTCACCAGCAGGATTTATTGATTTCCGCCCTTATAAGTGCTATTTTGATATTTGGTTTTCCCACTGAAGAGGACGCAGCTGCAGCAGTATCTATGCCCTTAATATATATAAACACTCCTATTTCCACAACCCGTACACGTCTCCCCAGTGACACCACAATGGTGGTGACCTTTGCAAACCTTCCCTCACACCTTCTGCCTCAAACACTCTATGAAAAACTGATAATGGGGCTATCCAAATATGGTACAAACCCCATCCTCTACTTCCAGGTCCCAAACGGAGCTGAGCGATTAGCAGCACCATGGGCAATGGCCACCATCACCCCCCACCAACCAACTGTAGCCCAGCACATCCCTCCACGTGCCCATATCCCATCTGCACCAGACCACTTCTTTTGGGCTCATGTTGACAATGGCTGCACCGTTTGTCCCCTATGCCATGAGTTGGATCATTCCAAGAAATCCTGTAGTTTCAACTTAAAACTAGCAGATTCCGCCATGCCCACACATAGGGCCGCACAATCAGCGTTTGAGTGGGGATTTTGGCTGCCCCCACCCCCTCCAGATGAACGCTTAAAAAGCAACAAAACCTTTGCAACCACATCCCAAGCCGGCTTAATTTCAAACAATTTACCCAATCAGGAGCAGGTTTGGACCCATCTTCAGTCCAACCGATTTTAATGCCCCAACATTACACAACCAAAACCTCATCCATCAGGGTCAATCATGCTCAATCAAAATCCCTGGGACCTATTGGATGATATTGCTGAATATGGGGAAATTGTACCTCCTCCCAACTTTCCAATTAATTTGGAACCATATCTACCTTCAGAGTTCGATGCCCCATTCCCACCTAATAAATATATCCCCAAACCCACTGCTACCCCATTTTATGAGTGACCATCAAATTGCCGAAGCTTCTGTGGCCTCTCCTGATAGCCGCCATCTCCATGAAGCCATGGCACAATCTGTTGCTCAATTTGAAGAGGGGCTACATCCACTACGTTACCCTGCTGATTTCCCTGCAGTTGCAAAGGAGGAAATTGAACGATAAGGGCAACCGCCATCTCTGCTCTCACACAAGTTGTTACGCTGGCAGAATTTTCCCCCACTACGCGCATCACCAGAGCCAATATAGCCAAATTTTCTCAGCTTCCTGATGCACGCATACAAGATGAACACCATGTTGCCAAATTCCTAGAGGCTATGCTCCAGGCCCAGCTTGTTAGCAATGAACTTAACCCTTTTCCATTTTTCCTCAACCCGCATCCTGCAGATGCCCCATCCCTTTGCTCTCAGCTTTTGCCCATCTCTTCATTAATGAAGAGGAAATCAATAAGCTGTCTGAAACCCCTCCCTCTCCCCCTCCGCCATGGTGGGATAAGCGGTCCACAACTGCTACACCTGGTTTGCTTTGTTTTCCTTTTTGTTTTGGTGTTCCGCCACTCATTTAGGGATTTTGGTTTGTGTTTTCTTGGTTGATTTTGTATCAGTATTGTCCGTCCTCTGGTTGGCTTACCTCAAATAAAGTAAAGAATATAGTGTACCAGTACGGTTGCCAAAATTTATTATAACAGATAATGGGAATAACTTTATGTCCCAAATATTAACTAGACTTAATGATCCAATGGATATAAGAGGGGTATTTTATACGCCCTATCGCCCTAAGACCAACGAACTGTTGAACTTGTGAATGGTACATTATCGGATATTTTACATAAGTTGTTTAATGAAAAATTGTCCAGATGGAACCTCTTTTTGCCTACTGAAGTTTTTGCTTATCGCTTAGCCACAGGGAATTCCCCCTTTGAGTTATTACATGGGAAGCATTGTTGGTGATACAGTTCTCTAGACTGTTGCTAAGGTTTGAAGGCGGGCTCAAAGCTGAATGTTAGGAGAGAGGTCATAAATTGTAAAGATGGACTGAATATAGACTATTTTATTAGATCAAAATGTGTTGATATTTATAGGGTGCATAGGGACACGGTGCCTCAAGGATATTTGTAGCCCCATCTGCTCAGGATTTTTCATTGCCTTCCAGATTGACCACCTGTGCAGCACCCTCATTGTACTTTGTCATCCGCATGACTGGAGCATTGGAGACTGCGCCTCTTGCAATATAGGAAGTGGGGATGAGATTCCTGAAGTCACATCCATAGATTCTCAAATGTGTGTAAATTCTAGATTGAATTGGGAAAAAGCGCATTCAAGATAAGGTTCCATTTGAATGGGCTTGAGAGTTGATTCACCACAGCTCAATTTGGAAGATGTGATTTCAATTCGTTATTTATCTTAAATCCCAACAATGCACCCCTTAAGAGTCTGTTGGAGGGGAGTATAGGGCCAAAGGAACTGGTCATGCTCCATATTAACCACGATCCCCTGGTTGACATCAGTAATGGAGTACTCTGACTTCACCTTATGAATAACCTTATAAGGTCTGTACCAAAGAACATCGAGCTTATTCTGTTGACCTCCAGGTTGATGGTGATAGAAGAGAACAAGGTCACCTAATTGGTAAGCTGGTAAGGAGTATCAACCAAGATTAAATTTGGATGTCTCTCTTTCTGTGGTTGTGACAATGCCTTGTGTGGCTAGGGCTTTAAGCCGGACAATTTCTTGGGCTAAGTCCCTCATAGTTAATTCAGATTTCTTAGGTGTGGAGGTCTCAAGCAATGGCTGAATGCTACTTGGTATCCAGGGTGCCCGCCCATACAGGGCTTCAAATGGAGACATCTTGATGGCTCGGTGGTAGCTTAGCCTATAGGCAAGCAAAGCTGGGTATATAGTGGTTCCAGCAAGCAGAATCTGAGGCGGCCACCTTATCTAAAATGGAGATAAAATTCCATTGGCACGTTCTACTGCCTCATTAGTTGATGGGTGGTAAGGGGCAGCAAAACTCTTGTTGGTGCCGAATATCAAGGCAAGTTCTTGTACTACTTGTGAGGTGAAGTTCAACTTGTCCTAAAATAAGGTTTGGGGGCACCCATCCTGGGTGAAAACGAATTATACAAGAAAGAGAGCTGTGGCTTTGGCGGTGGCAGCTAGGACAGAAATCTCTTTGACCTACTTGGTTAGATGGTCCACGACTAGGAGAATTTACTTATGGCCATGCAACCCAGTGGGAAGAGGGCCCACCACATCAATGCTAATGACGCTGAAGAGTCCCATCGGGGTGACAACCAAGTGTTGAAATCAAGGATTGGCTTGGTATTGAGACCAGCAAGTCATACATGCCTCCAAGGCCTCTTGGATGGTCTTCAACATTTAGTCCCAGTAACATCATGACTTCAGCCATTCGTGAGTCTTACTAACGGCCCCATGTCCCACAGTAGTATGGCCCTATAGAATAACGTTGTTTTGGAAAGAGGGGCGGACATAAGGGAGCCATCTCTTATTGATCCTCATGTAGAGCAGCCCATCCTTAATTTGAGTGCTTAATTCATTTTTCAAAACTCAGATTAGACCTTGCAAGTTTCCAACTCATATATCTCATGTCAGCCAATCAGATCATACAGTTAGTCCTCCTTGGGGGTCAAAGCTGCTAGCACCCGCATTTTGGAGAGGCCATTGGCGTTTTGGTGAATTGCGCCCATGTGATGGACAATGGTGAAATCATAGCGCTGCATTTATAAAGCACATCTGGCTAAGTGGCCATCTGGGTCCTTCATTTGCTGGAGCCACCGGAGTGAGGCATGGTTGGTGACAATGGTAAAGTGGGTACCATAGAGATAAGGCAAAAAATGTTTGACGGATAGCAAGAAAGTCAGGAACTTTCTCTCAGTAATGCTGTAGTTCCGTTTGACTTTACTCAGTAACTTTTCAAAATAGGCCATGGGATGGTTGACCTGATTTTTGTCATTCTGGGTTTGGATAGCCCCAATGGCAACATTGCTTGCATCCATAAACAACAAAAAGGGTTGGTCAAAACACAGGTGGACTATAATGTGTTTATTGCATAGAGCATTTCTTAAGGCATTTAAAGCCTGTTATCGTTAAGATCGCCACTCAAACGGCACATTCTTCTGCAGGAGGTAAAATAGTGGCTCAGCTAGGTCGGCAAAATGGCGGATAAACTGATAATAATATCCCACAATGCCTAGGAACACCTAGATATCCCTTAAGCTTAGAGGCGCGACATTCTTTCTATGGCGTTAACTTTTTCCAGTATAGGCTGGATGACATCCTTTAAAACTTTTTCCCCAGAAATTCCAGTTATGACTAGAAGAAAGAGCATTTCGAAGGTTTAAGCTTTATGAAATCCCTCCAGAGCTGATTGAAGACTTCCCTGAGATGCTCAATGTGTCCATTAAAGGTTCATGTTAAAATAGTAATGTCATCTAGGTAGATGAGGACGCACAAAAGCTTCGAATCCCCAAGGATCCCGTCCATGGCGCGTTGAAAAGTGGCAGAGGCGTTACAGAGACCATGGGGCATCCTCATGGGCTTAAATAGTCCCTCATTAGCTATGAGAGTGCATTTGGCTCAATCTTCAGGGGCGAGCTTCACTTGCCAATATCCGCTGGCAAGGTCCATGGCAGAAAAGTACTGTGATCCATTGAGCAGATGGAGGTAATTATCGATTTGAGGCAGAGGATAATTGCCTTTCTTGGTGATGGAGTTGAGTCACTGGTAGTCCATCACCACCTGTCAGGATTTTGCCAAATTCTCTCGTTTTGGAATATTCTACTCCAACGAAACCCCCAGCACTATTGAAAGGGGGATGTAATTTATTTAAATATATCAAGGTTAATAAGAACGATCAGTCTCATCCCAAACAAGGGATAGAAGATTTAATTTCTCAGCAATTACTTAGCTCAGATAGATCCTGAGCCATTTTATGAGCTATAAATATTCAATCCTTCTAATAATGAAATTTAGGTCATATTATAACCTGTATTTGTTAATTTATCGCTTTTTGGAGAATCCACCTATTTAAGTTTGAGAGAAAACCTGCTCAAATGGAAGTGTATTCAAAACTTCCAGACCACCCCACGGCTGCCACCCTTCTTCTGAACCAGCAGAAGAGGAGAGGATCAAGGGCTTCACTATAGTACTAGGAGTCTGGCATCAAGTAGTTGTCTGAGCTCTACTGCCACATGGGCCTCTTAAACATTACTCTTTTGGTAAGGTCAGGACTGGAAGGGAGAGCTACCCCAGTCTCTACATGATGTAGGTCTCCATTAATTCTTCCCAAGTTGTAGGTCAAGGCCAAAAATAGGTCTGAATACTCCTCCAACAACCCATAGACCTTGTGTTATTGGTTGTCTGAGAGGTCATTTCTGATACTGGTGTTGACCAGGCCCACTGATGGGGGCGTTTCCAAGCCAAAGTCCCTTGGGCTCCCTAAAACTCCGGACATCATCAAAAGCCTCCACTGGTAGGAGGTGAAAATAGGCGGTGGGAATGGTAGAACCTACTATTTTGGGTTTCTTGGTAAGGTTAGCCAGCAACAATGATATAGATCCAGCATAAGCTGGATCTAGAATTCCCAGGCAGGTTAGCACCTCCTTGGTTGCTGAGTTGTCTATTCCTCAGATTTCTAGTAGGTATCCAGAGAGGATGTTAATATGGACCTGAGTGTCAGCAATGACTTGGGACTTTAGAGGTATTTTAGTTGCCCTAGATAAGTAGATTAGCATGTCTTCTTGCCCATCAACAGCAGAAGGGGGCAATCGGATTCAAGATCCCCTTACATGATATTTGAGATGATCAATTTGGCCTTCACTCTTCAGTAAACAGGCTCATGATTTGACCTCCATCTTAGAGTCATGAGAGGTTTCAAATATCAGGGGGACCTGATGCCCTAAAAGAGATAGGAATCCGTCATCATAATGAACTACTGCTGAGTAGTCTCTAAGGAACTGAGTACCAAGAATTAGGTCATAGATAGGGTCATCCAGAGTGACAGCAGGGGTATTTACAGTGAGCTTCCTGAATCAAATAGGTAGGGAAGAATAGGTCCCTATAGATTAAATACATTGCGGGCCAGCTGTGCCATAGTCCATCTAATGTGTCAAGTTCAGAGCGATCTTGATGCACTTTATCAATTTGGATGATATAACGTTCATGGGGGAGCCACTTTCAACAATGGTAAGGACTGGAATCTTATGAACTTGAACTGCGACATGGGTAGCCAGACTTTTTGAACTGGGGAGGTAGCATAAGAAAAATGGGAGAGTCATTGGAAGAAGAGTAGCGGTATCAATTTCTTTATTATCAACGGTACTGAAACTTCTTTTTCAGGTACAATAGCTCCATGATCGCTTGATGTTATGAAATATTTTTTGAGGCGTGTAGGGATGTCAGCATTGTGCGCCTTGTTCTTTATGCTGACGGCCCTTTTCCGCTTCCTCAGAAAGTCGTTTCCAGAGGTCTTGGCGCTGTATCTGAAACCAATGCAGTAGGTGCATCAAGTTCAATAATTCTTCTGGTTTTTGACCATTGGACTCATGGATGGTTGGAGGGACCCAAAGAGGTAGCCTTGGAGTGCAGGGTCAACTAAGGGATCTCGTTAATCGCTTCCTTGATTTCTCAGATGCAGGTAAAACCGTTCTTTTGTCTAATCATATACATTTGAACCTCGGGGTAGGATCCCAACATGGAGATGACAGCGGTGATAGCATCATACAAGGTAATAGAATTGGTAGTAACCAAAGGTTGCATTTGGGCGTAGAAATAGCTGTAAAACTCATTGAGGCTCTCACCCTTATTAAGGAGGATACACTTGAATGCTTTGTTTTGGTTATCCAGGGTTTAATTGCTGCCGAATTCTTGGATCAAGGAAGTACATACCTGTTCCCAAGTGTTTCACTCCTTCAAATGGTAACCCATGATCTCCTAGGCAGTGCTGTTGAGGTAGAAGTGGATATGTTCCACCTTCTGTCAACCAGTGGTCTCCTCCATGGAACTCTCATATGCATACAGGAAAAAGGCAATGCTTTCCTGGCCAGGGTAAATCTTTCTTTAAAACTAGGTTTGAAGTTAGTTACAAGAGGAGTGGAGAGGGTGTTAACGCCAGGGATGGGCGCTAGCTTGGGGATCTTGATATCCGCATAGTTGGTGGGGCCTGCTGGTTTAATAGTCACCATAAGCCCTTTAAATCCTCTTGGATATTATTCCAGTTTCAGTTGATGGGGGAAACAGAAGCCTTATTTACAACCTGCTCTTTTAGAGATTGAGTGTCGGCGCCCTGAAGGCAAAGCTGGCTCTTGAGTGTTGTCAGACAGGTTTTAAACCCTCAACAAGTCTTTTCAAGCAGTGAGATGTGACTATCAGTAAGTTTGGTGAAGGCGCTGAAGTTGTCCATTTCGTCTGACAGTGCCTCAATGAAGAACCTAGGGTCAAGGCGGACTCCATCAACTCGGAGTTTGCACTTAAGCTAATTCTGAATTTGATTACATTAGGCAACCAAAGCTGCTAGAAAATCCTTTCTCGTTGGGTTTTCAGGGCCTTCAGGAGTGGGGGCTGCAAAATCTGAGGGCCTTTGAGGTCCGCGGGGACCTTCAGGGCCTTCACTCCCAAAGGTGTAGTCGCAAGAGCCAGCTCCCAGTAGCGTTGTTGCAGGCTCCATACCAGATCCTCAACTTGGAGAAGGCACCAATTCCAGCTCACCTCAAGGAGTTGGACGTTATGACGCAACTTGTCCTTGAGATGGCCAGAGATCCTGCTATCCAACACTGCATTTTTAGCCTCAGGACTTGTTGATCAATAATCTGTTATTGATAATTGCCTCACGGTTGTTATGGATGAAGGACGAGGCCGCATTGTAGAAATTGACAATATGGGGTGTAAGGCCTTGGTGAGCCCCAGTTGTTAGAAGACTTCATGATGATGCAACCCAACTAACTGGAGTAGGTGATGAATATCCAGGTGAACAAAGTTGCAAATTTAGCATTTGGGTCCTAGGGTAATTTCTCCTGCTGGCGGTTGGGCAGAGGCATAGAGATCCCACATAGTAAAAGATATGGAAGAGGCACGGGAGCGGCTAGAGTGGGAACCCACAGAGTAGATGCCATTTATTAATTGTTGGACAATATCATTAAGGTTCTTGTACTGAAATTGGTACTGAATCCCATCACTGGAGGGCATGGAGAACTGGAAGGTGGCCCAGAATTCTAGGCCCTCAGGCTTTTTGGGAAGAACTTCATACTACAAAGTACTAATCCATCAAGCAACACTTATTAATCAATCAGCATATAGATCTTCAAGACTGCTAGTATTCTCCATTGTTTGAGATAAGCGTTTTTACTTAGGACAGCTCAAAGCCCTTGTAGTGAGCACCTCGTTGTGTCAATGATACAGTTCTCTAGACTGTCGCTGAGGTTTGAAGGTGGGCTAAAAGCTGAAAATTAGCAGAGAGGTCATAAATTGTAAAGATGGACTGAATATAGGCTACTTTATTAGATTAAAATATGTTAATATTTATAAGGTGCGCAGGGACACGGTGCATCAAGGATCTTTATGGCCTCATCTATTCAGGATCTTGCATGGCTTTCAGATTGAACGCCTGTGCAGAACCCTCATTTTACTTTGTCATCCCCATGACTAGAGTGGTGGAGGCCGCGCCACTTGCAATTAAGGAAGCAGGGATGAGATTCCTGAAGTTGCCTCCATCTATTTGAATGAGTGAAGATTCTGGGATTAAATTTTAGTTCAGTGCCGTCAAGATAAGGCTCCATACAATTTGGGTTAAGAGTCAAATTACTGCGGCTCAATTGGAAAGTAGGGATTTCGATTCTTTATTTGTCTTGGATCTTGACAAGCATCCCACGCTGCATCCACTTTTATAACTATGTTAAGGAAGAGAGTATGAGGTCAAATCAAAATTTTTTGAGAAGCTTACACAAACTTCAATTCAGCTACAAAGCTCTGCCTATTCCAACGCACTGGCTCAAAATGTAAAGGCTAGAGTGCAAAGTAATGTGGACTGCTGGACCTTACCTACTTTTGGTGTAGGATAATTGGTCTAGTATTATGATAATCATGGTTTATGGAAGGACTAGAAATCTAGAGAACATCTGTTAGGCCTCTTTATGATTATAGAGATTTATCTACAGATGACTACACACTGAATTACCTCACTAATGGTTACTTTATCAATTGAGTGCATGCTAAGTTCCTTAAGACATACTATCTGACCTCCAGCTCTACAGTTACAGTCTCTCAAAAACTTATTGAGCCCCCAATCATTTTTGTTACCTGATGTTTGGTCAAGTAGGGGGGTTAATTGTTTTAATTGGTTTGTCCAACCATCAGTTTATATTGATATTCATTATATTTTATTTAACTAATAATAAGATAAGTGGTTTAATTTGCTCTTAGCAATAATAAGGTGAGGCCCACGTTTTTATATAAAGTTGGTCCTTTATCATTTTACTATTGATCAAATCCCTAAATCCCAACGACACATTTTTGTTCTTTTATATTATATACCACCAATGCCATGGCTTTGAGCATTAAACATCTACTGTTTTATTTAAGCATCAATATGCTATTTTCTCTTGCGTTGGTGTAAAAATATCAGCAATAGGGTTCTTTAAAAATTACAATGGCCAGCCGCCAGTAAATTTGAGTACCTCTGCCATATTTTGATTATTCTGGCATATTGATCTTATGTTGGAAATCTCTCATGCCCTATTCACTCACTTTCCTAGCCTAATTTGGATACTACGCCAGTAGTTACCAATTTTAAGGCTGCTTAGTAACCACAAATGCACCAATGATAATCTGGTAAGGGGCAAAATTTTCTTTTTTTTGCTTTAATAACTAAATAAAATCTAAATTCAGATTTTTAAAGGGCAAAAATTGACCACTTGATCAAGCTAAAACTTAATGATGTTGATGAAATTGATGCCTGCTGCCCCAGCTTGGTTGGTGGTGCGATGTCATCTGGCAATTTTTGGCTACTGCCAAAATGCGCCCAGGCTGGCTCTTCTAGCCCTTCTAATGCTACTGGACGTTTTGTACCCCCTCAGGACTTGGCCCACCACTTCACAAGCTCCTAAGCAGTGATCTGGAGCCCTATGGTGCTCCCACAGAGCAATTTGCATTTTGACCTCTGGGCCAAGTATGTGAATCTTTTTCCATATGCTAGCGCGGCCATCAAGATGGCCACAGCAGTTTTTAAACCCTCTGGCTATATTGACTTTCGCCCCTTTAAGGGGTACTTCAACCGTGGCTTCCACTCAGAAGCCAATGCAGCAGCAGCAGCCAAGCTGCAAATCATTTATAAAAAAATTCCCATTCCCACCATTTGCACCCAGCTCCCAGATGAGGCCACTTTGGTGGTCCAGTTCGCTGGGTTGCCCTCCCATCTCTCCCCTGAATGCCTCCTCATGAGTTCACAGAGGGTTTGGCCATTTATGGCACAGACCACATGTTGCAGTTCGTGGTTCCAAATGGGGTGGATCTTCTGGTAGGGCCTTATGCCTTTGCAACAATCTACCCATTTCATTGCAATTCCCACCTTGCGATTCCCCCCACCGTGGTAAGATCTGCCCCTGATCACCCATTTTGGGAATGAGTTAAAAATGGCCATGAAATTTGCCCCTTGTGCTTTAAATTCAATCATACAAAGTGCAAGTGCTTCATGGCTTCCGCCTCAACCACTTCCGCTGCTCCTGCTTCTGGCACTGGGCCAGCGACTGCTTCACCCCAAATATTCAAATGGGGCTCGATTCTTCTGCCCCAACCTCAGGAAAATCTGGTGCAGCTCCCAAAGCGGCGCCCAATCAAAAAATGAATTTTAAAAAGTTAAAAAAATTTGACTGGATTACTGAATCCTGAGTTGATGGCTAATTTAGACTTAGCTGATCTGCCATGGTCAACTATCAACAACCAATCAGCTCCTGCGACAACTCCAATTATGGTGGCTGGCCCAGCGTTGGCTGAAAAAAATCCATTCAAGGCTCTCAAATGAATTGATGAGGATGAACGTCTTTATCATGTGAAGCTGGATTTGATTTGGAGGAGCTCTTTGTTGACTCTCCCAAATTGGTTACCCTGCCATTTTTGCCCTTAAAAAATTCAAGGTTATAAAAATATCAATATGGTAGTTGAGGCTGCAGCTGCCCCTGCTAACACCCTACTTTGCCAGCATCTCCATGGGGCGATGGAGAATCTTTTGAGGGTATTGCTATCCCCATTTTACCCCTAAATTTTGAGGAAGATGCGAAGTATGAAATTGAGGAGCTTAATTTTGGTGTGAGCCACTCTTGCATTAGTGCAGAAAAAGCTTCTCTTTTTAACTCCAGTTATCCCAAAACCTGCAGGTGCATCAGGTAATTTACTTGTGTACTGGCTCTCATCACTTTCGCTGAGCATCAACTTGCTCAATATGTTGAGGCGATGGGCTCCGCTGGCCTCATTAATGAAGAAAATCCACAACTATACCTCCTTATGCCACATGTCACTGATGCTCCTACCCCAATGATGTCCACCATGGTATGCCAGCTAATGTGGGCGCCGGACAAAAGTTTCCCCAAAGCTTTTTCACCATCTGATATGGCTTCCTAGGCTGTTAGTTGCGGTGCCATATTAGGAATTTTTTCATTTATGATAATCCCTTTGATTGGCCCATTTTCAATTAAAGATGCATGGAGGCTCCCCTTTGGGTTGGGCACCACTAATGCAAAAAAATCCGGTAAAGGGAGCATATAAAAGTGAGCTTGCCATCTGTAAGGGGACTTTTCTCCTAAGTGGATAGTTTTAAGTACATGTTTAAGTTGCTATAGTGAGCTTGAGAGCAATTAACACTACCAGATACTATGGGGTGCTTCTTTTTTGATTAATGAAAACCATATTCCGGATGTTAAGGTTTTTTGTTTCAATTTTTACCTAGATTTCTGTCTTCAAACAATGTCTGGTATCATTGTTGTGTGAACCTACATATTTAATATGACTACAAGAGCCAGTTTCAACAGGTGTAAAATTCTACATGTATGCATCTGACGCAATGGACATATCCGGTGCCAACAAAAAGTGTATTATTGACACTATTTCCACCTTAAAGTAGGATAAAGTAGGACTATATATAAAAATGAACCTGTATCCCCAAAAAAACGTAAGAAGATCAAACAGGCCCATAGGGCAGCCACTGTCATAGGACCAACTAATAAAAATTAGACTGGGTTCCCAATCAGGGGTGTGAACATCCAGTTGAAAGCCCAGAATACCATGGCACAGCGATCCAAATGACTTGAATAAGTGGGGCTCTAGTGTGAATGTGAGGAAGCAAAAGTACAGCAACATACCAAAGGCCCCCAAAGCAAACCAAATGGTTGTGATGGGGGCAACCTCAAGTCTTGTGAGGGCAACCTCAAAGGGTGAGGGAGGCAGGGAGGATGACAACTCCTCAGTGTTTTTCATTTGCAGGCTTTTGGGTTTAAAGATGTAGGGACACAGGTCAACAAAAGGCATTTCAAGGTCCTCCATGCACTCAGCGTTGTGATAATGTGTTAAAGGGTCCCATGCAAAGCTTTGGAGCTGAGCTGTCCATGAACGGGGTGCTCCAGGCCCTCCAGAGAGCAAGATTTTTAGTGGGCAGATTAGGAAGGGTCTTGACTCTGCATAAAGATGGAACAGAGGCGCTCTGGTACTTCCTCACCCAGAGAGCTTCTTCTGGGGGACCAGAGGTGGAGAACAAAGCTGAATTTGTGGCAAACAGGCTTATGGTAGTGGCAGACAAAGTGGATGCATTGTCTGGAGCAAACTGATTATATTATTTGTGATGTTCCACCAGATGGTGGGGTCAATCAACAGATAATCCAGTTGACAAACATTGGGAGGAGAATCTGGGCAACGGCTTGCTTTGTCAAATTTTATGAGCGGAATTTTATATACATATAAATGAGAGTGGATGGTGGCCGTAACAAGCTGAATGAGGATATTAAGGTTTATCACTTGCAAAGCATTAAGAGAATAAAAAAATGAAATGACAACAGCCCCTGGGCAGGGCTGTTGCCTTAACAATTGGGAAGATCGCTTGAGGGAGGTGTCATGGGATTAGTTCTTTGTTAGTTGGTGATGTGATCTGGTTGGCTGGTGGGGAGGAAAGTGGGGTTGCTTGAGAGCTTGACAAAATTTAAAAAAAACTTTTATAAAGTTTCCCACATTTCTGGGCCCAATACAGGTTAACAGTGCCGATGTAGGAACTGACCATCCAAGTTGGGCTGCCCACATTATCTGAAAAGCCCAAACCTGTCCGGGAGAGCTGAGGCAAATGGAATAGGTCATTCGATAACTCGTCTGAAACTCAAATTGTTCCACAATTCAATTTTCTGTGCCAGTCAGTATGATTCAGCTCTCCCAGCCTGGAATTTTAAGACTGACCTCAAGGTCATCACAAGCAGTTTCTTTTAGAAATTTTGGCATAAATCGCCAAGGGAGTGGGGAATACCAGGGCCTGCTCTGTGGCCCTTGGCTTGCACAACCTCTTTGCAAAACCCCTTTATCAACCCAAATAGGGTAGAGGAGGTGGGAAGAGGTGAGGGTGGACATCCTTGGTAGGAAGAGCGGTCACCCAGCACTCATCTACCATGTGCGCCAAGTCGCTCAACTGCAACAGGGGATCCACTTGGGTCTTAGCACCTCTTTTTTGCCCTGAAAGGGATATTTTTCTTATCCATGTGCATGGGATGGTTTCCAGGACTTACACTATTCTTCCCCTTTCAACTGGAAGGATCCTCAATCAGGAGCATGGACCAAGGCATAGTTTTTGTTCTTCTCTGGGATATTTATGGAAATAATGGCAGTGATTTTTTGGGGGGATGGGGGGGCTGTGGGATGGGATGTGTGGAGTTTATCCACAAGCTATTACAGTTTGCACAATTGCGTGCACTCACCCAGCTGCTCTCATATGAGAGATAGCCTTTTCAAATGACTAGATACTGACAGATTGGCGAGACCTCCAGGAGGCAAGGATAGCTTCCCCTTCTGCTTCCTTGGAGACCCTAATGACAATAGGTTCTGGAGAGTTTAGTCTTGCCCCCTTGAATGGAGTTAAGAGGGAGGCATGGAGGATATTGTGCTACTTCCAATATGCGGGCAATTTCAAATGGCAAGCCCTATTACCCATATCCTTCTCAACCTCAAAGGGACCTGAGCGTTTGGTCGCCAACTTCCAGGTAGGAGCTTTCAGGGGAGGTTCCTTGAGTTCAGCATGACAAGAGAGCCAACTTCGATATCATGTTGAGGAAGGCGCTTCCAGTCATTGAACTCTTTTTAGTTTTTAATGGACTTCACCAAGTGTTCATGGACCAGGTTCTGCAACTCATGGAGTGACTTCACATGATCCTCGGCTGCTGGAACCACCGAGGAGAGCTGGGGGCCAATTTGGAAGGAGGGGTTGTACCCCAGGGTGTCCTCAAAAGGGGAGAAATTTGCTGGGAAGTGGATAGAGTTGTTATAAGTGAATTGTGAAAGGGGAAGGTCCTTGACCCAGGTGTCTTAAGAGTCAGTTACATAACAACGCAGGTACTATTCCAGTGCCTGGTTCACCCTCATAGTCTGCCCATTGGACTGGGGGTGGTAGGCGGTGAATCTGCAGAGCTTAATGCTGATGAGGGTCAACAACTCCTCCCAAAACTGGGAAGTGAACTGGGGCCTTTATTGCTCACATCTCTTTGAGGAGACCAAACATGGAAAATACGTGGTTGACAAAAGAACTTGCAGTCTCCACTGCAGTGATAGCTGAGAGGCAGGGAATAAAGGGCAAAAACATGGAAAATCAGTTGATGACTACCATAATGGCTCTGTGCCACAGGATGATGGGAGTAAAACAATAAAGTTAACTGAAACTGAGGTCCATGGGCCCCCATCCTGCTGCAGGGGGTGTAATAACCCATTCTTACCAGAATGGTCTGACTTTTCATGCGCGCAGGTGACACAACTGGCAATTCATGTGGGAACATATTTAGAGAACAAGGCTAGTTGTAGGTTCGCTTGATGAGGTCCGCACACTTCTTGGTGCCAGGGTGCCCTATCGCTGGGGGGATGTGGTGCTCCTCAATGTCACGGCCATGCAGGAAGGGGGAACCCAAACTCAAGCATAAAACTAGTTTGTCCCATCCCTCAGGGTGTACAGAGCTCTTTTCTGACACTTGAACTCCAAGTCATTATAAAGCTCAACCCCTTCAGGGAAACAAGTTTGGGATTCAAGGATTCAGGAGAGGAGTGGGGCATCCAGGGCCAGGTCAGCAAATGTTACTGTAGTTAGGGCCAAGGAGAGGACTTGGGAGGGAGCTATTACAGAGGTTAGCTTTAAGAGGTCCTCCCCACCATCAGGTGGCAGTTTTAACAGTCAGAAAGTACCAGTTTTGACCGCCATAAAATAAAAGATTCTTTGGCATACTGGCAGCACCAAAGTAGACCAACATTGGGTAGTGGGCAGATTTGGTGCACCAACAGTAACAAAATATCCCTATGTTGAGTTAGTAAGCAAAACTGACGTTGTTGGTCTGACCCAATCATGCAAAAACTTTTCGAAGCCAGAAGCCCAAAAAAGACCAATAGGTAAGCAAGTTATGTGAGCCTCAAAACAACCTTTAAATTAAATTCAGGAATAATAAGGGGCCCGCCAAACAGAACTTGTCTTTGGAGCAACCAACAATGCTCCCCAGGAAGGGAAAACTAGGGTCAAAATTCTGAAAAGAGCTTTAGAATTGGAAGATGCACCTTTTTACAGCTGCCCTTTTGGGGCCTCATTCAATTCATTGATTAGGATTGTATGAGCTTAATCAACAATCCAGGCATGGCTCAACACAGCGCCCAACACTACCAAACTAAATATATTTTTATTAAAACGATTTGACTTGTATTCAGAAAATCTGAATACAAGTCAAAATGTAACAATAAAGATGAACTTGGTTTTTACATTACCCCCCCCCCCCCCCCGATATGGAAGGCCCCTCCCTGAAGAGGGGTCCACAGTGGGAGGCCGCCACCACAAGGACTTCCTGGTGCAAGTTACCTCAAGCCCAGGAAAATTAGCTTAGAGAAAACTTGGAACACTAATAAGAAAAAAGGCAAATGGTGAGGGTGAATTGTGAATGGGTTTCCAGAATCAGCCCACCCAGCATGAGGAAGCACGCCCAACAATTGGCTGTGTTGCGCCTCCCTCTCATGCTCCTGTTGGCGATGGTCTCCCCATCCTGACAAGGAAGGCACTTTCTCCAACAGAATCATGAGAGGAGCTCGTGGTCCAGCATGGCTGGATAAAAATCCCCTTTCTGGGCGGACCATCTGTCAGTGAGGGAGCCCTGCTGGGACAGGTCCCCTTGGTGCCAACTGAATCCGTGGAGAGGGGGAGGCCCCACCAGGATTTTCAGTTGCTGATTACTTTAGGTCCAGGGTTGGCTATTAGTCAACAGCTCCCACTGGTGCTGGTTCCTTGACAACTGGACCAAGTGACCACTGTGGTTAGCCAAAATGGGGATCTGTGGTGCTTAACACACAATGACTTCAGAATTATGCAACAATTAAAAACCTAGTTCTATTTATTTGAGGTAATCCAACCAGGGGACGGACATTACTGAAACTAAAAGTAAAACTAAAAACTAACGTAACTAATTGGTTCAGACAAAAGCCCAAATGAGCGGATTGAGTGAAAAAATTAAAACAAAACAACCAACCAGGTGGGCAGCGGAAACCGCTTATCCCTCCATGGCAGAAGGGGAGGGGGATAAAGGGGCTCATCTTTGGCAGAAGCTTCTTCCTACAAGAGTAGGGTGTATGTTAATGTGGACATCAAGGGCGTCAGGGCATCGGTGGCATGTGGTTCAATATCGCTAATTATTGGTATTTCATAGAAATTGCCAGCTAGGAAAATGGCAAAGATATATTCAACTAAAGCTTTTTCAGCTTTAATGTGGGCGTCTGAGAGTTTAAAAAAATGTGGCGATATTGGTTTAGGTAATCTTAAATTTCAGTTTCCATGCTACAGTTACCACGTTCAAGATAGTGTCATTAGCATTTTTGTGTAACTGCTTCATTGTAATTTTACTCTTTTGAGTAAGACTTTCAGGGATAACAGGAGGTGAAATTCCTCCTATGAGCATCGATACTGAGTTGACAACAGCTTTAAAAAGGGGATGTCAATCTAGTGTTGCAGCTGCTTTGACTGCAAGCTAGTGATCACTGCAAAATGATTTAGCATTTGGCTGTGAGGTATATAGTCAAGGGGGGTACTTGGCATCCCATTCTGCATTAACAAACTGCTCGATTTGCAGAGATGGTTCTTTGATGAGCTTACCTGATTTGTCAATTTCAGCCAATAACTCCCATGGGTTCTGGAGAATTGAATTGGGGAATTAGTGTACAGTTGAAGTTTGGTTGATTCGTTGGAGGAAGTATGGGATCAAACTGTGGTCCAATCTGATGATTGATTGGAGGAGTCATGTGTGGCATTGGAGTGAGGAGGATGCTTATTGGTGGCTTCAGGTGCAGCTGCAGCATCAGGATTTGGGGAGGGGGAGGTAGGATTATACCCCACACCAGAACTTGTATGGGGTAGGTGGTGGATTGGAGGTCAGCAACTGGTAGTCTGATCTGTTGGAAGTGGCTAAGGAGGGGCACTTGCATTTTGAGTGTTCCAACTCATATATGACGAACAGATTGTCCACCCGCCCTCAACGTGGGCCCAAAATGGATGGTCAGGTGCTGAAGGAATAACAGCACGAGGGGGAATTGACACAGCAATTTTACTAAATTCAGGGCTGCTTGTGGCATATGCCTGAGGCCCAGTGATCCAAGTGGCCCCATTTGGGACCACAAATTGTAAGATGGGCTTGGAGCCATAGGCTGCCAAACCGTTCATCAGCTCGTGGTGGAGCACTGTAGGGGGGAGGTGAGTGAGCAAACCAGCAAACTGGATCATTAAAGTGGTGTCCTCTGGGAGCTGGATCCAAGTTGTGAGGAGAGGGGTGCCCTGGAATACCAGGGGCACATTTGCTGCTGTGGTGGCATTGGCTTCACAGGTGAAGCTGAGATCGAAATACCCCTTATAGGGGCAGAAATCTATAAATCCGGTGGGTGTCATCACCACATGTGCCATTTCAATAATGGCTTGGTCATGGTATATGAAGATTTTCCCATATTTGACCCTTAGGCCATAGTGCATGTTGCTCTGGGGGAGCACCAGGGGGCAGCGAGGTACCACTTGGGTCAAGTGAAGTTGGCGTCAAGAACCTTGGGAGGAACGAATCATCCCATGGGTTTGGAATGACTGGGTGAGCCAGTCCGAGTGCATTCCCTGCTGGATGGAAAATGGTGGGGGAGTTTTACTGCTTCCCCACACTGGAGCAGTTGGCGGAGAATCTGAGGACATTGGAGCAAAACTACAGTGGGCGATTAAAATTTCCCTTCTTATTAATTTTTGTAATTTGCGTGGAAAGTTACGCCAAGCAGAAAGAGAGTATTAGAAAATCCTAGTTCTGACCACCATAAAATAAAGGATGCTTTGGAGCTGTTGGTGCGCCAAAGTAGACCTACATCAGATAGGGGCAGATTTGGTGCAACAACTGCGCTAAAATATTTCTATGGCAAGTTAATAAGCAAAACTGAAATGTGTTTGGTTTAACCCGACCATGCAAAAACTCCTTGAAGATGGAAGTCTAAAAAACCAATAGGTAAGCAAGGTATGCGAACCCCAAAATAACCTTTATCATTCATTCAGGAATAAAAAGGAGCCCACTGAACAGAGCTTGTCTGGGGAGCAACTGACAATTCCTCTTTCAGAAAATTGCTTTTCCAGTGGCAGTGGGCTCTGCTGGTCAGGAGGCCAACCAGTATGGAGACTGGCTGACCTTGCCGTTTTGCCTTAGGCAATGGGGCTAGCAGCACTGTCTGACCCCTCGGTGTGTCACCCGCGCCATTCAGGGATCCCCAGCCTAAACCTCAAGCAACAATAATAAACATAAACTTATTTTAAAATGGATAATAGGCAAAGGGAGATATTTATTGAGATGGAAGCATCAGGTACTTATATGTACAAAAGGGCTACAGCACCCACCGCTGACCTATTAGCTCATTGCTGGATCTACCAGCCAATCACACACTCTCTCTTCCTCTGATTTCTCACTTCCATGGTGTCACCCTCTCGTCCCATACTTCCTAATGTCTGAGTATGAGTTTCAGCTCATCCTCAGCCTTCAGTTGCTGGTGAGCTGTATATTTAGTATTATAAAATTATAATTGAATCTGAGATTGACTTGTAAATATGCGCCAGAAACATCCTTGGCCGCTTGGGTAACTTAAATAATTTAGCTTCTTGCCAACAATTCATTTTGACTCTTCATAGTCAATCATTCAAGGAATCTCCTTACTCAGACAATAGTTAAATATATATGAGACGCTGGAAACAACCTCAACCGCCTCAAACTCAGAATATTTGGCTTCCACCAGCAAATTATAATTAAACCAATTGGATCATCCTCAGCTACTAGTTTCAAGCGATCCATATACTAATTTGGGGCCAGTGATTGCCTCAACAGAACCTAACTCACAATCATGGCGGAATACTGATTTGACTCAACCCACATTGGGGAGCAACTAACAATCAATCACCTAATATCCATAAAATTCAGTCAATGAGCCATTCTTACAATATTGGTCTATTTCATCCTAAAAACGATATATCATTGGAGGAATCCATATGATTAAAATTCTGACAGCTCCTCAGGGAGGGAAAGCTAGGGTAAAAATCCGAAATAGCTTCAGAATTGGCAGGTGCACCTTTTTACAGCCGCCCTTTGGGGGCCTCTTTCAATTCATTTATTAGGCATGTATGAGCCTAATCAACAATTTGGGCGAGGCACAACCCATCTCCCAAAATAAACAAATTAAAAATCTTTTTATTACAAAGGTTTGATTTGGATTTGGAGAATATAAACTAAGTCAAAATGCAAAAATTGAGACAAACTCAGTTTTTTACAACAAGGAGGTGTTTTGACTTAGCATGTCTGTTAAGACATTCAGGGGACCCTTGATAAATTTGTACTTGAAGTGGAAACCACAGAGGTCCTGGTAAGTGCGGGTTTGCCAGTGCCCCAGCCTCTGGGGTTTGTGGTAATAGAGAGGAGCCTTGTGATCCGTTTTAAACAACGATTTCATACTGAGAACCCTGAAGGAGTATTGCTAGTGAGTGTGTGACCTCGTTACTGCCACCAACTCCTTTTCATAGATGGTCCACACTTGCTCAGTTGAGGTGAACTTATGAGAAAAATAGGCTACTGGTTATTTGACTCCTTCATGCTCATGTAGCAACATGGCGCCCACTTCCACCAAAGAGGCATTGTATTCTACTACAAAAGGTTGAGGTGTGTCTGCATGGCGGAGGAATGGGGCTGTCAAGAAGACCTCCTTAATGGACTCAAAGGCCTGATGGCATCTGGGGGACCACTTGAGGGGAATATTCTTTCCTGTGAGAGGATGGAAGGGTGCCGCTAGTTAGCAAGGGATATGGAGAACTTTTTAAAAAATGTTATTGTGCAAAGAAGCTGTGAAGCTTTTTTGGGTAGTTGGGTGGGCCATGATTGGATAGCCTCAAACTTACAGGGTGAAACTGCATAGCCATCCTTCAAGACGAGGTTTCCTAGAAAGTTTACCTCTTCCCCAAAGAATACACCCTTGGAAGGTTTCATGAAGAGTCCTGCCTTTTGGAGGGCTGCCATCACCACTTCCAGGTTTTTAGCATGTTGCTCCAGGGTTGGGGAATGGATCAGGATATCAATGATGTAGGCGATGGCGCACAAGAAGCGCATATCCTTCAGCACATCATCAATGAGGTGCTGAAAAGTGGCTGAGGCAATCTTTAACCCAAAAGGCATCACCCTAACCTGAAAGAGCCCTTGTTGGGTGCAATTAGCTGCAAGCCACTCCTTCCCCCCTGACACCCTTACCTGATTGAAGGCATTTACCAGGTCCAGCTTTGCGAAGACACGGGATTGGTAATAGCCTTGGCGATGGATTACTTCAAGGGCAGGGGGTATGGGCCAAGGATTGTAATGTTATTAAGGTGACTGTATTCAACACAGGGACGCAGGGTGCCATCTGACTTCTTGGCAAAATTTTATGGTTGAGGCGATGGGGGAAGATTTCTTGATGATCCAACCCTTCTCCAAAATCTCATCCAGCAAAATCCCCAGCCTTATCCTCTTCCTATGTATAAGGGTAGAGAGGGCAGTTGATTTTGACCAGGTCGATTGTCAACTGAAAATGATAGGTCATACTCAGAGTGTGGTGAAGCTTGACTGCCTGAGACATATCAAAAATGGCTTTGTATGGGGCAAGAATGGAAGGAAAGTCTGAGGGAGGTCTGTTGGGATAGGGTCAATAGTAGAGATTGAGATAATTGATGGGCCCAAGAAAAAGAGTTTCAGCAGGGGAAACTCTCCGCTCTACTTAAGATTTATGAATAACAGGGGGTTACTCTTCAGGTTGATATGAACCTACTGGTGACCCCACCAGCCTACTCCAAAAATTACAGGATATAGCAGATCCTGTATTGCTTAAATATGTTCGCAAAACCCAAAGTCATGAATGAAAATTGCAAGGGTGTCAATTGGTATGGGACTTCAGAGTCTCAGTGAAACACCCAGGATAGACGAAACTTCCTCCATCACCAAGTTCAAGGAACGAGCTACACTGAGATCAATGAAATTGCCTGCTGCACACATATCAAGGAGAGCTTGTACAATGACCTTGCCTGTCTCTTAGTGGAAAGAAATTCAAAACAGAAAGTAGGCTTTCTCCTCTTTATTGGCTAGAGAAAGAGAAAGAGCAGCAAAAGAAGGAGCATAACCCGTTATAAGGAGTGGTTGCTCAGGAAGTGCAGGGCTGAGCTGCTCCTGAGGCGAAATAGTCACCTCCTCCTCACCCCAGATGGGGAGTTGACGGTTAATGAGTACACCTGCTCCTCCCTCCTTGAGGGAGAAGCATTGGTCAGGCAGGGAGACAACGGCCCAGGGCAGAACAGGTTCCAAATTCTGGGAACCCAGCAGTGTACCCTTCTGGACAAGGATAGGAACATGGACCTAGCAAGTGGGAGCATCTCTGGAGGGGGATATCCAAGGTGGACCCAGCAGGGGGACAGATGGCCGCAAAGCCTGGGTGACTCTTCCCTTGTCCACGGCTATTAGCTGATGGAGGAGGAGCATTAGGCGGCACAGAGAGTGCTGCAACGGCAAGCACAGGGACGTGGAAGGGTCTGGCCCAAATTGAGCAGGTTATGGAGAAAGCAACCTCTAAGGACCCTAGGAGAGATCCCAAGATGGGTTAGCTGCAAAGGAAGAATCCAAGGCAGCCCAGAAGGCAGAGACAGCAATTTCAGAGGGGATTAGCACAGCGGGGACTAGAATGGCAAAAGCTTCAACCAGGGAGGGTAGGTATGCAGATGACTGAGCTAAGGTGAAAAGGTGGAGGAGGCGTGAGGGGCATGACTCAAAGGCCTGAACAGCTGAGGTGACCAGCGCAAGCAGAGGAATAGGGTTGCTAGTAATAGCCACAGAGTAGAGCACCCCCCTTAAGCAGCGACAGGGATCCCCTTCCAGGGCGTCAAGGAGAGCCACACTCTGTTGGACGTCGGAGGGGGCAGGGTTTTCCTGCTGTTGATGGTGAAGCGCACCTGGAGCTCTTCCAGGACACCCAGGACTTAGCCAGCCACCTCATAAGAAGGAATAGGTGCGACCACCTATCATTTTGACTGAGGAGTGCCACTGATAGTTGGGGCTTGGCGGGTTGAGCCCCATTCCGCCAAGACCCATTTGCAAGCTTGGATGAGCAAGGCAGAAGACCAACAATAGAAGACTAGGTTGCAGAGGGAGTGTAAGTTCAGTGTGAGGATATAGGTCATCGCTTTACCAACGCCAGAGAGGAGGGCGAAGATGTCTAAGCTAAGCGGTCAGTTCATTGTGCCATGGACCCAGCTGATAAAGAATAGACTGGGCTCTCAATCATGGTGCGTAAACACCCATTGGAGAGCCCAGAAAGCCATGGGAACAGCAGTTTAAACGACTTGGATAAGAGGATTTTAGTATGAATGTGAGTAAAGCAAAAGTTCATCACCGTACTGAAAGCCCCCAAAGCAAACCAAATGGTTGTGATGGGGTAACCATGAGTCAAGCAGAGGCAACCCCCAGGGTGGGGGAGACATGGAGGATGACAACTCCTCAGGGTTTTGCAGTTGTGGGCCTTCAGGTTCAAAGAGGTTGGTCGCTGGTTAACAAAGGGCAGTTCAAGGGCTGCCACGCGATCAGTGGTGGGAGCAGGGTGTAAAGGGGCCCACAAAAACCGTCAGGGCTGAGCTCTCCCTGAAAGGGGTGCACCAGGACCTTCAGGCAAGCAACATCTTTAGCAGGCAGTAAGGTGGGGGTCCATATTCTGCAGACGATGAACAAAGGTGCTCTGGCTCTGCCCCACCCAGAGAGCGACTTCCATGGGACCAGCGGTGGAACAGACAGCTGTATTTACGGCAAACGGGCATACAATAGTGACAGGCAAAGTGAATTGACACCAGAGCAAACTGATTTATTTGATTTGTGATGCGCGCTGGGTGGTGGGGTCAATCAACTGGATAGCCCGGTAAATGAGCATCAGGAGGAGAATCTGGGTAAATGCATGTTTTGCCGGATCAATGAGTAGAATTTTATATATAAATGAGATTGGATGAGGGTGCAACAAGCTGAATGAGTATATCATGGTTGCTTCTTGCATGGTGCGAAGAGAGTAAGAAATAAACTGACAACGGTCCCTAGGCAGGGCTGTTGCCTTAATAATTGGGAAAATTGCTTGAGGGGAGGTGTCACGAGTTTGGTCATTTGTGGATTGGCGATGGGATCTGGTTGGTTGATGGAGAGGGGAGTGGTAGGGTGCCCAAGAGACTAGCAAAATATGAAAAAAACTTTTATAGATTTTCACACTTTTTTGGGCCCAAGACAGGTTGACATTGCTGTTGTAGGACCTGACCATCCAAGTTGGGATGCTCACATTGTCCAAACTGCCCAAACCTGGCCTTTAGGCTGAGACAACTGGAATGCATCATTTGATCACTGGTCTGAGACCCAAATTGTGCCACAAATCAATTTTTCTGTGCCAGTCAGTATGATCCAGCTCTCCCAGCCTAAAATTTTCAGACTGGCCTCGAGGCCATCACAAGAAGTTTTTTTTCAAAGTTTTGGAAAAAAATCTCCAAGGGAGTGGGGAGTCCCAGTGGCCTGCCCAAGGTCCCTGTCTTGCACAACCTCTCTACAAACCCCCTCTATCAATTTTAACATAATAGAGGAGGGGGGAAGAGGTGGGATCAGGACATCCTTGTGGGGAAGAGAGAAAACCCAGCGCTCATCTACCACGTGTGCCAAGTCACTCACCTGTGACAGGGGGTCCACCTGGGCCTTGGGACCCAAAATTTGTCCTAAAGGGATACTATCCCCTATCAAGGTGCAGGAGCTGGCCTCCAGGACTTACAGCTACCAAGGCTGCCACCTTGGCGGTGACCTCCATCTCGCCTGAACAGTTTAAGGCTGACGAGGTGGAATATTCTGCATTGGCTCAACCCTAATCTGCTAGCCAATCGGATTGTCCCAATTTACCTCAGTCCAACCTTCAGGGTTTTGCACTCCTGAGCATGCAACCTGTGCATCAATTAAAACTGAGTTTCCCCAACCATTTGCAACTGAATTTAGGGAGTCAAATATTGGTCATCATAAGTGCACCTTAATGGAAAAACTTAATCGCCCAAAAATAAAAAATATACCTAAATCTTGAAGGTTGCTGAATACACTTTTGTTCCTGCTCACTATTATGGTACTTGAAGTAAGAACTCACTGGTGCCATGAAAGGTGAAGGGGTAGGGCCAGAAATCCCTTCCCCTCGCTCCTGTGGCGCAATGAGCATCTCAGTAGAGATCAACATATTAAACATCGAGGGACTCAAGGCCTCTCTGTCCTGGGTCAAGAAACTGAGCTTCCTAAAAAGCCTACCTATGGACATCCTGGCAATACAGGAAACCCACTGTCCGCAAGGTGATAAGGAAGCATGGGCATGCATGCTCCTCCCTAATGTGACTTTTTCTATACTGCACTGTGTGGTGTTAGTACAGGTGAACATTAAATTTAAAATTTTTTCCTCAAAATTCTTTTTTAAATGGCTGCATACTGGATGTTAAATTCTCATGGTGCAATGAAGTACACAAAATCGCTAGTGTTTATGTCCTGACCTGTGCACAGGTTTTTCAGGGATTTTTTCAGACGTTGCTATTCTTCCCCTTCCACCTATTACCTTTGTGATTGGTGATATGAATTGTTAGATAAACCCATCCACAGACTGGTGTCCTTCTATAGTTGATCCCCCAAAGGGACACATGAGCTTTACGCCCTGAAGGCTACCCTGGGCCTTACAACACCATTCCAAACACTCCATCTTCTTCCCAATATGTCTCTCCCTCATGTGCACAACTGGTAAGTGATGTCTATGTCACACATTGATCTCATTATTGCACCGTTTGATTTTACACCAAAATTTCGCACTTCACACCACAAAAGTTGATTTCTATGACCATAGAATGATTTTGGTGTCTTTTACTACGTCATTCCCAATAGCACAGGTGCCCAGATGGAGTAAACATTGCCTGGCTAATCTTACTTTGCCCAAGTTCTTACACTGGGTCAAACCATGACTTCAGCATAGGAGTTTGTGAATACTTTCTGTGCCATCATTTTGCCACATGATCTGCTTGTAATTCACACACAGTTTCCCAGGCGCGCCACATATTGCTGCGGCGCTCCCATGCTTCCTTGACAGTTATTAGGAGTACTATAGTGGAAGTGTATCACCTGGAGAGCAACATCCCTGAGCAGGTTACAGCCCTTCCTGGGGACGCAAATGGGTTGAAGTGTGCACCCACTTAATCACACTGGTAAGAGAACAATAACAACGCATTAGTGTTCAACACAAAGCTAAAAGTATTATGGCAGGTAAAATGTGCTCTGACTATTTTTCCGCAATTTTCTCACTCCTAAACAAAACATGGCCTATACACAGGCTAGGCAACTGGAAAATTCCATTTCAGATACACTGGAAGTTCTGTCCGCCAAAATTCACAAGTTTTAATCTGAGCTGTACAGATATGACCCTGTCATGCCTGCCAAAGTTGACTCACTCCTTGATAATGCACATATCTGAACCATCACAAAATAACAAACTTAATGAATTTAATATTGTGTGTTAAACTCTAGTTTTCTGTTTGCGGTGCGCCACATAGGAAATTCCAAGGCTCTAATAAGATTCCTTATGAATTTTATAAGAAATATAAAAAATATATCTAATATATTTTTAGTCTTAATGTATAGATGTCTATTGGAGACATGTATCTTTTCTGGTGGCCAAGAGGCATACAAATTAACCTTTTTAAAAAAGGGTATAAGCTAGATTTAGCAAACTGGCTCTCTATCCTTCTTACTAACAATGATACCAAACTCTTTACCAAAATTATGGCTAAGCGCCTTAAGGAAGTTATCTCTGGAAGTAGTTTCCCCTGCATAATTTGACTTCATACCCAGAAGAACAATAGGGACAACGTCCATACAGTAGAAAAAGTCTGTCAAGCTCCTGCTACTGGTGCTTAAGTATTCCTGGATCAGCAGAAAGCATATGGTCGTGTCAACTGGACTTACCTTTGGGCTTGCCTCCATAAGTTTCAGCTTTAACTAGTTTTATCAATTGTAATGTTAATTACTTAATTAGCTACAATGGCAGTATGTGGCTCAGGTTCCCTGACTGATTTGTTTTGCCCTAAAGGATTCAAATCAGGGTGACCCTTTTAGCCTTCTTTTTTACAACTTTAGCCTTGATCCACTCCTCTGAAACGCAAATTCCAGTCTTTCTGGTTTCTGTGCAAGGCCAGGCGCCAGTTAGGATACTAGAATTTGCTGAAGATTGTGTGGTAGGTGTCTCTAATAGCCATGATGCACGCGTCCTGGAAACTATATCTAAGAATACTCCAGGGTTATGAATGTTTCCCTTAATATCAATAAGACCAAGTTTATCCTTCTTGATAAAACTAATCTCAATGGTCTCCTGCCACCGTGGATAAGCAGCATATGCCAGCTTCACAGTTCATTATTTCCTTACCAAGGCAGTCATATCAAATCGCGCCTCTTGTTCTCTCATTTGTTTGCAGGTTCGCTATGGGTCAGTACGCCACCTGGGAGTATATCTGGAAGTAGCAGTTGGGTCACCTCTGTAATGAAAACCTACAATTTAGACAAGTTAACTAAGCGCATCGCTTCCCTCAGAGCCAGAAAACTAGCCTGACTGGCCGGGTATTGGTTGCCAACTCACTACTTATATCCATAATTTGGTTTGTTGCGCACGCTATTGCTTTTACACCCTCCTTCTTTTCAACACTCTATGCCCTCATATAAGGGTGGTTGTGGCTAGGCTGCCCTCCCCCTGTGCGTCTAGATGTCCTGTTAGGTCCACGCCACAATGGAGGTATGGGACAATCAACTATATGGGCCATGCCTCCAGTATACTTTGCTCCTGAATTGCACAGGTTTCTAACCCTGAACTCCTTACCCAACACTGGTCTTGTGCGGCATGGTCCAACTTTGCCATACTCTTTGCCTTTGCAATCAGATCACCTCAATTCTCTACTCAATTACCTGGCTTCACACCCCTCTGCCGCAGGCCCTCATGAAGCCACTGCCCACTTCAAGCGGACCCTCCTGACCATGTGGAGCGCAGAATAGAGCTTCAGCATCAGTGGTTACACCTCCCAGAGGGGTCGCCCTATCACTCTTTATACCCAAGCAGTTTGTTAAAGAGTTGTTTTGCACAGCACGGTACCTCGCCATCCTCATACCATATTCTATGTTGGCTATCTTGACATACTTAAATCCCTTGCACTTTTGCCACCCAGAAGGCCATTTGTTGTATGGCCACCTTTCTTTATTACATCCCAGTATTTGCGCCCATTTAAGGAGATTCCTGATGAGGGTATACCACACTTCTGAGCGGTCCAACGCTCTCAGTATTCATGTGCAGTGTGTGGCCAACATGGGCCTTTAGTCCACCATCTGGAAGATTGTCCGCTATCTCAGGTGATCTGAAGTAAAGTTATGCATCTCTTCCGCCAAATATACAGCGCAGGCTTTAAGCATTTCTAAAAACATCTTCTCTTTTACCTTAATTCCCCCATTCATCCTTCTCTTCATGACTTAGTTGTAGCAATTGCTTTATGGCGATAAATACTACTGTCCTAGACGCTCTTTCTGGAACTGCTCCAACCCCTTGTGAAGCTTTTTGTTGCTTCCAAATTTACTTAACGGACTATTTTTAATCCTGGTTGTTTGACCCTTTGCCATCATGCCAACGCTGGTTTTACCTCCTAGTTCCCTACTTGAATCCTTATTTTAACCCTTTCCTTTAATCATGTTCTGTATTGACACAAAGCTTCCCCGACACCTCCTCTCTTCCTACCATTGGCGGTCCCTCTGGCAATAGGAGGCATCTATGGCTCCTCTGGGTGCCTTTTAATGTGTCATTGTGTCTTTTTGTTGTTGTTTTACTGGAAGTGTCTGTCTCATGGTCAGCCTTCCCTGAATAAAATTAAAAATTATATTTATAGATTATAATACATTTAACTGCCAGATAGAGCTCAGTTATAAGGTAGCAACAATCTGCTGCTTGAGATTTACTACCCTGAAGAAAAGTGAATGAATATTAGTTTGAAAAGTCATCTTGTAAAATTTTCAATTTCACTGCACAGGTTCAATTTTCTTAATGTAATAAATAAGTGCTAGTTTGTTATGACAGCTAGCCTAGTTTAGTCTTCTTTATAGGTGATATTAAACTCACTCAGATATCTTAATTACTTAACAAATGACATACACCTCACTTAGGGCAATTGATAAATGGACAATTTGAATCATACACTTCAAAAAACATGAACAGTAACAAATTCTATTACTTTAATCTCTGACTGTTTTCATTTTTATAAAATGAGGTATTTAGTTAATGGGGATATACATAATCTCAATTTTCTACTTAATTGTTTATAACTCCACTCAAAAAGCATTCATTGCCAACAAGTTTACCATAAGAAAGAAATCATATCTCAATGGTAAACTCGTTTGTTACCATCTCACCTGATTGGCATTCATCATTGAACAGTTTATGATCCTTTCGGTATGACTTCAGAAAAGAACACTTCAACACCTTAATAAGCCACAGAAAGTTAGCCTTGACAGAATAGCAACCATGTTTTAGTAATGAAACATTTTAACTCTTTACAGAAGGCTGCTTCAATTGAGTAAATTACTAGCTACCATCAAAACAAGCATTACAATGCTTCTTTATTTCTTAATGAACACCTTTAATTGATTGGTGCCTCAGCCCAATTTATTTACGTACAAATTAATTAATGATAATTTAAGTAATTGATCCTAGTTTCCATAAAAACATATCTTGTGATTGCACTTAATATAACAATTAAAGCCATCAACTTGGGATCAAAGTATGACATAAAAATCAGCTTATTTAATAGGAAAACATCTCCAAATCAATAATTGGCCCTATATAAATTTGACTGATTAAATTAAGTCAAAACTGAATATTTTGGTCATCAAAATTTTAGCATACCCTTCAACTTGACCAGATTATGACATAGGACTTTTCCGCTCTCTTCTCCACACTTTTAATCCTACTTGAAATAATCACAAATTGACTTATGTCATTGTCACTTATCTTAAATGACTTGGTATATTGTTCTAGAAACTCTTGCCGTCAGACAAAATGGATGCATATACTAACTATGCTGATCAGCTGCAAACTTTAGCCTGTTGATTTGAATAGACTACTCTTTTGAAATTCACGCTGTAGCCATGTCCAATCTTTAGAAGCTCTGTTCCCCAATATTGCTAAAATTGATCTTGATTTATTTCATTGTTGATCATAACTTTTTGGGTTAAGCACTATATAAAAAACTAATTGGATTTAACTGCCAATTGCTTCTTCTTGCATGCTTGCTTCCCTCCTAAGTCAGGAGTTGCGCATTTGACTAATCTGGACTTCAATTTAATGCTCCCCATCATTGCGCTTCTCAACCTTCTCATTGCAAGAAGAGGACTTGGCTGCAACTGGGTCTGGCCTTGGTGAGTGTCTACGCTCAGATAAGTTATAATACCTTATTCAATAAGGTTGTAGTTCACCCCTCTCCAAGAGGCGTCATGGGTGGCTTGAATCCTGAGAGGTAATCTATATCAAAAAATACAATGTTAAATGTTTCTCTTTATTTTTTATAATTTAAGTATTTTATCTAATATTTTTTTTTTTTCACATTCTTCTCTATATTTTAAGATGCTATTTAAATTCTTTTTTAATCCATGCTTTTAGAAAATGCTATGGTCAATAGTAATCAACTCAGCCTTTGGTTAATTTTGAATGTAAATTCATATGTTGCCAATTTTTATAATTATTTTGAATGATCCAGCCCAAAGTTCTTCCACTTTGGTTTGGTAATGAGCTACTCCCGTTACACAGTAGGGAGCTTCATCCAAAACACCATATTCAAATTGGACAGGTTGATTTTTGTCTTTATACTTATTAGCCTAAATAGCAACATTGCATTTAAATGAAAAGTTAATCGTTTATGTAGACAATCCTTAGGAACAATTGCCGTTTAGTACTTTTAGGTTTTTTGACTCTAAAAATTATACAATTTGAGTTTGATTTAACCTTTTCTTATTTTTGACATTTGTTTGCCTTACCAGATATCCAGTGAGCATCAAGTCAAGTTACATCCATATAAATTTTGGTGTTGTTCTCTTTTCATTTTGTTCTAGAGATTTTTTCACATTTTGAAGTATAACTTGATATATTGGATCAACTGTAAGCTTATCCATGAATAGAATAGAGATAACTGTTTTATTGTCAACTTATGGGGGGGGGGAACTTGGAGGCATATGGATCTAGATTGTTCTCCATTTAAACTTCAATGTCTTTCCCCTTCTTGACTGGACTCCTTTTCTTGCATTTGCGCAAAGTTCACCTGGTCCTTGCTATTGCGTTGCCCACAGAATGAGGCAAAGCCCTTTTAGTCTACACTTATAACAAGTCAGATGTGTTAGGATATGAGTTCTCCAGAAAAAATGTCCTGTAAATGTGAGTGCTTCATCAACCACAATAATAGAAACAATCTACAGAGCGGCGCACTAGTAAGGAGAGTTGAGTACTGTGAAGGTGGTAAGGGGTTTTGGGTCCTCTTCACAAACAAGAGTGATATAAGGAAGTTTCTAGTACTATTAACCCATTATTTTCAGCGATTTGGAAAGAGGTTAAACCCAATGATTTTTACTTAATTGGAGCTACCAGGTGGAATTCCTTCATAGACTACTTTTAGTAGCACAATAACTGAGATTTTAATAAAATAATGGACCTAAAATTTTAAAGTATTTTATTTTAAGTTTATTATAGAATATGGGAACAAAATGATTAAGCAACCTACGAGATGAAGGCTGTTTGGTTTTATACTTAAGGGATGTGGGAGGCAATATCTTAGTGAAGGTTTGTTTTTTGTAAAAGCCTACGCTATTATTAAAATGAATTATTATATAACTTGATTTTCCAATTATGCGACTTGGTTGTATGATTCTGGAACTCAATATTCCAATTCTGCCATGGTAACTTAGGACAAGTTGGCACTTTTAAAACCTGTTATATGCCATTTTGTTTGAGCTCTTGTTAAAACAAAGTTTTTTTAAAAGTTGTTGTCATTTGGGCGTTCTAAAGGTATCAGATTTTTTACATTTAATGGTGTTCTGAGTTAAATTGTTTGTTGGGTTGAAAGAATCGCCTTGGAGCTGCTTAATTTAACCCAGTTACTGAAATCTAAAACTGATATTTCTGATCTTCTTAAAATAGTGCTCTGAATATTGCATGACATAATAAAAAGTTTTTGTGATTTAGATTAGGTTATGAGGTTGAGATGACAAACAAGTCAGATAGCAGCCACCCATCTCCCATCCATGGTGTGCCATAGATTAGTAAACTTGCTGAGAGTCAAGGCCCTGAGGGGTGGTGCCCTTCTTTGTTTAATATTAGTGCAAGGTTCTAAACAGTTTGTTATATTGTTTTGGAACCTTACATCACACTTTCCTATAAATAACAGGTCCACACCTTCTTCTGAGGCCTGTGCTAGAGCATAATTCTTATGGAGAACTTGTAACTTGTGGGCTGCTATGGTAGGTGTCTTTGGGGGAAAAAGAAACTTCTTTGGGGGGTGGAATATAAATTAGCTATCAGCTCTTAACAGTTTATACAATCTCTTGAAGGGACCCAGCTGTTCTAATGCAGTGTACCATTTTCATGATACTAAGGAGTGCATTTCACACAATACTTGCTGAGAATAAAGTATCTTATCTATCTTAAAATCGGATGTTCCTTTTACCATGATAAGATCGACCTCCACTAGTTTCTTACTTTTGATGATTCAAAGGGACGACACATAAAAGGACGATTATTTTTTCTACTGTGGGACAGTTCCAAGTGGAAGGCTCCATTGTTAACACTTGGAAAATTGGGAAGGGACTTGATTTATATGAAGACTTATGACAGGGCATTTTAAGATGCAATTCCTTGGTATCCACTATAATAATATCACCTATTTGATATTCTGAAGCCGCGGGGCGTTTTTTGTCTGAAATTTTAGCGTCAAACATTAATTTGGTCATCTGTTTCTGAACCTGGTGATGCGCCTTATGGATGTGTTTAACAGAGTTGTTAGCTGCTGGGATATTGCTGCGGACTTGGGGGCCATGGTGAAGGGGGGATTGTAACCCAAATTGGAATAATTGTTGATACCCCACTGAAGCATGGAAAGAGTTTTTGTAGAGAACTGGGCCAAAGAAAGGTCTGTTGTCCAAATGTCCTGATGGCAGTAGCATAGCATTGGAGATACTTCTCCAATGACTGCTCTATACATTCTGTTTAGACATCATTTTTAGGGTGATATGCCAATGATCTGCATGGATTGATCTTCAGCATGTCTCTCAATGACTTCCAAAATCTAAAGGTAAAATTGAGGTCCCTTATCTCTGATTACTTCATGGAAAATATAACGTTGAAATGACATGGGCACAAAAAACTGCGCCATACCTTTGGCTGTAGTGGTTGTAAGAATGGGATGAAGATGTAATGCTTTTAGAGCTATCTACCACCACAATGACTGCGTTAACCCCCCAGGACATTAGCAAACCAACAACAAGTCCACCAGAATTGAGACACATGGTCTTTATTTTGTTGGAGGAAGCGGAAGAGACCATTCCGCTCTGTTATGTCAGATTTGAAGTGATCAAACATTAGACAGCCTTCTATTCAAGTAGGGACGTCCTTTGTGAGACTATTCCAATCATACTCACATTTGGTCAAGTTAACGCTATATTCACACCAGGGTGACTAATGGTGGTGACACAAGATGTTCCCATATGACATGGGAATGCAGTCCATAGGAAATTCATGCCTTGTCACAAAGACATTTTACCATATTCTTTTTAAAATATCATTTAGATGGGGTCTTACAAGCTTTTATCTTGTTCAGTAGATCTGTCATTGTAGGAATCCAGCTAATTTTGGCTCGCTGGTGCTAATCTCTGCTGGATTCCACAAATGGTTTTTTGATAATAAAAATAAAAACACTAATAAAACTAAAAGCTGTTTTAAAATTTTTATTAGTGGCGGCACAGGGAAAGAATAATAAACCCTCCCAATATCTTATTACTCAGTAATTAAACTGTATCGAGGGTCAAAGGGAATTCTATGGTAAGTTAAGAATAACTTAGTATGGTACCAATTAGTGAATATGGAATTTTGACCTAATGGAGCTCAGAAAACTCGCTTCATTTTGGCTGAACAACTGATGGAGAGTTATTTTTAGGCAAGACAAACATGTGATGTATTGATTTAATATATTTCAGCCAATCCCTACTAGAGAAAATAATTGCACCTTGGAAAACCCCTGACAAGCCTATAAAAGGGGGGTCCCTGCTTAGGTGTTTGATTTAAAATAGACGTGGCATGGGAAAGAGTCTCTGATGGACTCCCCTGGTTCCCCCATGTAATCAGGGCAATCTGACTGCCCAACCTCATGCTATTTGCCCAGTTAGTAATTGCATAATTGTTACCACGATTTGAGGGGTTTTACTGAGAATTGACCAGGGTCTTTTAGCCAAAAATATCGTTATTATTGCTTAAACGCTCTTATCCCAATTACAACTTGTAAATGTTTGTTTCTTCCTTTTGGCCTATTTTGACTCAAAAATTCTTTTCTTGAAGCTGGGAGGGCAATTGTCTGACATCACACCCTCAAGAATTTTGGGGGAGAATAAGGCCATGGGAATCAGTCATGTACCCAGTTAATGAGAATCCCTATAGCCAAGGAGTGATAGAGTATTTTTAGCCTCTCTTGTAGGTGATGACGAAAGGGCCTTCTCAGATTGTCCCAAGATTACCACTTCTAGGAGTGATGCGGTTATGATAATATAGAACCAGGTCAGACACTTGGAATGTAGGCAGGAGGGTTTGGAGCTCATTAGCATCCTGCCCTTCTTTAATCACCATTTTAGCTAAATTGGTCATAGCCTCAGATTGGAGCTGGATGATGCACTGAGCCAATCTTCACATGGATCTCTCAAGTTCCTCAGCTCTAGAGGAGATTAAATATTTAGCTAAGAAGGCAGGTATTCCTGGTTCCCACCCATACAAGGCATGGAATGGGGACATTTCCAAGATCTGGCAATAATTTATCCGGTAGGCCATAAGAGCACTGGGTAGGAATTTATTCCAGTGAAGTGGATTAGAGGAGGCCAATTTTCGTAGAATGGAGACCAAGATTCCATTTGCTCTCTCCACAGCCCCATTGATAGAGAGACTATATGAAGCTAAGAAAAGTTGTTGGGCTCCCATGGAAGTAGACAGGATTTTGAATACTCTGGGGGTGAAATTCTATCCATTGTCGCAGAGTAGTATTTGGGGACAGCCATGACGAGTGAAAATTTTTTGATGTAAAAACGTGGCTGTGGCCTTAGTAGTTTAATCAGGGAGAGCACCGCTTCAACCCGATTAGTAAAGTGGTCAATGACTATTAGTATAAATTTTTTTCCGCCAATAGTCTGTGGGAGGGGATCTACTACATCTAAGCTGATGGTGTGGAACGGTTTGTTGAGGGGTAGTTGGTTTATATTGATATCTAGCCTTGAAAATGGATTACTTCTTACACGTGAGTCAGGCATCCAAAACTTTGACAATAGTTTCCATAGTTCCTTCTTAATAGTACCAATACTTAATCACTCATAGGTTTTCTTTGATCCTCCATGACCTAGGGCGGAGTGAGCTTCCATGATAGCAGGTATACATTCTGAGCGCCAAAGGTAAGGAAGCCACTTTGTCCCCACCTGCTTGTACAATTTTCCACTCTCCAATTTGTTGTTGTGAGAGTGCCAGGCTAACATTTTCTGTATGGGCTTATCCTCATCCTCCCAGTCATTGGAGGTCATTAAGAGGTCATGTAACCTCTCCGCCTCACTAATATCCAAGTAAAGGATGGGTAACTGATTCAACCTATCAACATTCATGCGACGGGTTCCAGCATGTTGTTCAATCTTCATGTCATAATGCTGGAGCTTTAGAGCCCAGCGAGCTAACCGCCAGTAGGATTCTTCATGTTCTGTAACCATTTCAACAAAGCGTGGTCCATAAGCACAGTGAATGTGGTCCCATACAGGAAAGAACAGTAGTGCTTTACAGCTAGCAGAATGGCAAAGTACTTTTTATCCATTACGCTGTAGTTGCGCTCTGCCTTTGACATTATCTTACTAAAATAGGATACAGGATGTTCTACATCATTTTCGTCCAATTGGGATAAGATGGCCCCAACAGCATAGTCTGAGGAATCAGTAAACAAGATAATGGGTTTCCATAGTAGGATGTTTCAGAATAGTACTTTGTTGTAGCAGTTGCTTCAGCTTCTTAAATTTGGCATTTTGTTTGGAACCCCAATGAAAAGGGAAATCCTTGGTCAATAGGTGGACAAGGGCTCGCTGAGCTGGACGAACTTAGAGATGAACTGATGGTAATACTCCATCATACCTAGAAATACCTGAATATCCCGTAAATTTTTAGGGGGAGACATTTTAGAAATGGCTTTAGCCTTATCTTGTTGAGGTTGAATTCCCTCTTGAGAAATGTAACGTCCATGAAATCCAATTTCCTTTGTAAGAAGGTATACTTTGAGGGATCTTGCTTTCATTTCAATACATAAATCAAAGCCAAATTCAGATTTTTTAAAAAATACAAAACATGACCGCTCAATCAATCCAAAGCTTACCAATGTCGATGCAATCAACGCCTGCTGCCCCAGCCTGAGGTGGTGGTGCACCGCCATCTAGTGTCTTTTGGCTGCCACCAAAGTGCACCTGGGATGTCTCTGCTAGCCCTCCCAATGCTACCGGGCGATATGTCCCCCTCAGGACTTGGCCACCACCTCACAAGCTCTCAGGTGGTGCTCCCACAGAGCAAATTGCATTTCAGCCTCCTGGTTTAATATGGGAATCTCTTCCCATATGCAAGTGCAGCCATCATCGAGATGGCCATGGCAGTTTTCAAGCCCACCAGATATATTGACTTCCGCCCCTTTAAGGGGCACTTTGACCTTGGCTTCCGCTCTGAAGCTGATGCAGTGGCAGCAGTCAAGCTGTAATTATTTTAAAAAATCCTTTTGCCCACCATTCACACCCAGCTCCCAGATGAGGCCACTTTGGTGGTCCAGTTCGCTGGGTTGCCCTCCTTCTTTCCCCTGAACACCTCCACCATGAGCTCATGGAGGGTTTGTCCATTTACAGCTTAGACCCCGTGTTGCAGTTTGTGATGCCCTATGGGGCAGATCATCTGACAGGCCCTCGCGCCTTTGCAACAATCCGCCCATTTCATCACAACACCCACCTCATAATTCCCCCCACACCATGATTAGGTCCACCCCTGATCATCCTTTTTGGGTGCACGTCAAAAATGGCCACGCCATCTTCCCCTTGTGTTTCAAGCTCAGTCACTCAAAGTGCAAGTGACCTATGGCTTTTGCTTCCACCGCTTCTGCCACTCCCCCTCTGGAGCTGCCCCAGCGGCTGCCTTGCCCCAATTTTTCAAATGGGGCGTGATCCTCCCGCCCCCAACCTTGGCAAATTCTGGCGTGGCTTCTAAAGCTGCAGCCAATCAAAATTTTAAAAAATTAAAAAATTTGGTTGATTTACAGCGCCCTGATCTGATGGCTGAAACAGTTTCAGCTGAGCTGCCATGGTCAACAGCTCATGGTCAATCAGGTGCTGCCAACCTGCTAACTATGGTGGCTGGGCTGGCACTAGCCAATTTTGAATCCATTTGAACTGCTCACATGGATTGATGATTCAGATCAGGCTTATAATGTTAAGTCAGATTTTGCTTTAGAGGAATTCTTCGTTGATCCTCCCAATTTGCGCCCCCACCATTTTCGCCCTAAAAACGGTTTATCAGCTTATAAAAATATAAATAAAATGGCAGTTGAAGCCGCTGCTGCTCCTGCCAACACCCTCCTCCGCCAGCAACTCCATGGGGCGATGGAACCCCTGGTTGAGGGTATTCCTAACCCCAATTTCCCCAATGATTTTGAGGAAAATGCAGAATATGAGATTGAGGAGCTTGCTTTTGGTGTGAGACATGCTCGCATCGATGCAGAAAAAACCTCTCTTTTATGACCAACTATCCACAAACCCGTTAGCGCATCAGGTCTTTCACTTGTGTGCCAACTCTCATCACTTTCACTGAGCATCAACTTGCTCAATACGTTGAGGCGATGGATACCACTGTCCTCATAAACAAAGAAAACCCGCAGCTATACCCCCTCATGCTTCATGTTGCTGATGTCCCTATCCCTATGTTGTCCGCCATGGTCCACCAGCTAAAGTGGGCGCCAGAAAAAAGTTTCCCAAAGCTTCCTCGCTTTCTGATATGGCTTCGCAGGCTGATAATCTAGAGGCTATATCAGGAATTTTTTATTTATGATAATCCCTTTGTTTGGCGCATTTGCAGATAAAGATGCATGGCGGCTCTCCTGTTTGGGTTGGGAACCACTAGTGCTAGAAAAAGATATACTTCGAGGGTTTCAACTTGATATTTGATTCATGTAAGCGTTGAATTACTCCTTCAGGTGATCAAGATGTTTGTTAAAGGTTTTTGAGATTACCGTGATGTTATCAAGATATATGATACACAAATTAACTTTATATTCTGCAAGATGTGATCCATAGCGCGCTGGAAAGTTGCAGGTGCGTTGCACAACACTTGAGGTAATTGGGTGGGTTGGAAGAGACCCTCACTGCATATAGGAGCACACTTCTCCTGGTCTTAGGAAGAAAGGTTATTTTCCAATAACCGCTAGCCAAGTCCAATTTGGAGAAGAATTAGATCAAGAGCTGGGCCAGGGCGTCGTCAATGTGGGGATAGGATAGCTATCCTTTTTGTGAGGTTATTTAATTTGCGTTAGTCCAAGAATATCCAATGACCTCCGTTTTTCTTTTTAATAAGTAAAAGGGGGAAGACCAAGGGCTTTGGGAAGGAATTAGTAACCCTGAGTCTAGCAACTGCTTGAGTTCCATACTCATCTGCTGTTCTTCCACCTTTGACTTGCGGTAAGGTTTGGACCTAATAGGACGGGCATCACCAAATCAATGGAGCGGCTCCAGTCTTCATGTGGCCATAGTCAGTATCTGACTTCAAGAATATGTCACTATATCCTTCTAGTAGAGTATGGACTTTTTCAAACTCATCTGGGGTCAGCTCATATGAGATATGGACGTTGGGTAAGGTAATTACCAGGCTATCCAATGGCAAGCCTAAATCCATCATAGAGCCAATGAAAAAGGTACGTTCAATGTCCTCTACAGGGACCAATAAGCCTCTGCCAATCTCATGGTGTTTTCTTATATCCATGTCCTTTCCGGTAATGTTTTCTAAAAGGATAGTGATAGGTCTCTGGTAGGCTGGGTCTATTATCCCAGGCAATACATGAGGCTCCAAGGGTCTAACACCCTCAATACTTATGAGGTGCAACGAGCAGTGGTGTGCAAATGAATCAAGCAAACCTCAACCGTACGCTGATTCCCCAATACAATTCAACCAAAACCCATGGGAATTATTGGATGAAGTTGATGAATCAGGTAACGTCATTGATGAAGCGTCGCTGCAAGTCAAGCGGTTCTGTAATGCAGAATGGGATGCAAAATTACTGCCTCAGAAATATGCCCCACAACCTAACGCCAAACCGTTCTACAGCGACCACCATCTTGCAGTAGAAGCAGCTGCCACACCAGATCGCTGTCCGCTCCACAAGGCTGCCGCCAAATCTGTGGCTGCACTCGCAGGAGGAATTCCACCTCCCGTTATCCCCAAAGATCTTACTACACAAAGTAAGATCAATATGAAAACTTTACACAAAAACGTCTCTGAAGCCATCCAGAACGTGGTAACAGTAGCACGGAATCTGAAAGCAAAAATAATCTGAACCAACATTGTCACATTTGTTAAACTCCCAGATGCCCGCCTCAAAGCTGAAGACCCTTTGGCCAAATACATCGTTGGCATTATGATGGCTGACAACCATTTGGAAGTTCCAGTCATCAAGAATATCAAGCCCCATACCGCTGATGCCCCCACACCCTTACTGTCTTCCTTAACATGCACCCTACTCTGGGATGAGATGGATGCGGCTGAAGATGAGCCCCCCAATCCCCCCTCCCCATCCACCATGGAGGGATAGCAGTATTTTCTGCCCACCCGGTTGGATATTTTGTTAGGTATAATTCAATCAATCCATCCATTTTGGGCATTTTTTAATCGTTATTTTTTATTATGATATTTAGTTTTAGTTTGGTAATGTATGTCCCCTGGTCAGCTTACCTTGATTAAATAAAACAAGCAGTGGTGTGGGATTTGGAGCGTGATCTTCTTGTCAACTACTCGTTGTTCACCAGACTTAATCAAGAACTCATCTGCAGCATAGAAAGGAATATTGTCCCTAGCATCCACTGAATTGAGCGATTTCTTTGTGTTGCACCAGAGGAGGTCTAATGCAAAGTCATAGCGGAAAAGGGGTATTCAACCATGCAAGTATATTTGTGCTTGCTGGGTTCTTTATTGGATAAGACTAATAAGACTTCATTTTTGAGTAACAAAAATACTTTGCTTCAGGTTGAAAACCATCATATTCAATCATAAATTGGATACTTATGAGAATATCATAGGTGTTGTTGTCCAAAGCTACTACAAACCTGATAAGATGAGCTTCCCAATCTGAATGGGAAGGGAAGAGTATGCTCTAATGCCATGGGTGTTGTTTGGGCCTGCGGTTCCAAAACTCTTAATTGTACTCAAAGTCAGGCACCAGCTTTATCTTTTTGATGAGCTTAGAGGAGATTACGTTAACCAGAAATCTAGTATCCAGGATGGTCATCACCTGGAATTTTAAAGGACCACTTCCAACTTGGTGAGGGTTCCTCCAAAGTTAGGAGACAGATTAAAAATATCCTTGAGCCGAAAAGTGGATATTAGTCTATTAGCAGTCTCAGGGTATTTATCCAGGATGGATTGCATGATATGGACCCACTGAAGAGGGTGAATCATGCAAACTAAGGACTGATCGGCATTGCTGGCAATGTCAATGACTTTGGGACACCCTAGAACTTAGCTGAGGTACAATTCCTCAGGTATGGTTGTCTTGTATACTCCTTCAGCATTCAATCGATCAGGGACCTCCAATTCCACATGTGTTCCCAATATGTAGAAACCAACATCATCGTAACCTCCTTAGATTCATCCCCATGGGTATTCTCAACAACTGGCAATGTTGCAACTGAGGTAGGGGAGATGGGCACATGAGGTTGGGTAGCTATCTTCTGACCATACGTCTTTCCTGAAAGCCCTTTATTGTCACAGGGGTTACCCTTAGGGCGCGCAACTACCAGCTTGGCCGGAGGGGAAGGAACATCAGCTTTAGTAAGCTTGTGTAGAGTATAGTATTAACTACCTTACAGGTCTCAGATCTACAGGAGGGAATGATATCTGCTTTAAGTCGCACTGAAGGAGCATGTTCCACAGGGTGAATAGACACAGGTGGGCTCACCCTCAATTGTCCTACATGCAAGAGCTCCTCAATGGTTAGAAATATAGGCTTCACCTCAGTTTCATTTGTTGTCGCACATGTATGGAAATCAGCAACATCTAAAAAAGCATCTTATATGTCGTGGATATTTTTGAAATGCGTTTCACTGATATGATATTCCTGGCTAGAGAGGCCTGAGGCTAACCAAGTTAACAGGGTGGCGATAGCATCATCAAGGGTGAGCATGTTAAAGGTTGACAACCTCTGTGCAGTGAGGTAAAACTGCCCAGAAAAGGAAGAGTTCAGTTCGACTTCAAACATGATAAGGCGCATACAGGCCTGTTTTTCCTTGTTCAGACTCTGCTTTGAACCGAATTCAGCCAAAAAAGCCTCCTTCACCTCTGCAAAGTTATGCAGATTGTCCATGTAAGGAACTATCATCTCTTGTGCCAGACGACTTAAGCAAGGAAGGATGTGTATAATTTTTTGCTTGTCAGATGCTCCTTGTATTACAAAATCATAGACATACAAAAATTAAGCAATGCTCCCCTCACCGGGGGTGAACTTGTTTTGTAATGGGGTTTTAAAAGGGCGTAGTTCAAGCTCTTAAGACGGGATAAAGCGCTTGCTAGTTGATTTTTCAAGGGCAACTATTTTTTATTACTTTTTTAAAGTTGGAGGGTTACTCACTTTGAAAGCCTCCATTTTTGAGTTGAGATATTGTGGTGTACAGGTACCCCTGTAGTGAGCAACACTTTGTTTAAATCCAGCTAATTTTGGCTCGCTGGTGCTAATCTCTTCTGGATTCCTCAAATAGTTTTTTGATAATAAAGATAAAAAACACTAATGAAACTAAAAGATGGTTTACTATAATTTTTATTAGTGGTGACACAGGGAAAGAAGAATGAACCCTCTTGATATCTTACTGCTCAGTATTTAAACTGTATTGAGGGTCAAAGGGAATTCAACGGTAAGTTTGGAATAGCTTAGTATGGTCTGAATTAGAAAATATGGAAATTTGACCTAATGGAGCTCAGAAAACTTGCTTCATTTTGGCTGAACAACTGATGGAGAGTTATTTTTAGGAACGACAAAAACGTAGGGTATCAATTTCATATATTTCAGCCAATACCTATTTGAGAAAATAATTACACCTTGAGGGGACCCCTGACAAGCCTATAAAATGGGGTGAGTCCCCACTAAGGTGTTTGATCTAAACTAAACGTGGCCTGGGGAGGAACCTCTGATGGACTACACTGTTTTCCTCGTGTAATCAGGGCAATTTGATTGCTTAACCTCATGCTATTGCCCATATAGTAATTTCAAAATTGTTACCAAGATTTGAGGGGTTTTACCGAGAATTGACAGGAGTCTTTTGGTCAATACTATCATTTTTATTTCTTAAAACGCTCTTACTCCAATCGCAAACTTGTAAATTTCTAAAATTTCCCACTTTTGGCCTATTTTGACCCAAAACACCCTTTCCTTGAAGCCAGGAGGGCAATTGTCTGACAGTCATGAAGCTTGCTGATAATAATAAGACCAGCCTGGAACTCTGAGTGGGTGAGCACCCAGAACGCCATCCAGCTTAACTCAGGTTCAGACATCCATATTGACATATGGAACAGGAGAAAGGCAGCCACAAAGACTAACTGGGGATTTCTAAAATTGGAAATCATCGCCATCAACTATATAGCAAGGCAATTAAAACTTATTTTTAAACTTGGTTTTTTTAGTATTTTTTAACCTAAAATGGCAGAAGGGAAAAATGGAGTGACAGCGGTACCTGTTGAGAACTTCTGCCCTATATGCTCACTGAATGGGGGTTCTGAGACTAAGTTCAATGCTGTCAACAATATTTATAATTTGGTTATAGCAGAAACACCTTCTAACATTTTCCAGTTTCATCTCAGATCTGACCCACCCAGTCAGATTAATATTGAACTCGCTGGTGTGAATATTCATTCTGCTGCAATTGCGCTGGCATGCCATTGATGACTCCTCCAGCGGACAGCAGGTTGCTCCCATGGCCAGGCCACATATGACCAGTTCCATTTGGTAGGGAAGAAATTTGTTGCGGATGTATCTGTTGGGAATGGGCTCGTTCATATTATTAAAGGTGGGAAAAAGCTGATGTGGATTTTTGAGACTGAGAATGACTTACTTGCTCTAACGTCACCAACCACTAATTTTTTGTTTTTGGCGGGACTTGAACTGGTGTAGAGCATCTCTTGGGCAACGTTACTCACCTTTCACTGGCAAAGGCTTATAACTACTACCACCTCCTGATACACCTTCTGAATTTTATCCACCAACAATTGGGTGGTTAGCGGAAATGAAAGAAGTGAAATTTGAAGGGGATACATTGTTACCCACCTCTCATCTACCAAATGGTCTAGATTTCCCAGGTCGATGAGAAGGATGGCTTCTACATTCTTTCCTTTTTTCCTGAAATTGTAATTTCTCCCGATCTAGCATCAGGGGTTGTTTACCAAGACTTACAAGATTAAAACCTTCAGGTTCATAAAATTGGGCTGCCAACATGGCGTCAAGAAATGGAACCTTTGGTTATAGAGGGTAGAGTTAAGATCACATAATCCTACTTTAGCAATAGGCTCAATGTTTTATTTATTTGAGGCAAGCTGTCCAGGGGATGGACAATATCAAAGGAGAGAAAGAATGCATCAACATGAAACCTAAGCAGAGTAAACTCTGTTGAAGAAAGTATTTCACCTACAGATTGGGACTTGGATTTTTTTGGTTACGTCATGGGCAATATTTTCCTGTTATTAAACCTAATAGCCGCCAATAGCTTCCTTCAACTGGCATTCCAATTGATGTGTGAAGGGTGGGAATCAAACTTGCAACCTTTAGGTTGATAGCCGCATGCTCCAATGTCTCGTCTTCTACCCCCAACAATAGGCTCAATGTCAGGGACATTTTTTATGAAGTGGAAACTGGGGATCTGGATTTGGGACATGGGGTGAGTAAGCCAGTGCGACAATGGATGGAGGAGTAGGAGCCACTATTTGCTCAAGAGTAATCACCACAACTAACTCAGAGTCACCATAAGCTCAGGCCCCATTGAGGCATTGCAGCAAAGTACATCCAACAATAATGGGTGGTCCCCTCAACGAATTTTTTAAAGTTAGACTTAGATATACTAAAGAATCCTAGTTTGCCAGTGCGCCAGCTTCTGTGGCTTTTAATAAAAAGTGTGTGATTTGTGGTCAGTGCACACCACTAAAGTGTTCTTAAAGCATTGCAGAAGAGACCGCCAGTTCATCAAAGACCAGGCCGCGGCAGTCAACTTTCTGTCATATATAGTCCAAGAGCGCTCAAAAAGCAAAATTACATTAATTATAAGCCACAGGATGTTCTTACCCTTATGTTTGTTGTTGGAACCACAGGTGTATTACATCATATCCCTTAATATTTTTAGGCCAGGGGAACTGAAGTTTCAGAGTGTTGGATTTTCTTATTTGTGCTTCTTTTGGTTGAGAAGTCTTTTTTCCAAGTACTATGTCTGGATAAGAAATTCTAATAAAAAACAAACTAATTTTAATTTAAGTTAGTGAAAAGAGAAAAAGCGTAAAGTTTATTATCTGATATTTGCTTTTTAAGGGAAATGAAGGGATTTGATCAGGTACCATCTAAGCCATCCAAGCCTAGATCTAGTAGATAAACCAATTGGGGGATTCTGGTACAAGACTCAAAAAATTCAGTCAACCAGATAGAGCTCACCTCATAGCTAGGGTTTGAGCCCTGACGGTGTTGACTCTGAGGGAGCAAGATTCTGGAATATTGGTTGGGAAAGATCACCAATATTGGTCATAGTGAACTTTTGTCAAGTATGATGTTTGACAGAAGTTTGGGCTCGTAAGTCAAATCAGGAATGACCGCCAACCTCAATAGCTGTTGATTTTTGTCAGGGATTATCCCCAACTGAATTGTGGGCCTTGAGGTTGATTCAGGATCAAATTCCATCTTTCAAAATATCCAAATCCATCATTTTGGCGGGAATCCCAACAATACACCCCTCTAGATCTTGGTGTAGGGGGAAATGGATGGAAAAAGTGATTATGTATGTGATTGATGACTGTGCCCTGAACAACCTTTACAAATGAGTATTCGTTGCCCCATCTAAATGACTCAATAGGGCCCTGACCAGTTGGTAGCCAGTTTGTGATTGCAACTTCTAGGCCAGTGATGGTAAAATAGGATAAGGTCACCTAGTTGGAAAGAGTGTATGGGATCATGCTTATCATTAAACTGAGCAGTTTCTCTACTGGTTGTGGCAGACAGGTTTTGAAGTCTGATAATTTTAATTTGCAATACTTTTCATAGAGACCTCAGGTGCTTCAGGAGAAGCTTGATCAAGCATCACCTGGACTTTGGAAGGAAGATGAGGATTTCTGCCATAAAACACTTGGAATGGTGACATCTTAGTAATTCAATGGTAGCTGATCTGATAGGCCAGGATTGCACTAGGCAAATATTGGGGCCAATGAAGGGGGTCAGTCATAGCCATTTTCTGAAGGGTTGCAGTTAGAGTGCCATTTACCCGTCCTACCATTCTATTGGTTGCAGGATGATAGGGGGTGGAGAATACCCGAGTAGTTTTCATCAGGCCATCTAAATCTTTCACTAATGTCAAGCGGAATTTTTATCTGTTATTGGAGAGAATGACATTAGGGCACCCATGCTGGGTGATAATCCTATTATAAAAAAATGTGGCGGTAGCTTTTGCCAAAGTGGTGGGGAGCAATACGGCTTCAATCCACTTAGTTAGATGGTCCAAAGCTAGTAGAAAGAACCAATGTATATTGGAGGCTCGAGGAAGAGGTCCCACAGCATCAATGCTAATATTATAGAATGGTTCACAGGGTGGGACCACTGGAGGTTGAGAGCGGGTATTAGGTCCAGCTTGGCTTTTACATACCAAACAGGTTTCAATACATTCTGGATAGAAACAAGCATTCTTTCTCAAACACTTTGAGTTTTAAGCCATTGGTAGGTTTTCTGAATCCCCCATGGCCGACTTGCCAATGTCCCTCTAAAATGACGTCAGTTCATGCCAATGGTCTTACATAAGACACACATTTCTTAGACACAAGTTTACACAAAAGTCCATTCTTAATTTGGAGATCCGCAAATCTTTTCACTAATTCCTGCTGGAGGGTCAGAAATTCTTTCTTCCATAACTGTGGTTGGGTTAGATGTCATTAGAGTCATCCTCTTCAGGGTCAGTTATAGTTAAGATAGGAAGCTGAGATAATCAATCCACGTTTTGGTGAATTGGCCCTGGTCGGTGGATAATGAAAAATCGTAATTTTGAAGCTTTAACGGCATTAGGCTAAGCTCCCATCAGGGTCCTTCATTTGCTGTAGCCAACGTAAGGAATCATAATCTGTTATGATGGTAAAATGCTTCCCATATAAATAAGGTCAAAAATCTTTAATGAATAGTAAGACCGCCAAGCATTCCCATTCAGTAACGCTATAATTACGTTCAGCTTTAGATAAGGTCTTGCTGTAGTAGGCGATAGGATGGTCCACTAAGTTATCATCATGCTGAGATAGTATGGCTCCTATAGCAATATTGCTGGCATCTTGAAAGAGGAGGAAGGGCTTATCAAAATTTTGATGAATAGTACTGGTGAGAGAGAGAGATTCATAAAAGGTCAAAGGCCTGCTGTTGTTCTTTCCTTTGATTGAGTATTCCTTTCTTTAGTAGATATACCAGAGGCTTGGAGGTGTCTAGAAAATGGGGGATAGATTGGCAATAATAAACCACCATTTCTAGGAAAACTTGTACATCTTGTAGGGATTTAGGATGTTCATATTATCAATAGCCAAGACCTTATCATCCATTGGGGATATTCTGGCTTTGCTGACCTTATGTCCCAATAAGTCTATCTCACTCTAGAAGAAAGAGCATTTCAGTGGCTTTAGTTTTAACAAGGATTGCCATAATTGCTGAAAGACTTGCCTGAAGTGATCTAGGTGTTTAGTAAAGTTTCTTGAAAAAACTGTAATATCATCAAGATATACTAGTATGCAGGAGCGTTTTTATTCGCCTAGTATTCCGTCCATAGCACCTTGGAAGGTAGCAGGGGCGTTACACAACCCCTGAGGCATTCGAGTGGGATCAAATAATCCTTCACTTGTGAAGAGAGCACATTTTGCCTGATCTTTGGGTGACAAATCTATTGTCAGTATCCACTGGCGAGATCCATAGTGGAGAAATAGTGGGACCCTGACAAGAAGCGTAAAGAGTCATCTATACATGGCAGGGGCTAGCTTTTTTTGCGAGTGATAGAGTTGAGGCAGTGATAATCCATAACAGCCTGATGACCACCGTCCTTTTTATAAATTAATAAGAAAACGGAAGCCCATGGACTTTTGGAATGCACCAGTAACCCAGCCTCCAACAGTTGCTGTAACTCTAAGGTTACTTGAGCTTCCTCAACTTTAGATTTTTTATATGGTCAGGATTTAAATGGGGGGCGATTCTCCATTTTGATTTGATGTATTACACCAGAAACTTTCTCATAATCGCTTGGTCCCAAGAATAAATATCGCCATATTCCTTGAAGAAGTGTTTGACATCTTGGCGTTCAATTGGGGTAAGATTGTCCCCAATTCTACTATCAACCAAAATTTATGGTGGGTGGGGGATCAAATTCTAAATCCTATAAACAAGCCAAAGCAACTCACATTGGCAACATTGTTGATGGGACATAGTTTTACATAAGTGATAGGGGCATGCAAAGGGACTTGGAGAGTTTTAGTGGATAAATTCCCTAAAAGTATTGAGATAGGTTTTCTGTAGGCTGGGTCCAAAATCCCTGGGTAGGTTAGTACTTCCTTAATGGAGGATTGGGGTGTTCACTAAGCTCCAATATTTGATCAGGAGGGGTAAGAATCTGAATACTCAGATCCACAATAACTTGTGAGCCTGAAGGGTTTTATAATAGAATGAGGAGAATACAGAGGGATCACTCTTTGGCTTCCACAGCCTCCGTGAGTATCTTGGTTTTTTTCTTAAGACTTGGTACTCGATTTTGCAGATGGATGATGAATATTTAATGAAACACGTTCATTTTTAGGGCTTCTTTACTTTTGATGGGGAGTTCAAATATTAATGGGATCCAATACCATAATAAGGATAAGTATTTCTCTTGTGGTTGATGATACAATTAAACTCCCACAACAATTAGACCCCAATAAGCAACTCATAGCTATTGTAATCTTGCGTAACAGTGGGAGCAGTAATGAATAACTTCCCAAAACAAAGGATAACGCAGAGTAGGCTCCTATCACCTTGGTAGATTGATTACCAGCCATCAAATATTCGTCTTCATGAATCAAATTTGGGATCAATTTTTATCTTTTGGATAAGCTAGGAGAAAAACGTTAACTGAAGAACCAGTGTCAATTATTGCCAGGACTTTATCCTTATGGATTACTATTTCACCTGAACCACCTTCAATCCAAATTGGGAGTTAATTTTTAATAAACTGTCATTATATATTTTGATAAAGTGAATCTTAGGAAAATTTTGCTGTGGCCAAGCTTAAGGTTGTTTAATACATGTAAAAGATTTATATGCCAATGCTTGGCTTTCTATAGAAGAACTGACCACCAAAATTTATTTGGGTAACTGACCAATATAAAATAAGAAATTTGGAGGTTTTTATTCTCTTATATAAGCAGAGAGACTTCAACTTCTGATGGGGCAGCTAACACAAAACAACAAGAAGTATTGGGTATACAGTTAGAACTAGAAAAAGGGTCTTGAAGCACTTGTTTTCCGTCAGCATAGGGAGCCTCTTACCCTATATTGACTGATCTTTTGCTGAATTATGTTGAAAGATGCGGCAGTTGGCTATAGTATGGTTGTTTCTTCTGCAATAAGTGCAGTATAATTTGGGTGTAGGCGTATCAGGGGTGTATTGGCCAATACTTGGGGTTGGGGCTTATTGGTGTTAAAAACGAGATGGCCTGACGGGTTTATGTAGTTTGACTGGGATTTCCAATATAGCCTGTTTAATGTGGTGGAGGGAAGTTAAGAGAGACTTCACCGCTTTAAGAAAAGTAAAATACTAGGCATATGTTTAAATACCAAAAACGAAGTGGTAATGCATCATCTAACGTCAGACGATTCCCTACAACCAGAGTTTAAGTCTTGAGGTAAAAATGATGGGAGAATTTGTTGATAGTTTCCCCTCAATTAAGGCTCATACTCATAAAGGTTTGTTTTTGGTTAGTTAAGTCTAAGTCACTCCCAAATTCTTAAGGAAAGCAGTCTTGGCTTTGGTCCAAGTATGGCATTGCATCATATGAAGGACAATAATGCCTTGAGCCATATGGCTAAGACAGTTAGTCAGATGTTTGAGTCATTGATGGTTAGTCGCTTCCTCCATAGAGCTTTCATAGCAATATAAGAAAAAAATGCTTCCCTTCCAGGGATATATTTTCTTTAAACAAAGGTTTAAATGTACCACTTGAGGAAACTGGAGGATTAATGATATGAACTGATATGAAACAGCGCTTTCTCATAATGACGAGCGGTAACTTGGGAATACGCTTGAGGTTGGAGCGCATTTACTTGTCTCTGAAAATCATTAAGATCGTCTTCTATGAGATCCACACATTTGTTAGCAGCACTGAGAGCAGATTTTGTGGCGACGAATGGTTTAATTGTCATACTTCATTTTTTTAGAGAAGTAAAAGCTGCTTGAAGGTCTAGTTGATGTTGTTCAGTGTTGAGCACTCGTTGCTCTAATCCACATATCAAAGAAGGTAAGGTGGCAAGGTCTACGAGGCGTTTGTGATGAGCAGGTAAAGAAACTTTGGGAGATAGGAACTTCATCCCAAGTAATTTGGGCTCCTTAGTCGATGCGTCCTAATTGGACATAAAGGTTTTTTTATTTGTTGGATTAATTCCTGGAGGTGTTCGTCAGTGACCAGGGTCACCACTGGGTCTGGGAGACCTCTTGGCCCAAAGGGTCCCCTTCCTCTATCTTGTCCATCATGGCCAGGGGGTCCTCTTTCTCCATCCTGTCCATCATGACCAGGGGTCCTGGCTCACCTTCATGGCCATCATAACCTGGATGTCCACGCTCACCCGGCCCTCCATGAAACACAGAGTTATAAAAACTATTCTGGCCTTCTCTTAATTCGTAGATCATTTCCTCCATGGTATGGAGGCGTTCATCAACAGAAGTGATAGGTTTTCTCAAAATAAGAGCATACTTCACAGGCATTATATAAAAATGATTATGGATTAAAGCCTCTAGTTGACTAAAAGAATTTTGAGTTCTGTTTAAATGAATTCATGACTCCTTGATCTAGATGGGTAAGCACATCGTGTATTCGTTAATAAACTGCCGATCTTCCACAATAGTGATTTGGTTTTTTTTGCTGAACTGGGGAGGCATTTTTGATAGAATTGGATGAGCTGCGAGTGTATGGCCTCCAATAGCTGCAATTGATGGAGTAATTCATGTTGATGAAACCCCGCTACTTGAAGTAGATTATGTAAAGTGGGATGGAAAAATTGATGCAGGTAGCGTTCTGTACATCCAGCTCTAACTTGTTCTATATTTAGCAAAGAACTTTGGACTAATTTCATCATAGGTGCTGGACAGCATGTGCTCTTCTTCTACTAGCTTGGCTACCAGGGATGAAAGCCCCAGATAAGAGGAGCTGAAAGGCCTCCGCAAAATTAGACAGATGTAAGTTATATTGGCCAGCGGATGGATAATGGAGGATTACTTCTTTATTTGTTGGAAAAAGAATATCGCATTTTGTCACAGTATCCCCAACATTCATGTTAATTGCCCAGTCACTGAGGTATGCAGCTTCACAATATGAGGAGTTTTCTGAAACAGAATCGTTATTGTTCATATTTGCTTTTGTTGTTTAGATTTTTCACTGTGAACTTGGGGTGCAACAAGGCAGGGAGCACCAGTTTTGTCAGGATCACGGGTTAGTATCAGGGATCCTTTTATAATGTTTGAGGGCTGGATGACCCAAAGTTTAAGGGTGTTGGTTCTTTACTAGGGTGCTTCTCTTGGTTGAGAAGTCTTATTTTAATCCAGATAAAAACCTTATATGGTAGTCTAAAACAAATACAATTTTTACTTAAAATTGTGAAAAGGGGAGAAAAAGCGTAAAATTTATTATTAAATACTTTATTTTTAAGGGAAATCAAGGGGTTTGATCAGGGACCATCTAAGCCATCCAAGCCTAGATCTAATAGATACACCAATCGGGGATTTGGTACAAGCTTCTATTTAAGTCAATCAGATAGAACTCACCTCATAATTAATGCTTAAATCCTAACGTTGGATGACTTTGAGGGAGCAGGATTCTGCCATGTCAATCAAGTTTGATTGCCAATTTCAGTCATAGTCAACTTTTGTTGGGGATAATGCCTGACAGAAGTTTAGGCTTGTGAGTAAAATTGGGAATGATTGTCAACCTCAATAGCTGTCAATTTTTATTGGGTAATATCCCTGACAGAATTGTGGGTCTTATGGTCGGTTTAAGACTAATTCCCATCATCCAACATATTTGAATCCATCATTTGGGTGTGAATCCTGACAGGGGGTAGGAATCTTTCTTATTAACGCTATTGAGCTTTCAATAGTCAATGACCTTCAAGTTAATGCCATCTTTTTTCTTAACAATAAGCACTGGTAATACCCATGGACTCTTGTATGGCTCTAACATCCCTTGTTCAATCATTTGTATACCTCATAAGAGACAACCTCTTCCCCCACTTTTGAGTGCCGAATAGGCTACAAATGAATGGAAGGGTGATCTATCATCTCTACCCAATACACCACCCTCAGGTGCACCCCAAATTGTGGTCATCAGAGGAAAAAATATCTTTTATTTTCAAATAAAGCCAATGAACTATCTTTCTGTTCTTCTGACAATCTGGAAAGAGCTTTCCGTGGAACCACTGTTATTATGTTAAATAAAAAATTTGCCAGCAGGAAGAAGTACTCCCATGATCTGAAGTCATGAATACAGTGAACTTCATTAATATGGGCCAAATGTAAGTAATCTACTACTTGATTCCTTTGGGTTGTCATTAAATCCCTATGTAGGTTCGCTAGAAATACCTTATAATTCCCTTTCCTGGTAACAATAGCCCCGGAGCCACATGAGTTCAAGCCACAATTGCTGGTAGGGCCCCACAATTTACCCGTATAGACCTTAAGGGATGTCTATTTTGAGCTCTGTCCCTATTATAACCTGATGCTCAGATGGTATGCTCAAAGTGCTCGCTTAATAGCAGAATACCTTTGTACTCATAGATTTGGGTAGGGAGGGCTCTGGTCCTCTGCTTCATTTGCCAATATTGGACAGGAATCACCCCGTCACTATATGCAAATTGATCTGGCTGGAGTGGAACAGATCCTTTGGTATTCCGCTAGAGGTAAAGTAAATGGAATTTGTTGTCCCAAGATACTAATGGGTTCTTATGCCATATCGACCAAAGCTCCAAATTGCCTTATGAACACAGCACTGATAAGCATATCACAGTTATTGTCTAGAAAACCACCGCTGGAGCAGAAGCCCTAACAGAACCAAATCGTAGAGATAACGCACATTAAGCTCCTTTGGACACAGTGCTCAGTGTCCCCACAGTCACATTCACTAATATGTGATCCACGTCAGGCTTCAGCGGAGGTTTAGCCACAAGCTTGGTGGAGAAGCTATTAACTGGGGCACCAGTATCTATAATAGCTCTGTTTTTTTTTCTAAACAATATCACGGTAGGTACAACTGATTAATAAGAACCAATGATGTTTATTATTTGAACAACCAAGGGCTTTTTGTTACCAAAGGAAAGAGGATATACCCATACTGACATGAGGATTCTCCTGGGCGATCTTTTCTACTGGAATGGCTATGTTACCCCCAAGCGGGAGGCGAGGTCCGTTGAGGGTTCAGCATCACTTGTGCCATTTTGTTCCAGGATTTGTCATGCATAAGGCTTTTGCACATCTCAACAGAACTCAGAGCCTGAAAAGGATAGTCACTTTCTTGAATGTAGGCTGAAGTATCCTCTGGAAGTTGTTGGTATAATAAGTTGTTGGGATGGGTCCTTAGCCCAACACAAAGAGACTCTTCAGAATCGTTAGGGACAAATAATTTTAATTAGTAGAGGTGAAGCATCATGCCTCTACTCCGCTTGAGCTTTTCCCTGCTCATTCAAAACAGATGGAAGTGCATGCACATGATGATTGCCTGAGCATTTAGCTGTAAAATGCTCTTTTCTTCTTCATGAGAAACAAGCCTTCATAAATGGATCTTTTCAGACATTTGCCCTCCCAGCTTCAATATAAAAAATGTTGTGGGTCAAAATCGGCCAAAACAGGGAAAAGCCATACATTTACAAGTTTGATTTTTGATATAATTGATTTAAGTAAAAATAAAGAAAATATTAGCCAAAAGACCCTGGCCAATTCACTGTGGAACCCGCGAATAGGACAACACTTCTCTAGATAGCAACCGGGCTATTATCTCAATATCAAGGAATTGGATTCCTCCAACCATGAGGCCTATTCCAGGACATCCATCAAAGGGTTCGCCCCCAGCCAAATCTAGTTCTATTACCATACCTAAGTGTGGACCATCCCCTTTTATACGCTTATGGAGGTCCTCCAAGGTGCAATAATTTTAGCCAACGAGGTTGGCTGAAATTTATCAATTTATTACCCAACAGGTACGTCAGCCCCAACAATAATTCCTCATATATTATTCAGCCAAAGTGAAGCTAGTTTTCTGAGCTTTGATAAGCTATATTGCAATATTTCCAAATTCGGACTAGTCTGAGCTATTCCAAATTTATCATTGAATTCCCTCAACCCTCAAATCGAAAAAATACTGAATGGTCTAATATTGAGAAGGTTAGTTCTTTCTATCACCTCACCTACCTCAATAGAACTATTAAACCTAACTTTAGTATTAACTTGTAAAGTTTTGTTATTTTATCTAGTGGCGAAAATCCTCATGTAGGTTACATTGGCAGTATAAAATAATTTCTCCTATATATTGTTGAAATCTGGGGCAAATCTTCACCAAGATAGCATACAACTTTTTCTGATTCCAACATTTGGTGCTCTTTACAGGGTAGTAGAACACAAAAATTCTCTTAAAATGGAGGCTGTTGGGGCAATTATAGCTTCTAGCCTCCCCGCTGCTTATGAACCAAGGATAGCTGTATTGGAACAAGAGCCTGCAAATGTTCTAGCATGACTCAAAAATTCTTAGAAAACCCATTTTTATGTGTCCTTTCCAGTGATTCAAAAGCCCCTTTGGGAGACAAGTTTACCCCAGGTGAGAGTAACATCGCCTCATTCCTCTATGTTTATAATCTGTTATGGAAGAACCCCCAATAAGCAGAAAAGTAAGTACCTCCTCCATTGCTTGAGTCACCTGGCCCAAGAGATATTGTTTCCCAATATGGACACGCTCTGCACCTGGGCGGAGGTAAGGAAGCTCTTATGGAAGAATTTGGTTCAACCCAAAGTATATGTCAGAGGAAACAGGCCTTCAGGTGCCTTAGCATGCAGAAGAAAGAATCGATCTATTTTGTTGAATGGTTTTATAGGGAAGCACAGACACTATTAATTGTGAAAATGCTACCCCTTGATGATGCCCTTGCGGCCATTATAGCTGGCTTAGCTTCTCACCCCTATAGTCTTCATCTTATCACCATTAAATGCCACCTCCAGACTATCTGTAATATTAAGGAGGCACTTCTGGAAGTAGTAGATATAATTAACGTTGATCCTACTTAAGGTGTTGGGTCAAAACCTCAGGTTCTGGCCATTGAGGATTACACAACTGTAGCCCTGCCGCAGGAGGATATGATGAGACCTACAGGCCACCCTATGCTGGTTACTACTCTGAGCCCAGAACCTGTGGCGCAGCTCAAACCTGATATTACTCCATCCAACCAACCTGAGGCTCTCAAACCTGTAATTCAGAGTGCACCATCATCAATAGGGAAGCACTCCCCGCCCCCACCTTGCCACCAAGACCTTCTTTTGTCAGCCAAAGAACCTCCCCACTTGGCTCCTAAGCCTAAACCCCTTTCTTGTGGGCCAGTCGCCCCCACTGACAAAGAGTTTAATGCTCAGGTCACTAAAGCTAAACCGCTTGTTTCACAAATGCCACCAGCAACTGATCAACCAAAAGTTACCATGATTAAAGCATCCACCTCCATGACGCTATCTCCTCTGAATTCTCACCTGAAGGGTACTTCTCTTCCATTGGCCCCAAAAGTTGGTTCAGCTATGATGTTCCCTTAAAAACCAAAAGGGTAGATGAGCGCCAAAAAGCCCTTCCCTATGAGGAGATTAAGATGGCTTTGCAGCCCCTCTTAGTAACTTGTTGAGGTGAATCAACAATCCCTCAGATGACTAGTCTGAAGGGGGTGGTGAAGATGCAGGCTATCATGTTTTGGGAGCCTCAATGGGTGTGCAGGTCTGGGTAGGCTGAGGCATGAAAGAATTTTATCTCCCCTGATACCCCGACGTACCTATCTCCAACAGTCATTGAGGTTTTTGGAAATGATTAATACCGCTAGTGATGTTGATTAGCTTATTTGGACCATGATCTAATCTATCCAGCAGGTTCATACCCTCTAATCTATTAAAGATAAATAACCTGCGATGGCTCAACGCCTTTCACCACTTTCCAATTGAAGAAGGATTGCGCCATTCCCCCTACTTTAGGTAGCATGATAACTAAAGAAGAGGTGGTCATTAATAAGGTGTGAGTCCTAACCATCCTTATAAAGGTGCTCCAGTGAATGTAGTTTCTTTAAAACTCATCAAGAAAATTAAGTTGGCGCCTGACCTGGACTATTCGCAAGAGTTTGGGACTGCAGAGCCCAACAACATGTGAGCTATTGGGGCCTACTCTTCTATACCCATACAAATTGAGAAACTCCTAATTGCTTCCCCCGCTGTGGCATTAAACAATGATGCATGCGACCTGCTCATTGGCACTCAATTCATGATTGAGTAAGAAGGAATTATTAATATGAAACATGGGTTTCTCTCCCTTCTAAATTACGAAGTTCCCTTAGTCTTCACCAACAATGAGCTCAAGAAAAAAATACACCTGCGTCGTTGAGTATCCTTCCTCCACCCTCACTTTTACATATACCATGTTAGGCAGAAAAATAAAAAGGCTGTCTGACTCAGTGGATGCTGTAGAGGGCATTCACTTGTATGAGTCAGAAGAGGTAGTAGTCAAAACAAGTTAACAAAATATGTAGTCACCAAGATTATGGTGCAAATCCATAAAACTGCCTTCTGCACCTAACAAGCGGAGATGAAATAAGTCCTTTGGAACCTCGGGTGTTGCTAAATATCTTAGACCCCACCTACCAGCGACTTATTAACCTTCTGATGAGGAATCTTTCTAAAAAGTACATGGTTGTATAGAAGCATCAGGAGATTGTAAAAGCCCTGATGATTCCAAATGAGGATATTCATCAAGTCCATTATACCAGGTCTATGCTAGATATGGGACTACTTACTGACCAAATGATATGCGCATTGACCAACATTCAAATTTTAGTTTAGCTATCTCCAGCTTAGCTTAATAAAGGTCATTCTTAACTGGAGACTTATAGCGACACTTTCTCAAACTCTGATATTGACTATAGGCTTATGAGGGGCAGGACTCTTACCTTTGATGTTGGTGATGCCAAGCCTATTTGATCCAAGCCCTATCAGAAATCCAAAGTTGAGGAGCTTCAGATGAGGATGGAGAATAAACAATTGCTGAATGCGGGGCTACTGGTGCCTTCTCAAAGTCCTTGGTCGTCCCCTCTCCTCCTTATAAAAAAGAAAAATAGAGGTCATTGGGTAGTTGTGGACTACTCAAATTGAACAATTTTACAATAAAATCTTATCCTATCCCCCACATTGATGATGCCCTAGCTCAACTCTCTGGCTCTAACTACTTTTTCACTATGGACTTGGCTAGTGGCTACCGCAAATGGATTATCTCCCCAAGATCAGTAGAAATGTACTCTTAAATGTAGTGAGGGGTGTCAGGACTTCAGGGGAGCAACACCAACCCAGCCCCTACTAATCAGGGCCCCAAAGCCCCCAGAGAGCTAATAGGACAAAAAGGCCTTTAGTAAAGCTAAAAATAGAAAAGAGATAAGTGAGAAACAGTGGTTTATTGAAATGATCCTTCAGGTATTTATGGAACCTTGATGGATTGGGAACGGGTATATTCTTGGCATTGATTGCTGAAGCAAAATGAATATTAATAAATAGTAAATAAATAAATAAATAAATAAATGATACAAAGGGAATTATAGCATCATCAACATATATTTCCAGTAAGCCCAAAAGGGATGATTGATTGGGTTTCACATTGGACAGTAATTCCCATGACCTGATTGTTTGATCAACATCCTCAGCATTAGTTGCCAGTGTCAAAATTAATGTTATTAAAATATCATTTAATTATCGGGGTCAATCCCTGATACTTCAGATCAGGCTTACCCTAAGTTAATGGGGAGCCTAATCTGGCATCCACCCATAGGCAGGTTGTGACCCCTATTCAGGGCTTCCCCCATTAAGGGAGAATCCCGACATAACCCCTCCAAGCCTCATCTGGGGGTCAGAGCCAATGTGGGGGAACCAGATCTGGGCAGCAGAGGTGAACAGGCCAAGGTAGCTGTCATGGACACAATGGCAGGATCTGGAAGTATCATTGGGGAGTGGCCCCAGAATCAGCATAAGAGCCAGCATCAGTGCTGGGGGTCAGCATCAGGATTGACACCTGGCATTGGTGTGGGGGCCAGCATTGGGAGGAGGTCCTGGCATCAAGGTTGACACCCATAATCGGTGCTGGGGCTGGAATCAGCGGGGGCTGGCATCAGGAGGAGGTCTCGGCATTGGTGCTGGGGCTGGCATTGGAATAAGAGCCAGCATTGGAGATGACACCCACGGTAACCTGGGCTTGGCCGCCCAGGCTAGTTTCAGGGGCTATTAGCCCCCATACTGGATTGCCCTCTTGGATCAGAGGCCAGGGACCGCCCCTCCTCCTTCCTTTTTAGCTCTCACTGAGAACTCTGGGCCACCTGTAGTGAGCACCATTGTTGGAACTTCAGGGGATTAGCTTTTAACCTGGCCCCTAGTAATCAGGGCCCCAAAGCCTCCAGTGAGTTATTAGTCCGTTAGGCCTTAATAAAACTAAAAATGGAAAAAAGATAAGTGAGATATGGTTTATTAAAATGTTCCTTAAGGTATTTATGGAACCTCAATGGATTGGGAATGAGTGGTTTCTTGTCATTGATTGCCAAAGCTGAATGTATATAAATAAATAAATGATACAAAGGGAATGGGAGCATCCTTGGCATAATTTGTCAGTAGACCTGAAGGGGTAATTGATTGGTTTCAATATCTAATTGTAATTTCCCATGACCCAAGTGTTTGATTGACATCCTCAGCATTAGTCACTCATGTCAAACTTACTATTATTAAATATAATTTATTTATTGGGATCAATCACTAATACTTCAGATCGGGCAACCCCAAGTTAATGGGGAGCCTAATCTGGCATCTACCCATAGGCAGATTGAACCCCTAGTCAGGGCTTCCCTCAATTAGGGAGAACCCCAACAAGGGGCTCTTCCAACCTACTAAACTACCACAAGGATTGTGCAATGCGCCTGCCACTTTCCAGCGAGTTATGGATCATATCTTACATGACCTTAAATTAAGCTGCGTCATTGTCTACTTTGATGATATCATGATTTTAACAAGACTTTTAATGAACAACTTGCTCACTAGAAAGAAGTGTTCCAACGTCTGCGGGCTTCTAACATTAAGATGAAGTAAAATGTATGTTTTTCCAGAAAAAAGCTGGATTTCTTTGGACACACCATCTCTCAATATGGGATCCAACCTCTATAAGATAATGTTGATGCTATATTAAAGATGCTAGAGCCTAAAACATCTGCAACATTCAGGTATTGTTTAGCATGATGGGGTATTATCATCAATTCATCCATAAGTTCAGCCATCTCAGTGAACCCCTTGTCCACCTCTTGACTAAGAAAACTCCATTTCATTGGGGTGTGGAACAAAAAGCTGCATTTGAGAACTTGAAGGAGTCATTAAAAAGGCCTTTCCTCTGTCGCCCTGAATATGGCAAGCCCTTTATGCTATCCACAGATGCCTCAAATTATGCCATTAGAGCTATCTTTTCTCATCTTGACGAGCAAGGGGTTGATCATCATGTTTCCTATTACAGCAAGATGCTCACCTAAGCTGAACGCAATTATAGCGTCCCTGAAAAGGATTGAATGGCTGTCCTGCTCGCTGAGAAACATTATTGATCCTTTTTATATGGGACTTCCTTCAAATTTATTACTGACCATGTATCCTTAAAATGGTTGCAGAATATGGACCCCACAGGACGGTTGGTTCGCCGGTCTTATAAGCTCCAACATCATGAAAGGAATTCTGAGCATTGGGTGGAAATGAGCAATATGAACATAGATGGGTTGACGCGGCTGCCTGCCCTTCATCTAGCTAATAGTGGAGCTGAGAGGTTAATGACCTCCTAATACCCCTAATGCTTTGGAGGATGAGAATGGACCCATTCAGAAGATGCTAGCTCAACACTCCAGCAACATTAAGGTGGACAACGGAAATTTATATATGAAGATAGGGATAAACTGTTTGCCCTATCTCCAGCCATCTGAGCGAGTGCCATTCATTAAGGAGTCACATTCTGTGTTAGGTAATAGTGGGGTACATAAAACAAATGAGTGGGTTAAAGAAAGCAATTACTGTGAGGGCATCATGGAGACCATAACTGAGGTTCTGGTTGCCTGTATGACTTGCAAAAAAACAATTAAGCTTTAAAGCCCATTATCAATACCAACCCACTACGCCCCAACAACCATTTCACACCATAAGTTTAGATGTGGTTGAACCCCTACCCCAGATGACAGTATGAATTAGATATATCTTAGTTGTAATTGACCATTTTACTAAGTGGGTTGAAGCGGTTGCTCTCCCTGTATAAATAGCTAAGGCTACGGCCACTTTCGTCCATCAGAATATATTTGCATGACATGGTTGCCCACAGGTTCTTCTCTGTGATAATGGGAAGAACTTTACTTCCAGAGTCATGAAAATCCTCGCTACTACCATGGGCATGCAACAGCTTTTTTTGGCCCCCTATAACCCTCAACCAATGGTACTGTGGAGAGAGCAGATGGGACCCTGGTTTCTATACTATGAAAAATGGCCACTTCAGACCCCCTTCACTGGGATCAGTACTTACCTAGTGCCCTCATGGCCTACCATATCAGTTACTAAGGATTCCTTAAGATGTCCCCTTTCTGGGTGGTGTAAGAACATGAATCTGGGGTGCCAGCTTTACAGGCCAAGGATTCTTTTACTTATAGGACTGACCCTGAGCAAGCCATGAAGAAGTTGGCTCAGCACATCATTCAGTTACAATATGAGGCTATGATTAATTTAGCAAAACTGTCGCAAAAGAGGGTAAAGCTGCTAATGAGCTAGGGCCCCTCTTCCTTCCTTCCTTCCAAGTTTCTGACTTGGTGCTTTACTACCACAATTGTATCACTCCTAGAAGAGAGAAACTTGGGTCTATCTAGGAAGTCCCTTTTCTAGTCACTTACAAGTGAGGAGAGGAGTACTCCATCAAATTCCTTGTCACCAGAGTTACTATCATTTAAGTACATGGCCAATTCATATGACCCTATTCTCCCTTAACATTATATGGTGGTAATGTCGGACATTTGCCCTCCCAGCTTCAAGATAAGAATGTTGTGGTTTAAGATCGGCCAAAACGGGGAATTGTCAGACAATTACAAGTCTGCAATATTGATATGATTGGTTTAGATGAAAATAATGAAAATATTGGCCAAAAGACTCTGGCCAATTCTCTGTGGAACCCCAAGAATTAGGGCAACAATTCTCTAGATACTATTTGGGCTATTATCTCCAAAGTAAGGAAATGGATTCCTCTGACCATGCGGCCTATTCTAGGGCATCCACCAAAGGGTTTGCCCCCATCCACATCTAGAGCCATTACAGCACCTAAGTGAGGACCTCCCCATTTTATAGGCTTGGCGGAGGTCCCCCTAAGGTGCAATAATTTTAGTCAATGGGGATTGGCATTAATTTACTAAATCATTACCCCACTGGTACGTCATTACCCAATAATAATTCCCCATATATTATTCATCCAAAGTGAAGCTAGTATTATAAGCTTCAATAGGCTACATTACCATATTTCCTAATTTGGACTAGTCTAAGCTATTCCAAATTTATCATTTAATCCCTCAACCCTCAATACAGGAAAATAATGAATGGTCTAATATTGATAGGTTTCATCTTTCTATCAGTTCGCCTACCCTACTAAAACTTATAGAACATAACTACTATTATTAACTTATATAGTTTTGTTATTTTATCTAGTGGCGAAAATCTCCTGTAAGTTACTTTGGTAGTAGTAAAATAATTTCTCCTGAATATTGTTGAAATCTGGGGCAAATCTGCACCAAGAAAACATACACCTTTCCCCATTTAACATCTCTCATCTATAGTTCATGCTTGAAAGGCCAGGTCAAAAGTTAACCAAATTATTGAAGTTAGGCCAGGGATGAGACGGTTGAGAATAAGAAGGGTGGAAAGGATCCGCTGACATATAGGGTGGATGAATATTACCCAATGGCTTTCAACTTAGTCATTTCTGTCCATATCCTGAGGAGTATGCTGCAGCGATAGCAAGGGCCTTCTGATCCACATTGGGAGCATTGAACTTAGCGGAAATAAGCACAAAAAAGTAATAATTCGAAGAAGCCCTGCATCCTAAGCAAGTACATGAGACATAGCATTATGCAGTTCACAGTATGGTTTGACTGTTGCCATCATAGCTATGCCTACATCATCGGTGTTTAAAAAGTTGCATCCTACTAACACATGATCTTCAGCCATAAATTGCTCTGTAAACTTGACCAGGGACTTGTTTTTTTAAACTGTATGTCAGAAAGTCGCCTTCTATTGTGCCATCTTAGATGCGCCCCCAAACAGATGGAGCACAGTCTCCTTTACCCCTTAATAAGATATTGAACTATTTTGAAGGTAACAGGTGACCTGGTCGGCGCTCTCAACATCCAAAGCGGAAAGCAACTGTTTCACTTTCCACTGACCTGAGGCCCCTTCCACAGCAAACTTGAACCATTTAGAATATCTGTTCATATTCCCATCATTACTGAAGGGCGGTAATTTCTTGATCCAAAAAAGCACCTCACTCCAGGATCTGGTCGCAGGGAACAGCTGAAATAGGTTTCAAATGACCATCTAAAACATTTCCTTGTGGACTATCATAGGATTCCATGGATGGATGCAAATCTGCCGAAGTGGACCAGACAAAGTTGGATTGTTGAAAGGGACTGCCGCGACCCCAAGGGATACTCAGTAGCCAATCCATAGCTCTCTTATCCTATTCTGCAAAGACTGCACCTTTTCCTCCTTTGCCAGGCTTTTCAGCAAAATGTTCATCGATTATTTGCTCAACTTTAACCAAATAGCACTAACACCAGCCGCCTTGCACCTCTTGTTGAAGTGCTTCATACTGTTTTTGCAATTGGTGTCAGAATTATTGCAAAGAGTCCAGTTCATGCTACCTTTCATGAAGCCATGGGAGAACGTCCTCCAATATGCCTTGCATTCTTGAATTCTGACATCCAGTGTCACTCAATATTATTTTTGCTTCATCTACTTGATTAATTAGGGCATCTCGCTCACACACCATTTCCTCGTTGGCCCATTAAAGAGTGTCCAAGCTCACTCACATATCAGCATACTCCACCATCTCTATTAACAGAAGGGCAATTGCTCAGCTCTGATCCGCCTGACTAGAATTTCTAACTGAGTAAAATGACTCAGCAACTAATAATATTCTGAGGATGCCTGTCAGAAAGTTGATATGACTGGACAATATGCTACCCATATTGGCGGATCACCGGGGAATCAATATGAGTCTCAAGATTTATGAAAAGGGGATACACGAATTATAATCAAGCAAAATGAGAACATTCAGCGAATTGAGAGGAATCACGCCAAGATTCAATATTAATGAGAGCAACTCAAATAAGGAAGAAGAATAGAAGATACCAAGCTGAGGATGCATCCAACTGGGAAATTGAGGTATAAAGAGCCTGATGGGAGATTAAAAATGGATAGTCTTTTACAAGGAAGAAGAAGCGCAGAATGGTCTGCGAGATATCTAAAAAAAAGGAAGAAATAAGGGTCAATAGCTCCATATATATTTAATTTAGTTTTTTATAAGAATTGACGATCCTCATATTGTTTGATTGGGTTGCTCAGTGGCTATACCCTGTGCAAATACAACTTGGCAACAGCAGACCCAGACGCCGAGTAATTAACATTGGTGCTCACTAAAGGGGGCCACTTAGCAACTATAGCGGGGAAAATACAATGAAAAATCCTCATTTGTTCTGACCTAACCTGATTGGGTTCTGAGCATGGCATGCTGAGGAAGCTCAGAGGACACCTAACTCAGAACCAACATTGTTTACTGTTACCTAACCATGGGATGATAAAATTATGATTACTGTGAAATTCAGGAACTTCCTGGAGCTAATGACTAACCAACATGGATGCCCCATGAATGTGACTCCATAACAACTAAGAATTATTATGGAACGTTTGTTGTGTGGTTATCGCCTATATGATGATGAGAGTGGTGAAAATGCCATGAGTTTGTTTTATAACCAACGTGATCAAGAAAATTGATATGCGCTGTACATGTCATATTTGGACGCCACTACTATGGTGTTAACTCGCCACCTCAGTACACACGGAATTGAGGAATACTTAGTCACTTATGTGCAACCTTCGATCCACTAGCTACTACATTTCCTGGCTCGCCATAACATTGAAATTAGAGATGTGTTGCAGTTCGCTAAAGCACAACAGCATGATACTTGCCTCCTGATAACCGCCTTGATCATTTGTTCTTGGAAATACAATGGGTGCTGGCACAGATGGATCATTGTGTTGGGGACGTTCACCATCAATTGGACCTTCAAGTATTATAGTTAAACTCAGAATTACCTTGAGTAATAAGAGAACTACTGGAACAGCATGGCCTATCCGCGGAGTGAATTCAGGATGTGACAACCTTGGGGAATAATACTGAGCGCTGTATTATGGAGCTAGCTAAAAGGGTAGAAGCTCTTGAAGCTATGATTGCTCAGCTCTATGAAAGAATGACCCTGATGTAACTGCAATTGGCGGCCCAAGTCAGCTCTCTATTGATAGAATTAGATAAACTCCATATTAAATGGGATACCCAGCAAACGTCTGATAATGCGCTTATTCTTAGGTCAACGTCCACTGAGTATCTCCAACTCATTTGTTGAATTACACAACAGGAAGTCATTAGTCAGGCGGAATGCCAATGAGCCTCCCCTCTCCCTTTTGGTGAGACAAGTGAGTATGCAGACATGCAAGATGCATTGATACCCTTTGATGGGCCAATTAGGAATTGGTGCAGGAACAATCTTTCCTTGTTAACCAAATAAACAACGCCAACCAGCAAGCGGAAAATGCAAGACAACAACAAACCCGCCTTCAGAATAGAATTGAGGAAGTTCCTTTGTGATTACAAACTATGGAACAAACACTGAATGAGGAAAAGGAATTCTGGCAAGAATTGTAATGACTATATAACACGCTGCAACAAGAATGACAGGGTGGACGGTGTAGATGTGCTTCAGTCAAAATGGGACAGCTGATTAGTGAACAGTTCATGGGGCATATCGGAGCTGGGGGAAGTAGGGCAGTTATTGGCGACTTGGGAGAAGAATGTTATGGATCAGCAATTGAGAATCTATTGGGCGGTACAACGGACCCCCCACGTGATGACACTTTTTTTGATTCTGCTTTGATGAGTTCAAGCTCATCTGGATGGCGGCATGATAACACACCAAATTATGGTTCCTATAGTCACTCTGAAACCAGTTCGCCTGCCCCCTGCAGCAGAACCTAAGAGCTGAGTGAATTCGTCCATATTGAAAAGTTACCTCCTTTCAGTCATAATGGAAACCTACTGGGGTATTTTAACCGTTTTGAATTCGCTGTGGAAGAGGCTACTGATCAATAAAAAGCAAAGTTGTTACTGTCCGCTTAAGATGTTAAAAAGCGCAGACCAATTAACCTGCTATCTTCCAAATAGCTTGGTGTCTTACGCACAAGTAAAAGCAATAGTTATCCAGCTGTTTGGAGGCGCTAATAAGATTTCTCAACGGAAAGCCAAATTTATGACTATACAGTTTAACCAATATAAAACCTTGTCAGAATTTGCTGAAAAGTTTTGGGGAAGCTCACGTTTTACTTGGGGCTAATATTTTAACCACTGAGGATGTAGGTATAGCAATGATGGCAGTGGTCAAACCATATTGGGAACTATATAACGCTATGTCCCATGTGTTGGATGGGGATATCAGCCTCATTCGAATTGTGAATGCCTTACGTTGACTCTCTGCCTCGAATGGCGCCCCCAATTTAGTCCAAAAACCCCCCGTTGCCTCTGCTCCATCCTTTTCCAAATATCAGGTGCAGCGACTAGGTTATCAGCCGCTGGAACGTAATTGTCACTCATATGAGTCAGTAGACCCTTTCCGTCCCATGAATGCTTCACCAGTTTGACCGCAACCATGGAACCTTACAAGAAATATTTGACCTGGTCCTTCTAGCCCAAATTAAGTATATGCACATTTTATGAACACTTGCTTACAGTTTGGACAAAGATGGCATTATGCAGCCAATTGCCCTAGCAAACCACAAGTGTATGCAATGCCAACTATGAAAACTGAGCAGGGAAAAGCTTGAAAGGAGTAGAGATGGGACGCTCTACCTCCGCTAAGCCCAATTCACATGACCCTAATACCTGCCAAACAACTTAACGAGTAGAAATCAAAACTCAATTGGACAATTTGTTATACCAGCAGCTTTCACTGGATACCCCTGCTTCTGCTTCTGAGAGTAAGAGTTCACCCAATCAGGCTGAGCTCCGCCAAGATGTGCAGAAACCATATGCATGGCAGATATTGAAAAAGACTGGCACTAGCAATGCGGATTCTTTGCTGAACGTCGCTCCTTTAATAGGGGTTAACATAGCTATTCCAGTGGAAAAAATCGCTAGTGAGTATCCTCAGGTTGTCAAGGGTATTTCTTCCTTTTTAAGTAACACAAGGCCCCTGAACGTACAAGTAATAAACTCTGATGATTCTTCTTACTCAGAACGTATTTATTGCAACATATTCGTTCAAAACACAAAAATCCGCATGATCATAGACATGGGAACGCCTGTGAACATAGTCTCCACCTGGTTAGTGGCTAAACTTATGTTGAAACCGGATGTGGACCATTGAGTAGTATACAGGATGGCAGGAACGAATAGCACTGTGTCGGAAGGAGCATATAGCGCGTTGCCCCTATAATCTGGGTCAGTCCAGGTGTCTGCTCCGGTGTTGGTCTTACCAAATAACCACTACAATATGTTAATCAGCGCAGCTATCATGAGGAGATTTAGCGTTGTGATAGATATGGCAGACAAAACCCTTACTATGCTTGGCCAACAAATTCTAGTATATTTTTCCTCTGGTGGAATCCCAACAGATCCAGTCCACTCCAGTAAGGTCAATCCAGCATACAGTGATGGAGTGATCTCTTTTCTTTATCAGCAACTGAGTTGGCAGACCAAGATCCTCCCCAACCAGATATATGAGTATAAAGGAATCCCGCTTCAAGCAATGCGCCCTTTAAACTTACCGTCTGGACACCAGGGCATAGTAGGGACTGGGCTCAAAATCGTTGTCCCTAAGGGACTGTATGGAGAAATCCTGGCGCCTCATCAGCACTCGAAGCTCAAACCACATGTGGCTCTGAGGCTATTGTTTCCTGGTAATGGAGAGGTGAAGGTGCTGCTCACAAACCTACAGAAGGAGACAATAATGATTAGGCGGCACCAAGTGGTGGCTTACCTACACTTTCTCCCTATTGGGGAAGTTTGATGTATTCATGACTTTGGCTCATGGGAATATCTTGGACTACTGGCTCACGCCTCATTTGGTGTACTGACTGTAGTTCTGCAAGAAGTGCTCACAGGACTATCGATGGATCAGCAAGATAAGGCTGTGGCATTATTTGAAAAGTATCGGGATATTTTGCAAATAACAATCATGACTTGGGGTGCGTTCAAGGAGTGGTATATTGGATTGATATACACAGTGCATTCAAAAAGTTCTGGGACTAACGTTTTAAAGACACAACTTTACAAATAAATAAACTTTCTTTTATCATAATTTAACATACAACCTTTCCCTCTCTATACATATTTATATTGCTAAAACAATTGTTAAAAGGTATTCACATAGTTCCTATTTTGTATAACCAAGTTTAGACCAGCTGTCACATTCTTCTGAATTGTTTCTACTTTATCAAAAGGATGAACCTTCAGTGCCACCTTCAGATTAGAGAACAGAAAGAAGTCAGACAGAGCCAATTCTGGTGAATAGGGTGGATAATTATAATCTGAAGGTGGCACTGAAGGTTCATCCTTTTGATAAAGTAGAGACAATTCAGAAGAATGTCACAGCTGGTTTAAACATGGTTATACAAAATAGGAACTATGTGCATACCTTTTAACAATTGTTTTAGCAATATAAATATGTATAGAGAGGGAAATGTTGTACGTTAAATTATGATAAAAGAAAGTATTTATTTGTAAAGTTGTTTCTTTAAAACGTTAGTCCCAGAACTATTTGAATGCACTGTGTAGGTGATCACCCTCCCATTCATTCGCTTCCTATTAGATGTTTTAGAGCAGTAGAAGAGGTTGTCTCCAATAAAGTGGATAAGCTTATCAAGCAAGGGATGCTAGAGCCATCAAACAGTCCCTGGTCATCACCTGTGCTCATCATAAAGAAGAAGGATTGCTCAAATCAGGTGGTTATTGACTATCATAAACTCAGTAAAATCACAAAGAAGGATTCATACCCTCTTTCATGAATTGGTGATGCATTAGACTGTTTGGGTGGGGAAAACTATTTTTTCACCATGGATCTGATCTCGGGGTACTGGAAGATCAAATTGCCATCAATGGAACAGGAGAAATGTGCGATCATCACCTCATGAGGGTTGTTCCAGCCAACGCGCATGCCACAATGATTGTGTAACGCTCCAGCTACATTACAGCATGCCATGGATACAATTTTAGGTGATTTAAAGTTGCCCTGCGTCTTAGTTTACCTGGATGACATCAATGTGTTTTTTCAAATGTTCACAGAGCATCCGACCCACTTGGAGCAAGTGTTTCAGCGCCTCGCTGCTGCTGATATCAAAATTAAGCCTCAGAAGTGCCATTTCTTTAAAGAGCAATTGGAATACCTCAGTTTTGTTGTGAATTCAAATGGGCTTAAACCACAGCTGGCTAAAGTGGAAGCGATAGGCAAGTTGACTCAGCCAAAAAATAAGTGGGACATTCAGGTGTTTTTAGGAATGGTTGGGTATTATCGACGGTTCATTCCCAGTTTCAGTTGTATTGGGGCACCGCTTTTTGAGCTATTAATGAAAAACACTCCTTTTGACTGGATGGAACGATGCCATAATGTCTTCAATGTATTGCATACCGCGTTAGAAAGCATACCCATATTGCATTACCCCAACTTTGATAAGCCATTCATAGTACAAACGGATGCATCCTTAGCTGTTATTGGGACAGTATATCCCAGAAGGATGATGATGGTGTGGAACATCCTGTCGCCTTCTGTAGTTAGAGCTTGAATTGTCATGAATGAAACTACATCATAACCGAGTGGGAGTGTTTAGCTGTGATCTACGCTTACAAACAATTTCAGGTATATTTGCATGGGGTAAGATTTCAAGTAGTGACGGATCACGCTTCCTTGCACTGGCTACAGAATCTGCATGAACCAGAAGGACTTGCACGTTGGGCTCTGAAGCTGCAAGCTTACAATTAAAGATCTTACATCAACCTGGGGCAAAACATCAAAACGCGGATTGTCTGTCTCAATTGCCCATGGTCAATATCACAGCGGATCTGGCTGATATAATGTATGAAAAAATGATGGCGAACAAATACCAGGATAAGCCGCTGTAAGTGATCAAGGTGTTAGATGGACTCAGGGAGGGTACCATAGTGTGAGGGGAAGAATTATACAAGCATATTGGAAACTTGACGCTTAATTTTCCTAAGCCTTCAAATAGACCCTAGATAATTATGGATGCTCATCAGGCTGTAGGCCATGGTGGTTTGCAGAAGACGCTGGAGTTTTTGTGACCCCAATAATTCTGGGAAAGCATGCATTATGATGTACTGGAAACTATTAGCTGTTGCCATCGATGTCAAGTTGAAAAACCTTTCCACAAGAAGACCACATACCTGATGGTTAAGCCACGGTTTTCCTGGCACACCGTTTCCTTTGATGTAGTGGGACCTCTGCCGACTAGTGCCAATCAATCCAAGTATATAATTGTTGCCATCGATCATTTGACCTGATGGGTGGAGGCCAGGGCTATTAGCGACTTGGGCGCGGTCATCACTGCCAAGTTTATTATGGGATGTGTTATACAGTGGCATGGCTGCCCGCAGTTCATCCTGATGGACAACAAAACCAACTTTACTTTTCATATCCTGCCAAAATTAAATGAGTTGATGGCAATTTGCGGGTTTTTGACCACCCCCTATCATCCAGAATCAAATGGGATGGTGGAGCGAGTTAAAGGAACCCTAGTAAAAAAACTCCACAAAGTGATAATGGACTGGCCCTCAGAATGGATTGCTCTTTTACCTACCACTGTGTTCGCTTATGATATCAGCCATCATTCTGCCACTGATAAGAGTCCCTTTCAACTTCTGAATGGATGATATCTGACTCTACCTGCCTTGCTATATTCATGTGTAGAGGACACTGGTGGTGTGAATCCACACGATATCTGAGGCAACTCATGGATACATTGATCAAGTTGCAAACTGAAGCCTACTCCACCAGTTTGGCTAAGAAAATTCGTGACCAGGCGGCTGACCAGAAGCGCCAGAGCAGACTTCCATTGTTCGCTGAAGGGGATTATGTGTTATTCCATGACTAGCATGGATTCGGATGAAAGAAAAGCTCTCTGACATTTGGGTCAGCCCATTTGAGATTATCAAGAAGACTGGTATGGATGTCTACACAATCAAGGAACCTGCTGGGGGTCGGATTATCAACCAAGTCCAAGTTAAGTTTCTCATAGCATACATACAGTAAGAGCATATCAACCAATCAAAGGGGGGGGTAATGTTGGAAAGTTGATATAACTGGATGATATGCTACCCATATTTGCGGATTACTGGGGAATCAAGATGAGTCTCAAGATTTATGAAAAGGGAATACACAAATTTTAATCAAGAAAAATGAGAACATTCAGCGAATCAAGAGGAATCATGCTGAAATTTGATACAAACGAGAGCAACTCAAAAAAGGAAGATGAATAGAAGATACCAAGCTGAGGATGCATCCAGCTGGGGAATTGAGGTATAAAGAGCCTGATGGAAGATTAAAAGGGGATAGTCTTTTACAAGAAAGAAGAAGCACAGAATGGTCTGCGAGATATCTAAAAATAAGGGAAGAAATAAGGGGCAATAGCTCCATATTTATTTTATTTAGTTTTATTATAAGAGTCAGTGATCCTCATATTGTTTGGTTGGGTTGCTCAGTGGCTATACCCTGTGCAAATCCAACTTGGCAACAGTAGACCCAGATGCTGAGAAATTAACAATGCCAAAAAACAAGCTGGTCAAAAAGGTCATCCATCTACTTGTTACTTCACTCTTCTCAAAGTTGACTAAGTTTGACTGCCAAAGAGCTAACGTGAACCATTATTCGCTGCTTTGTCAAAGTCACCCAGTCTTTAATCTGAGCCATTGCTGCTTCAATTGCTTCAGCCCATTCCACCAAGTCTATCATAAACTGCTTAGTGTTGCTACACAACGTGGTGACATCCCAAACTTCATTCTGCTGATAGGCATCGCTGGTCTAACAGTTCTTCTATCACTTGGGGTTACTCCTGCTTCAACTGTGGAAATAATTCATCCAAGAGACGGCGGATGTCCACAACACAGTATACCGCATGCAAAAGCGCCGCCTGAACCTTGGAGAAAGAGTAATCAAGGTGGTCAAGTAAAAGATGAGTATCGCTCTGCCTGCTTAAACAACCCTCATGACATCCTTAGATATCAATGTCATGGCAGGCCAGCACATGGTAGCTGGCGGATCAAGTGCTGCACATAGCAACCAATTATTCCTCAGTTCCTTGGGTGCTTAGATGGCGAGACAGCCCTGTGGCAGTCGCGTCAAGGTAGGACATATATAACATGTAACAAGATCTTTTATCACGTTTCTTATAGAATAAATTTAGAGCATGTTCCCCATCCTCATTTTCATAAAGTCAATACCCTTGCAAAAGCCATTCTATAATCCCCTGCAGCTGCTGAGGGGTCATGTTTTTTGAACATCCCTGTTGATCTGCCATTAACGCAGAACAAGCGCTTAACTGCAATTCAATTATAGTATCCTTGTCCCTTAGCTCCTTAATTGTGAAAAGAGTAGTCCTTCATTGGGAGCTTCCCTGGCCTCCCTAGCGTATCAAGCGTGAAATCCAATCATGTTTTGGTGTAACCCGTGAGGGATCACCATTATGCCCTAGTACCAATTACTACAGTTGACTAGTGGCCCCCTGTAGTGAGCACCACTGTTAATACACTAGCAATGCATTTTAAATCCATTGAGTTGTTCTGAACGGTGTATTAGCCACTGAGAAACGGAATGGCCAATATTCAGATCACTGATTCCCAATTTAAATCAATATATTAGATATGAAGCAATTGCCTTAATTGACATTTTAATTATACTATAAAACGCAGAACTAATCTGCGGACTACTAAAAACCTCCCTCTCTCCTTCTTCCTCTCACCTCTTATCTCAGTATTTTTAGGTTAATTCCAACCCTCCTCTTAGTAATCTCCTATTCGTTCTCTTTTAGGAGTTTTCTTATATCTTAAGATTTTGGTGAAGTTCCCTTGATTTGCTGAACTATTGATACTTTGATTGATTTGCTTCATATCAATATAACTTTCCACTCAATATTGAGGCTCTCCTCAACTCTAATTTCCAATCTGCTAGAATTAGTATTTTATTGTCCAGTCATATCAATTTCTTGACAGCTCCATTATTAGTAATATTTGGAGAAGATATTAAGAAAGGGATTTTATTATAGATTGAAAAATTAACTCCTATAGTTGATCCTTCCTCAATACCACCTTCCCCAACACAAGGCCTAGTTGAAATACCTCAAGTGTGACTCATGGACTCAATTAGAAGTGATGTGTGTAATATTATACTTATTGGAATACTCAGTTCCTTTTTCATAGTAGCAGTTTCAGGTCCAATCCAGATAGGCTATCTCAAAATTTTTTTCTGCGCATATGGAAGAATATCACTTTTTGTTCCACTTAAATAAGGGTAAATTAAGACTTTGGTAAATCTCTCTTGTACTCACTTTAATTTGACTTCATAATGTCGTTGCTGACAATCAGCTGAATATTGGTTAAATCCTCCACTAACTATTTCTGGTATCTGCTGGGGGTATATTCTTCTTACCTGCTCCAATCAATGAGGCTAACAGATTGGTAATTCTGCTTCTTTTGCATAAAAGTGCTCTGATTGACATTCCAATAGTCCTGTGGTAACTTAGAGATTAGTCAAACAGGACTGATGATGACAAGTTGTCCCTTATTTGATCCCATGGTTGACTGTAATCTTCTTATATATTGACATGATAGCTCCTAAATGTTCTTCACACTTCTGATGGTAGATGGTATGTATGATGTGAAAAAACTCCTTCAAAGCTCTTACTAAGTCCCTAAGATATCTCAGAACACCTGAGATGAGATTCCGTCCTTTATTAAAAAGAAGTATATGAGAGCAACCATGGTGAGTGATGATGTTAAAATTTAGGGGCTTTGCTGCTCGTTCAAAAATAATAACCCAAAGAGATACTGCACAGATTAAGTTTGTGATTTCTTTGCGTTATCTGATAATATATGATTTTGAACTATAATAGAGTATGAAAATTATTATCTGTAGTTATATAGATAACTAGTTCTGGTCCAACGTTTAACCTGTATTTCTTCTTGAAATACTCCTAATGTCTTCAATAGGGATTTATGCCCTTATAACGCCTAACTTGATCCACGCTCAGATTTCTGGTTTATGGCCTTTTCTCTGATGACACAAAGTCATCAGCAATTCTTGTCCATGCTCAGTTTCTCTTATAAAGGATCCTTGATCATTACTCTTTATCCTAAAGAAGTTCCACAATTAAAGCACACTGCAATAATTACCTGAAGATGAATAAAACTAAAACCAAAGATGAACTATGCTGTTATTTTTCAATCTTAAGTTTTTTCCAGTGTTTTTATTAAGTGAATTATCAGTGGAATTAAAAGAGGAATTTGAGCTTATCCCTTGGTTGACGCCTAAGCCATGAAATGGCAGCCGTTGCCATGATTTTCCTTTACCATCCCAGCAGCGATGGTCTTCCCCATCCTGGATAAAATACTGTCATTGGAATCCTCAAGACCTATAAAGGAAAGACTCAGAAAACTTGTCCCTAACTTTTGCACTTGATCACAGAAAACCAACCATATTTGGTGAGCAATCTGCTTAGGTAATTGTACTTGTTACTAATTATAGCAGGTTACGAGCCAACTATTCAATTCACTAGTTTCAGGGGGCATCACTTGCCTTGCAACTTGCATTTATATTCCCAATTGGTCAGTAATGAAACTTGACCATTCCCAATTAATACATCTGATAGTTAACCATTGATCAAATATCAGATGCCCCCATTTTGTCAGCAACTCTGCTAAACGAGATCTTAAGCATTCACCTGGATCAGTCCCCAAAGGATCTGATCCTGGAGAATTACTAAAATCCCCCAAACATTATTAATCTGAAATCAGGGTAAACCAATATCTAATATACATGATATAGGAATTATCACCCAGCGACCCAGGGTAATCTAGACGGCTGAAAAGGTGGGCAAAGATCCCAACACATTCCCCCTCTTGCCTAAATTTTAGTGAGAATAGGATTGAGACAGAAGAATATCGCCTTGGACATAGTTCAAATATTTCTTGGGCTCTAGTAGAGCACAGTCAAAATGCACTCAATGCTGCTCAGGACAGCATTCAGCATGTGGTTCTCTTCCTCTTCTTCCTCGCTACCACCTCCTCAGAGCGCGGTCCCCAAGCCCCTCTATCATGCTGGGCTAATTGATTTACTTATGATGATACTAATCCTAGGATTTGGTTTACCCCCATCAGGGCATATTACCCACTTTCATATACAAGATTATTGGTCCACCTCCTAGATTTCCTGACCTTCCTCCTCATCCTTGACAGTAGGTCATTTCTGTTGATGTTTTATGCAGCACGATTAAGAATGCTCATATATTTGCTCTTGTTATTTTCCTTACAATAACTTCTTGGATTATATCATTCTTAATTCTTCTCTGGAAAGCTTATCCCATTAATTTTGATTTATTTTCTTCAAAATTAGAGCTTAATTGATTCTGAAGTGCATAAAGTTGACTACTATAAAAGTCTGACATCCCTCCTCCCATCCAGCTCATATGTTGAATTTGGATAACAGTACCAGAAACTGCTTGACAGCATGTCTAAAAAGATGTTCAGCTCTTCCAACTGATGAGTCAATTTATGTGATGAAACCTCTTCTATGGTCCTCCCAGAACTATACTCCCAATCAAGAACCCATGGCCAGTCCTTCCTTGAAACTACCAGAAGCTGTATCCAACCATAAAAAAACCAGATTAGCGATCTTCTCAAATAACTCGCGACCAATCCTTTTCTTTCATTGATTCCCAAATTAGATTTTATACTATTCTTATATTCAGCTCCATTTTCAGATAATCTTACAATCATTTTTAAACCTCCTGAAGCAATGTCCTCCACTCTTGATCAGTAATTCCTCTCAAGATCTGACTTGCTTCCAGAGTTCCATTTCCAACTTGGCCATTTTTACAAACCAGCTGTTATGTCAACTGAACTATCCATCATAAACTGTGATTTTTTTTGAACTTCCCTATGCAGAATTAGGGACCTGAGTGACTAAGGCTCTGTTCATAGCTCTGAACTCCTTTGATATCGAAAACATCCTAGATTGAGACGTTGCAGCCTAAACCCTTCATTTTCTGGCCAAGTACTTTAAAGTTGGGCCACAAAGCTTGCAGCCTCTCACAGCTCCCATCACTCGTTCTGCTTTCACTTCCAAGAAGCTCATAGTTATATCTGCAGGATTCCATCCGCTCCCTACATTACTATCTCATTTCTGGAGCATCCCATTGGTATCTTCCTCTGATAGCTTTGATTGGGGGACTGATTCAGCAATTACCACCTAGTAACCCTTGCTCAATGCTGGCTCATATGTCCAATGTTCTCGATGAAGCCCATCAGCAAGTGCTCAAGACCAATCTTCTGGCTCCAATGACATATCAAGATTACTCAGGGTTATTTGCCAACTGCCTCTTCTTGTTCTGTTAATCCCTCCCTGATCCAGGGTATTACATTTGGCAAGTGCCAATATTTCCATATCTCTTCCCCTAGTCGCATTCTCACAGGGGTCAGCCTCCACTTAACAAACTTGGCTTTGAGAAGGTCTAGCACTTGCTAGCATTAATCTCACATAGGTTTCGATGGTTTGTTCACTCCTATGATAGTACATCCTGCCCCCATAAGAGGCGACATAAACAGAATCATCACCGAGTCATGGACAACCAATAAAAAATTATAAAAATATATCTTTTTTCTGTGCATTTTTAATAATTTTTCCCGCTATATTTCTTACCAATCTTTTATTTTTTTCTTAATATATTGAACATGACCTTCACTCGGTTCAGTGGTCCATCACTTTTTATTTATTTCTAAACTGGTTCTGAGGTATACTTTGACCTACCAGTTTTCTATGGTTTAGAATCTTATTTTTTAAGACTTAACCATCTATTTTGGTTCAGAAGTCCTATTTTGGACTTAACCTCATCATCAGGTCATAACCATCTAAATGGTTCAGTGGTCCTTTAGAACACTCTTGTTTTTTTCTAAAATCACTGCTTTAAATATATAGCATATACTCAATTCACAATCCTTCCATCTTTGAGGCTCTTGCTGGAATAGACGTCTGTCGCTGTCAAGGTGATAATCTCAAATGTACCAAACTACAACACATCTAGCTTATTTCTTCTCCCAAAACCATTCACATCAAAAAGACAACCTATTCACCTATTTGGTATTCTGATAAGTCCAGTCAGTTCTTATCATCTGTCATTTTTTCCTAGATCCTTTTCTTCAAGATCATATCAAATTCTTGCAATTGCATCTTAATCAAGATAATTAATAATTGGATCAGGTACAGTTCAGCACTCATCTCAAATGTTGGTTCCACCACTGAATGTAGAATCAGTGGCAACTCGGCCTTCCTTCCATATAGTAACTTAAAGGCGTTTTTCCTATTGCTGTATGATGATTTATATTATACACAAATGTCAATGAACTAAGGTACATTCCCTATGTGTAAGTTCTCCCTGAAACCAGCTTCCTCAGCTTCATGGCTAGCATTTTATTGACCCATTTTACTAGTATGTTCATCTCTTTCCAGTAAGGTATAGACATGACATCTCGGATCCCCATTATTTCATTCAATCTTGGGATCAAATGAGATGTGAAATTCATTCCTTTATTGCTCAATAAGATTTTTGGGCATCCATGGCGGTATACTACTTGATCCAGGATAAATCTTGCAGTGCTTATTGCATCTACTTTCGCCAGAGCCTTCTTTTCAACCCATCTCATCAGATGGTCAATTGCAACTATAATGTATTTAACTCCCCTGGTAACATGGTTAATGAACCCATCACATCAATGGACACCATATGCCAAGCAAATCCAGGGGCGGACCAGTCAATATCCAGTCATGTTCTTGTGAGGCTTGTGCAACTGGCACTCTACACAAAAATCCAGATAAAATGTTACATCTTAGTTGATAGACTCCTAGTAATAGTACTGGCAAATGTGATTGGTCACCTTCCTTAGGCCTCCATGCCCAAAACTTTATATGCGGCTTGAACAATAGCTGCTCGTTCCATTAGTTTTGAAAATAGTAATTATTTTCCATTGATTATCTTATAGACTTGTCCATCTATAATCTTGGTGTTTTCCATTATTTTCTGAAGTGCATCTTGGATCTCTTGGGGCTCATTTCAATTTCTCATTTGACTACTCTCTGGAATAGCTCATCTGCTTGCTGGTATATCACTTGGACCATTGGTAACCTTGATAATCCATCTGCATTCTGATGAGAAGCTCCATCTTGGTGGATTATCTTATAATCATAAGCCTGTAGCTTCAATGCCCATTGGGACAGTCACTCCTTCAGTTCTCTTAAATTGTGTAGCCAACTCATCGTGGAGTGGTCCATCACCACTTGTAAGTGCATTCCATTAATATACACCCAAAACTGTTTACATGCATAAATTACCATAAGGCATTCATGCTCAGTTGCAGGTAGTTCCTCTCAGCAGCTGTGAGTGTCCAGCTTACATATGCTACTAGATGTTTATCCTTGAGTTCATCCACTTGGCTCAGGATGGCGCCAATTGCCTTTAACAAAGCAATAGTCTGTATTATAATATTCTCATTAAAAATTCAGATATTTCAATATAGGAGAATCCTTAAAATATCACCATAATTTATTGTCTGAACTCTGGGCCTCTTCATTCCAAACAAATTCTTTTTTTCAGATTTTTTAGTAAATGAAAGAAGGGCTCGGTGATTATTGCAAAATCCCGTATGAATCAATGATAGTATCCAACATAACAAGGAACACTTAAATATCTTGGACACCTTTCAGAACAGCCATTTGCTCTATGGCCTCAGTTTTCTGGGCTTGCAGCTGCAGTCCACTAGAGTTGATAACAATATCAGATATTTCAACTCTTTCTTGAAGAAATAGCACTTCATTGGCTTGATCTTCAGATTAGCCATGGACAGTCTCTTAAAGACTTCTTCCAAGTGGTAAAATTTCAGTAAATGTCCTACTGAACACATTTATATTGTCCAAGTACACCAGGACGCATAGCAACTTCAGGTCATTTTTGATAGCATCCATGGTCATCTTGGATGTCACAGGTGCGTTGAAAAGACCATGGGGCATCCTCATCAGTCAATACAGCCCTTGTATGATAATGATTGCACATTTCTCCTGGTCTTCCATTAGCAAATTGAGTTTCCAATATCCTGATATTAGATCCATTGTGGAGAAAGACTCACTTCTCCCAATTGATCTAATGCATCAACAATTCATGGTAGTGGATACAGATCATTCTTTGCTATATTATTCAGCTTCCAATAATCGATCACCACCTGATTAGAGTTTTCCTTCTTCTATATGATCAGTATAGGGCTTGCCTAGGGACTCGATGATGTAACTAGAATCCATGCTTCACTAGTTTGCTGATCTCTTCTTCACTACTAATTCGACTCCCTTCGACTATTGAACTGGTCTCACCCTTATTGGCAAATTTTCCTTGTGTTAACTTTTTGGATTACGTCTCTTGCGCATCTTAAATTGTGTTCATCCTGGTTGAATACTTTCCAATACTTGTCAAATAATTTAAGCACTTCATCCCGCTGTTTGTCCAGAAGATGAGCAAGTTGCTCTTGATCAACTAGTAGATTGATACTTTTGTTCACCTCTGCCTGAAATCATATTTCATTGAAGGTCCTAAATTGTGATATTTCTCAGTTCAACCATTGGGATTATATGAACAAACACAATGATCTGATTCTTTTCAATCTAGATCAGTTTTCACTTAGCTTCGCCAGGATAACTAAAAATTTCTCCATGGGCCAGCGTAATTATTCCAGGAGTCACCTAAGGCTCTACTTGGGACTTCTTCCGGGGGCTTCTGACTTCACCATACAGCAGATCAAGTATCTCCAACATCAATCACATGTTGACTATGAATCGGGATTACAGCGGCATGGTTTTAAAACTCTTGATCCTCAATGGAATTCCCCAACTTTCTAGGATTTACGTTGGCATTTCTTGTCACTTTAAGCCAAAAATTATAACGAATTGGTGCAATACTGTCATTGTAGATCTGATTATGAAATTATTCTTACTTGTCAGTGGATCTTCTCCATTTTTCTGATAAACTAATGGTAACATCTGACCCAATTTGGTCAACATATTATCTTTTTAATTTCATTTAACTATGTACTTCCATAGAAACTCCGTCCTGATCAGTATATCATAGTTTTGGTTGGCCAAAACTATTTCAAGGGCTTATACCACTAAAGATCCAAATTGGAGTGGCAAAACACTATACACTCCACAGGAAATGGTTATATTTGGTTCAGCTGTCCATATTCTTTCTTGTGCTATATATTGAACGAGATCCTAATCTTCTTCACCAGTCTAGTCAAGATAATATTAATAGATGCTCCACTGTCAACTATTGCCTGCACCCATACTCAGTTTACCATGTTATCTATGTAAATAAACTCGGAGTATTTTAGTTTCATATTTACTGAGTGTATAGCAGCATTATTCTTTGAATTGAGGGTGTGAATATTTTGCACCAATAGATCAGAAAACAATTCCTTCATCACGCTAAAAGGGATAGACAGGTTTGCCTCAACTAATTTGACCTTGGTCAATCCTTCCAGATTCTCCATAGCTTAAATCTTGTCCACTAGTTGTCACGCATATGGCCAATCAACTTCCTTAATTATCTTAGGGTCAATCCCCTTTGCTCTAGATCTGATTAATGGGTTAACATCCAAATTGACTAATTGATATAGTTGATTCTTCACGTCATCATCAATGAATAGATCACTAACATCAATATCTTCCTGCAAGACATTAGGGGGAATTTTTTATCCGCAGCTTTAGACTGTTCCCCATCTAGGCTGAGGGCCCTTTTCCCAACTCCTGTTCAGGTTTGGACTCTTTCTCCTGGACCACATTGATCTGTTCCTTAGGCTTCTTGCATTAAACAGGGAATTGTCCTTTTTCCTCCACACTGGTAACAGCATTTCTCTTTCTTTTTAATCCTCTTGAACTCCTCAGGATTAAACTCCTGGAATGGTTTAAATTATTGGACTCCTTAGTGCTCTCAGTCCCCTTTTTAGGATTTGAATTTCATACTAGACTCATTTTGAAACTTATATTAGGGGCATTAAATGTAGCTCCTAAAATCTTTTAATAGATCCACCATCTACAAGTTGGTAATCTCAGTAGCAAACATGGAAGACATCATTTGATGTAAATTGTGATAGGGCCAGAGGGCCACTTACATTTTCCTTTTGTAATTGGATTCCCATGAATTCCTGTTTGCTCTTTGACATAAGTGTGGGACTTCCAAATTCTTTATGATGGCCGCCAGGCCTCTGAGTATGACCAGCTGTCCCCCTCGAGATGGGTTAATACTAGGTTCTGACAAATTGGTGTCCAATTAATTCATCACCATATAAGCCTTATGAGAATTGCTGTACCCAATAATTGTCATGTCAAATAATTGAAACCCGCAGGGTCATCATACTGATGAGATGTGGGTAATTTTGGCATAGCTTTAAATTCCTCCTAAGTTTCTCAAGCCACCACTCTTGGTTTGGCTACTTGACTGACTTTAGGAGTGATTTTAAGAGTCATCTCTGTGAAATGACTGTGAATGTGGTCAGCATATTACCTGGATAGTTGACTTCTCAACTGGAGTTATTGGGGTCCTTTCTTTGCTGGTTGCCACGTAGGGCTCACATTCGCATTTATTAGTCTTGGACTCTTTGACTTGCTTCATCAGCCACTCTATATCTGCATTGATTTCCCGTAATCAAACGTGATCTGCTTCATTTTCAGTTTTCAGAAAAAAACTTATCAAACTAAATCCATTCCTTTTTCTTTTAAGATGTTACTTTACCTAGTAACTCATTGCAAAAATTAGAGACATATATGACTTCTTTCTCGATCTTGGTAACTCTCTCCTCCAAGGCAGCAAATTTTCAATGATTGGCAGATTAAAGGCCTTATTGTTGATGGTTGCCAACTCCATCAAGAGTTTTCTTAACTCTACTAGTATACTATCTTGTACTAGTCTATCCTACTCAACTACAACCCCTGTAGTGAGCACCAATTGTATAAATTTAGGGCTTTGCTGCTCGTTAACAGATAATAACCCCTAATGGATAATTGCACAGGTTAAGTTTTTGCTTTCTTTGCGTTGTCTGATAATAAATGATTTTTATTGATAGTACTATGAAGACTATTATCTGTAGTTGTATAGATAACTACTCCTGGTCCAACGTTCAACCTGTATTTCTCCTTAAAATACTCCTAATGTCTTCAGTAGGGATTTATGCCCTTATAATGCCTAACTTGATCCACGCTCAGATTTCTGGTTTATAGCCTTTTCTCTGATGACACAAAGTCATCAGCAATTTTTGTCCATGCTCAGTTTCTCTTATAAAGGATCCTTGATCATTACTCTTTATCCTAAAGAAGTTCCACAATTAAAGCACACTGCAATAATTACCTGAAGATGAATAAAACTAAAACCAAAGATGAACTATGCTGTTATTTTTCAATCTTAAGTTTTTTCCAGTGTTTTTATTAAGCGAATTATCAGGGTAATTAATAGAGGAATTTGCCGCTTAACCCTTGGTTGGCGCCTCAGACTTGAAATGGCAGCCGTTGCCATTATTTTCCTTTATGATCCCAGCAGCGATGGTCTTCTCAACCTGGTTAGGATTCCTTCATCAGACATCCTTGAGACCTAATACGAAAAAAGTCAGAAAATGTGTCCTAAACGTTTTCCACTCAATCCCAGTGAACTAATTATATTTGATGAGTGACCTGCTTAGTTAATGGACTTGTTGCCCATTATAGCAGGTTGCAAAACAACTGATCAATTTACTAGTTGTAGGTGGCATCACTCGGCTTGCAACTTGCACCCTAAATTCCCAATCAGTCAGTGATGAAACCTGGCCAATCCCAATTGGTACACTTGATAGTTAATCATTGATCAAATATCAGATGCCCCCATTTCGTCACCAACTCTGATAAAAGAGACCTTAAACATTTACCTGGATCAATCCCTGATGGATTCAATCCTGGAGATTTACCTAAAATCCCCCAAACATTATTAGCCTGAAATCAGGTTCAACTGATATCCAATTCACTCACCATAGGGAATTATACCCTAGCGACCCATGGTAATCTAGATGGCTGAAAAGGTGGGAAAATATACCAACATATGAACTGATTGTAGAGTTACTTTTTGGTATATAAGGAAGAAAACGCTCAAAATGCAATTGCTTCTGTGCACTTAGTAAGATGATATATCACTACAATGATAAATCTATTATCATTGGATAACTTTGGGAGTGATTTAACAAAACTTATGGAGACATTTCTTAGATTTTTTTTGCAGGGACTTTCTGAAATTAAAACTTCTTTGGGAGCAGGCTATATTAAGTGCATTCAATACAGAGCTTTATATACAGTTGGTGTTTCTAACATTGCTTCCCAGTATAATCTCTCCTTGAGATGCTGCATGTCCTCTATAGTTTTCTGAGGCCTACTTGACATTGTTCTTAAGTGACTAGCGCTATTTGTTCTCTTGGCTTCATGTATGGTAACATTTCTCCAGTACTCTCTTCAAAATGTCAATTTCTACTCTCATCACTCTTAACATATCTTTAGTATCTCATTAACTGCACCGTCTTCTTTTGATTCCTTCTTCTGGTTTTTCTAAAGGTTTTTAGATCTTATAGCTCTCATGGGCTTGAAAATGGAAGGTAGGTAATTGTGACAAGCCATCAGTGTTCATATGCTTCTCTTTTGTATGATTCAGGACCCTAAACTTGTAGCCTTGAAGATGAACAGCCTATCTAGAAACTTTTCTTTCTGGATTTTTCATTCTCACGAACCATCTCAGTGAGGCACAGTCTGTAATGATCTTGAAATGCACACCGTAGATGCAAGGTCAGAAGTGACATACTGCTCTGATCACCATTTGGCACTCACATTGTGTAATCATGTAGTTGCGCTATGCTCTCATTAATGTCTTCAAGTACAACTCATTATTATGACCTGCTCCTCTTTGTCTAATTGTGCTAATAAGGCGCCCATAATATTGTCTCTTTTATCAGTGTAGGTGTAGAAAATCTTTAAGTTCTTGGTATTTTAATATCAGGGCTTAGATAAAATTCTGTTTGAACTAGTAAAAGGCATCTTTTTTTGTTCCCAACTGAACAATACTGCTTTGTTAAGCAGGTTCGTGAGTGGTTTGGTAATGTCTGTGAAGTTTAACATGATTTGTTGGTAGTATCCCACCATGCCCAAGAGCACTTAACCATATCTTATGCTTTTAGGGAGATCAGGTTAACAAAAACTTCAGTTTTCCCTTGCTGTGGCTCAATTCATCTTTCTTTTAAAAATGGCAGAGATTTTCTAACTGGTTATAGAAATGGCATTTGCCTATTTTATAAATTTTGGTTGTTTTCTTTTGAAAGTGTTAAAATCTCCTTCAAGAGTGCCAGATGATATTTCTAGATCTTTCATAATATTTTAATATTGTCCAAATAAATGAGCACACTCACCATCCTCAGAACTCTAATAATCTTATCCAATACTCATTGGAATGTAGCTGGGCATGCACAAGCCTTATGCAGACGCGTTAGTTAGTATATGCTTTAGCTGGTAATCATCGCACACTTCTCTAGTTCTTTTGGTGACAGTACCATCTGGAAATATCCAATTGCCATATCCATTGCTGAGAAGTAGCTCAAATCTCCATGTTGTCTCAAGCATCGTTGATGCACAGTAGTGGGTACAACTATCCTTAGTTAAATCATTTAACCTTCTGTTATTTATGAATATGTGGGAAGTCTATCCTTCTTTAGAATCAGCAGAAGGGGAGACGACCAAAATCTGTTGGTGGTGCGTTTCAAGCTTGCATCCATAAATTTGTTGTAGATCTTTTAAAATGATATTTCCTTCTATCTTTAAATGGCGGTAAGTGTTAGTCTTGCACTGGTAGTTAGGGTGCCATATATTGCCTGCTAACCTTAGTCTTATAAAACATGTTCTATTCCCACCATGCCTAGCTGGTTGTCTGTTGAGAGTATAAAGCTCTTATGAATAAAAAACCACACCTACACTAGTAAAATATAAGACTTTATTTATCCCTGTAATCTTTTGAACTGCTCGTTTAAGCTCTCAAGTCTACTTCACAGGTTCTGGTATGTGCGTTGATCCAAATTATTGATATATAATCAACTAAATGTGTTAAAAATAGCCTGGAGACTATTGTCCTAGTTGAGTTTCTCACAACCAACTTGATTACTGTCTTCAACGCTAAACTGGTGCTATCGCCTGCCTTCTGCCTAAAGATGTAACCTGATAAACTCTTTAAACAAAAACAAGGGAATTATACCCTTCACCCTTCCTTCTTTTTTTAGTACTAGATGGTCCTTCACCCTTCCTTCTTGCAGGTGACACGGAGAACTTTACAAGCAATTTTTAACTAAGGATATTTGATTCTTTCACTCTGATCCCTAGAGTCTAAACTACAATAAATGTATATCTGTTATATCAAGTCTCTCTTATTGCTTTGTTTTACTTAAGATCAAGATACTTAAGGGAATCCAGTGCCCAACAATTACGTTGGCCCCTCCTGAGGAGACGTCCTCTTTTACTGACAGCTTACGCTCTTAAGTTGCAACCTGCACAGATTTTTCCTCCTCCATCAAGTTTTGCCGTCTACTAGAATTTTGACATAAGTGGTTTAACTTAGTTACTTATGAGTTGCTACCAGAGACAGATTTAATGGTTCAGCAACAGATAAATAATTAAGTTAATCAGTGATAAATTCTAATCAACTAATATTATTAAATTACTAATCATTAAATTACAATTGAACCATATAATAATGTTCATTGTTAAGGATAATCCTCAATGAACCATTAGCAATCAGGCGGTATATTATCCTGCTGGATTATCTTATATTCCGTTAGGACTATCTTCCAACATTGGTTGTCATCTTCTTATTATATCTCTTTATTAGGGTAAATCACCTAGTGGGCAAAGCAGAACATACTATAATATGATTGGGCTGGATGGTATGGCATAAAGTCCCTACATTTGAATTTCTTTCCACTCAGCATAACTTTCCGAGTAAATCTTATGAAAAAGCAAATTTTGATCGCCCACCATAGTTTCACTTTGATGTCCTCAGATTTCCCACCGGCTTCTCCAGTGTGAGGCAGGGCAAAACTCCCCCCACCGTTTTCCATCTGGTGGGAAAATGTGCACAAACTGGCTCTCCCAGTCATAAAACCCCAAAACAATTTGTTCCTCTCAAGAATCTTGATGCACACCTCACTTGTACCCAAGCGGTGCCTTATAGCCCCCTGGTGCTCCCCCAGAGCAACATGCATTTTGGCCTTAGGGTCAATTATGTGATTCTTTTACCTTATCATGACCAAGCCATTATCAAAATAGCTCAGGTGGTGATGACACCCACCGGTTTTATTGATTTCTGCTCATATAAGGGGTATTTTAATCTCAGATTCACCTGTGAGGCTGACGCTGCCACTGCGGCAACTGTGCCCCTTGTTTTTCAGGGTACCCCTCTTCCCACAATTTGGACCCAGCTCCCAGCAGATACCACCTTGGTGGTTCTAGTTCGCTGGTTTTCCCACTCACCTTCCCCCTGCAGTGCTCCATCAAAAGCTGATGGACGGTTTTGCAACTTATGGCTCCAACCTCATCTTACAATTTGTGGTCCCAAATGGTACCACACGCCTCACTGGGCCTAGGGCATATGCCACAATCAGCCTTGAATTTAGTGAAATTTTTTTTAAAATTCCCCTTGTTCCATCATTCTTTCTGCACCATGACCATCCATTCTGGGCCAAGGTTGAGAATGGGCAGATGATCTATCCATTCTGTTTCGAGTTAAACCACTCAAAATGCAACAGCCCTTCCTTAGTTGCTTCTGACAGCACAGATTTTTTGTCTGCTGGCTTCCAATCCGCCACCCACCCTGTATTGTTTTGGTATGGGGTACGATCCTACCTTCCCCTCCCCCAAAGCCTGTTGCTGCATCTGCGCCTGAAGCAATCAATCAACCTTCTCCTCGTCCCAGTGCCACGTATACTCCCTCCAATCAAGTGCAGAATTGGACCCCAGTTCTCTCCCATGCATCCTAAAACAAACATAACCAAACCTCAGCCATATGATGATTCCCAAAATCAATTTAACAAGAACCCATGTGAGTTTATTGGCTGAAATTGACAAATCAGGTAATTTCATTGAAGAACTATCTCTACAAATTGAGCAATTCAAAAATTCAGAATGGGACGCCAAATATCCCCCTCATTTATATGCCCCACAGGCAGATGCGGAGCCATTTTAGTGACCACCAGCTAAAAGTTGAATCTATTGCCAAACAATATTGTCGCCCCCTCCGCAAAGCTGTCGCTTAAATCAGTGGCAATGATTATAGGAGCTATTCTCCCCCCTGTTATTACCTCAACCCTCACCCTACAAAGTAAAAATACAATGAATTAATTACACAAAGATGTCAATGACGCTATCAGAAAGTGGTAACTGTAGCACGGAATCCTAAAGTTAAGATTACCTGAACCAATATTACCACATTCATTAAACTCCTAGAAGCCCGCATTTAAGTCAAAAAAAGCTTTAGCCAAATATCAGCGCATTTTTAGCTAGCAATTTCCATGAGATACCAATCAATAGTGATATTGAACCACATTCCAATGATGCCCCAGTGACCTTGCTCTTCACCTTAACACGTGCCCTACTCTGGGTTGAGGAAGCTGCTGCCAAAGATAAGCCTCCCAATCCTCCTTCCCTTTCTGCCATGGTTGGTTAATTAGTTTTACGCTGCCCCACCTGGTTGGTTGTTTTCGTTTGGTGTATATCATTCAACCCTCTCTTTTTTTAGTACTAGATGGTATTCAACCCTCTCTTTTTTTTTAGTACTAGATGGTATTCAACCCTCTCTTTTTTGGGCTTATTGTTTGAATCAATTAGTTGTTTTAGGTTTTAGTTTTTGGTAATTTCGTCCCCTAGTCAGCTTACCTTGATATAACATGAATAAAAAAATCTCTACTTTCCCCATACCACAGCTCTTTTTCCAAATTTTCCCAAAATCCTGTATCACAAATCCCTTTTATAATTTTAATTGTTGAAGTACTTCATTTTGATCTTACTTCAAATCAATTTTCAGACTTCTAATGTTAATTTTCCCTTTTGCTACTTCCTCAAGTTCTCTTACCAATTTTATATAAGTTCACTTAAAAAAGAGCACCAGACCACCTAGGGAAAAGCATGTCTCAATTTTAGAAAAATTAAAAAAGGTTATGATAAATCTAAACTAGGGGGCAGCCAATCAGGCAAGTCTATCATTTCTTTTGTCCACAAATAATTTTGATGTTATGAAAATTAAACCCTTCCCTATGTACAAAATTTAAGAGCTTTAAGCAACTGAAAGATGATACCACAGAGTTGCTAATACTATGAACAGTGCTGCCAACCACCAACCCCACATCCAGATGGTAATTTTGCTCAGATACGCCTTCTATACAAGAGTTCTCATTGGTGCATTTCATGAATACAAAGTATCATTTGAGAGCGTTAGACTACAGGTGTGACAACCAAAATAGGGCAAAAAGCAAATGAAAGGGCTTGGGGCATTTCTGTAACAAGAGCAATATGCCTTTTTTAATTAAAATACTGCTTGATGGACATATAAATATAACAACCCCATTACAAATTATTAATGCCGGCGCAGAGCAAGGTATATGTTATGATTCATACTTATAAAATAAACAATATGATAATCAAGGCCATTAGCTTTGATAATCATTATTTTAGTTACATGAAATTTGCACTGATGAAGATCAAGGATTGAATCGCCATTGTGATATCTAATGAAAACTGCTGGCTTCTTCAGATTACAAAAAGATAATTTATATAAATTTGGCGACTACATATAAAGTTATAGGCTGCAAGGCAAAATAATAAAAATCAATCAAACACTGTATCTATAATTTTGGTCAATGTACAGATTAAGTAAATAATATAACATATAACTGATGGGTAGTCAAACCAACCACGACAATTCATTTACTTGACCAAAATTTTAGGGAACCAAATCAAGTGGGGGTCCAGAATCATTGAGAACTAGCACCCAATAGGCCATTCTTCTGATGATAAACCTGCAGGAACTTACTTTGCACATGGTTGATAAGGTGCCATTTAAAGGGATTCTTCAGAGTATAGGACCTTTGTATGTCTTCTTTATGATATTAAATGTACCTTTCCAGATGTGCTCTAGTTTTCTAGTCCTTTTAAAACCATGATTGTTATAATATAAAACCATATCCTCTTGAGAAAAGGAAGTTAACAATGATCAGTCTTTTTATTGCGCTCCTAAATATTTTAATTCTTGTGTACCGCATTAAATTACACTCCTCTCTGTAGTTGAATTAAGGTTCTAGTCAGCTTCTCCAAATAGTTTACAAGACTTACATCATCTTGTTTAAGACAATAATATCTAATTGGGGGAAGCGCTGATGCTTCCCATAAAGTAAGTCATATGGAAATTGCCCCATGGGCAATTGAAATGAGATATTATATTTAAAAATGGCGTAAGACAAAAAAGTTCCAGCTGGACGCCTTACCAGTGATTATCATATGCAATAAATTAACAAGAGTACTATTTACTCATTCCATAGTGCTGTTAGTCACAGGGTGATAGGTATAGATAACACATCATGTATACCCATTAAGTCATTGAGTTTAAAATTATCTGAAATGTAAATTAGTCCCGTTATCACTCAAAAAAACTGAGGGAATCTATGGTAACAAATAATACCCTCTCTGATAACATTAGCCATAGAAACGGCCTTAAGTCCTTAATCACTTTGGCCTCCACCCTCTTGGTAATGTAATCAATGGCCACGTATATATTCTTGAACTGTTAAGAAGTATTGGTTAAAGGTCTCACCACATCAATAGTAATAGTATGAAAATGAAAAAGTGGGGGTAATCAGTAGATAAGAGATGGCAGTACAATATGGGCCATCCACTTGGCTTTCCTTACAACAGAAGAGAGTCTCATGAATTTAAACTCAAAGAACCTTATTAATGATGCTGTTTTAACAGCACAATTACCTTGGGGTTTCAATAATAATCTTGGTTTTCTCTGTTGGTCAGTGGCATTTAGGGTTGTTGCTCATTAATGACTTTGTGAAGCTTACTAATTTTGACAACAGTTTAATCCTTATTTTCTAATGAAAGCTGCACTTCTATTGGTTCATTTTCATAGTCATGGGTTAGCATTTTACCAAGAAATCTTGAGTCACATTGGCTGCTAAGGCCATAGTGAGCATTTAAGATAACACATAAGCGTTTTGGTGTCTTATGCTGGGGCGTTGCTTACTTTGAAATTGCAGGATTATAATTTCAAAGCCCACTAAGGAAACCAACCTTTATCTCCTTAAAATTATGTAATCAGTGAAGAGAGGCATGGTCATTTACCACAGTATAATGCACAACGTGGATGTAGACCCTGATTTTTTTGCAAGTGTAGATGACTTCCAGGAACTCCTTCTCAATAACATATAGTCTAGTTCATGGATTTTCAATGTTCAGGTGTAAGAAGCTACAGGATTCTCAATCCTGTCTGAATCAAAATTATGATAACTTTTCCTCTGAAAGTGATGAGAGAAGCATCCATTTGTTATAAACAGATTATTAAATTTAGGGTATTTCAGCATTGTTGAAATTTTACATGGAATCTGATAATAAATTGAATTGGGTACTTTAAAGTTCACTTAAGTGTGTGGACAGTCTTGGATTTTGCACTGAATTCATTATATAAATGATATATGATTTAAACTTTATTAGGGGTTCAGAGGTCCAAATAGTTTTCTATTTTGTTGGAACTTAACTGGTTGGCAATGGTTCAGAGGTTCCTAAAGGCTGAATACAATAATTGTTGGATTTTGCACTAAAATCCAAATAAAAATATTCCAATTGAACTTCAAAGAGTAGATAATACTGCAAGTAAAGATACTTATTATAGAAATGTTTAGTACTATTTATAGTACTAGGAAAGTATAATAGATGAAGTTAAATAGAATCAAGTTTTACATAAAAATTAAAGATCAGATATATCAGGATAATCAAGAATAATTCACGTCTTGCATCAAGCATGTTTAATTTCATTAGTGGATTACATGGAGAGTAATTCAGATTTGATACCTGATTCATTAGCTAATAATTCCAGTGTAATTGATGGGAATCGCTTGCTGCTTCATATAATAATTTTAGACCTAATATAATGTGTCTAATAACATACTATATAACATTAAATATTTATTAGTATTCACTATATCTAAATAATTAACACAAAGTCGAGGAATCACCCTTAATAGGTGAAATCCTGACAGAGCTTCCCCAAGCCTTGATCTGGGGTGGCAATTACTTTGCTTAAAGCCATAGTCAAATTTAGACTGGATATGATGGTCAAAATCATTGGCAAAATCTTCAAACTGGAGAGTTAAATTGTGTGGAAATTTTTCTTCAGAGAAACCATCTCACTTTGGATTTTCAGTTGTTGGTCCATTGACAATTTCTTAAAATCCTTGAGGTAGCTGAGATAGGTTAGAGGTTTTTTTGTTTTTGGCTGCAGCTCGAGGTTAAAATGGCAAATTGGGTATTAAATCATTCAATTTAGAGAGTGAATCGGGTGGATTAGCTATCGTATAAAGATTCTTAGTAAGATATTCGAGTTTTTGGTTTGTTTTTGGGCAGAAATCGTCTGAATTACTAGACTAGGTTAAAAAATTAGATGGTTTGGCCCTTAAATCATTTTTAGACAGTAATCATCATTCTGAAGGTTTAAATTTAGGTTTATGGGATCCAACATCTCTCCAGGTGGATTTTCTTCATTGACTAGATTCAAATGAGTAACACTTCTTCAGCTGGTCTTAATGAATTATCATTAAGTGATATAGTTTGGGAAAAATTGTTATTATCGTCATTCTTAAAGGTTAGATCATTTGGTTTTAATTATAAATCAATTGGGTAGCCAAATTTGTGGGCTGACATAATTATAAGGCCCAAATCAGGAGGCATAGATTCTTTAGTATATTTGGGACTAACTAAAACGTTAGTATAATATAATTAGTTATATAGTTGAGAATTATTGAGGAATATGGTTTAACTTTTAGAATAATATGATCCAAGTTGTCTGGACGGGTATTCACGAATTGGAGCTTGGGTTGGAACTTAACATCAGTCTCATCATTGCAATCATCACTTGGGGGTTCAAGGGTGTCAGGCTTATAGATGACATTAGACTTGCATTTATCCAACTTATCCAAGAGAGCAGTTGGGGTATGGGCATAGAGTTGGTTCTCTTCCCTACTAACTTCTTTTTTGGACAGGTTATTAGTATCGTCCAAGGTTATATTTGTAAAGGAGGTGGATATACCTGTACATGAATTTACTTCAACAATATCAATCTTACTATTGGATAGATTATTAATCTCAACCAATACTTGGCTTTTAGTTAAGTTGGCCTTCTCCATAACTTGTTTGAACAAATTTTCAGAATTCTGGCAATCTTATCAACAGAGTTGTGAATCTGACTAGCTTCATCTAGTTCCTTAGCTTGAACAAGTCCAAATTTGATTAACTTATTCCAGGTTGGTTTAGGAATAGAATCATAATGCTGATGGCGTGTCTTTACAAGTTGCTCTAGCTTATTATGCTATATATGACAAATATCTTCTAGGGAATTATGAATTGGGTTAAGAGCTTCATCCTCAACTTCATTTGTGCATACTGCTACTAAACAGACAGAATTTTTGGCATATACACCAATTAGATCAAGCTGGTCTTCACAGTAACGAACATCATGTACCCAGTGTATCTCAATGTTCAATTCTTCCATTCCCTTTGGCATTGATATATTAGACTATCATAAGAGGTGTTCAGGTTTTAGAATAGCTGTATAAGATAAAAGATGGTCAAAAGTATCTTGGTAAATTATCTCCAACTCCTCCACAGGAATGTAGTGGAGTGGTATTAGTTTCATTATATGTCCTTAGTATAATTGAATACTTTGTGTGGCTCAGAAGGGACTTGGCAGATAAACACCAGAGTCATAATTTGCACAGAATCTGATATTAAAATGAGTTGGGTCCTTCAAAGCTCACTTAAGGGTGTGGACAGTTTTAAAATTTGTAATGAAATACAATATTTAAATGATATATGATTTAACCTTTATTACTGGTTCAGAGGTCCAAATATTTTCCTATTGTTGGAACTTAACCAGTTATCTAGTGGTTCAGAGATTTTCTAAGGCTGAATATAATAATTGGTGGATTTTGCAATAAAATATAGATATAAATATGCCAATAGAACATTGAAGAGTAGATAATACTACAAGGAAAGTTACTTTATTATGTAATGTTTTAAACTATTTATTTTTTCTTTCTGATTACTATCATTTTTAGTAATATGATTCGATTCAAACAGCACAATTTAATAATCAACACCAGGTGAGATAAGTATGGATAATAAAGTAAAGAGCTGGATGAATGCGGTAAAGGGAAGTGGACCCAGACCTGCACCGCCCAAATGTACCAAGCACACAGGTACAAGTGAAAATCTCATCAAAAAAAAACTCGAGGTGGCACCCCCTGCAGGTTTCATTAATTTTTTGATGAAATACTGCAGCTATTTGAAAGTATCCCAATTGCAACCACTGTCATCAGTGGAACACATGATACAAGTTTTCCTGGGCATTGAAACACTGACAATGTGGGAAAAGTTCAGCAAAGCCCAACATAAATTTTTCCTGCACGTGGTGTATTTAACAACCCATACTATCTGCAGAGGTTGGGTAGATCTTGGGTTCAAAACCATGGAAGAAGTGAACAAAGCAGTGAATGTCAGAGTGGTACTCAACCTTCCTGATGGACAGCAATTGGTCCTGACCAAATGCACCCATAGGACTGAATCCAAAGACGAATTTATAATTTTTGATTATCTTCCAACCACACTGGTGCATACAGTAGTCAAAGGACATCTCCAAGAAGGCTTGGAAGCCTACGGAGAAATCAAACAATTTGAAATGCAAAGATTCCAGCTGATACTGACCCTTAGCACAGGGAAGGCAATAGTAATTATTTCACCAAACCAGGATGTAGTAGAGGATATTACAAAAAATCACCCACATCACATCCTTCACCATTGATGGGAAAAAATCCCGCTGTTCCGTGCAACAGTGGAAAGTGCACCCCCCATATGCAACCACTTCCAGGCCTTTGGGCACAAGATTCACTCTTGCCCCATAAAAGAAGGCCTGAGAGAAATGGAATTCTGTGAGGAGGAAATGGGCGAAGATGACTCAGAGTATGCCAAAATCATGGATAAAACACAAGCCTTCAACTGAGGAGAACACGGGCAATATAAAATAATTGACCCTATTTCCCCAAAAGAATGAAAAATGGCCAAACAAGCTCGCAAGCTGGCTTGGCCAAGGCAAAGGACTCAGAAGAATCAACCCTATCACCGGAGCAGATCCAGGAAGACATGGAGGAATTTGAGTCCATGAACCAATCAGATCCCAAAGAAAACTATACACCCAATATGACCAATTTGAATTCAGTGGAACCTGATTCAGAAATGAATGTAGTAAAATTGGGGTTCAGTGCACTCCCAGAAATTGTGGAACACAACCCAATTGGGAAGGAAAATCAACAATGGAACGCGCAAGAAAATATTGTGGCCAATAAAAACTTACAAGTGCACCGCAATAACATATTAAACCAAGCAAAGCCAAGAGAGGAGCAAAAACTGCGGCGATGAAAGGGGAATAATATACCCCAACTCCTACTCATGATTATGCTCTCCGCAGAAGAGGTGCAGTGGAGAGCAATGTGAGCAAGGGAGTAGGGCCGGGGGGCCCTGCTAACTGCTCCTGAGGCGCATCTGGCATCTCAGTAGAGATAGGGATGCTGATCATAGTGTGACTCAAGGCCTTAACATCCCAGGATAAGAAATTGAGTCTCCTATGAAGCCCACCTGTGGATATCCTGGTGGTGCAGGAAACCCACTGTCCACAGGGAGAGGAGGAGGCATGGGAAAAAATTCTCCTCTCAACGATATTGTTTTGGTCGCTCCACTGTGGGGTGATAGTACGCGCAAACTAAAACTTTAAATTTATTAATAAAAATTTGTTCCTGGACAGCTGAATACTCGCCATAACCTTCTCATGGCACACCAAAGTGCACACAATAGCCAGTGTTTACGCCCTGAATGGTGCACATTACTGAAGAGAATTTCTCACTGCCCTAACACAACTAAGTCTACCAGCAAATACTTTCATAATGGGAGACATGAACTGCTGGATTAACCCAGAGATGGACCAATGGCCATAAACAACGAAGATATTACATGGGCAAGTGGTATTCCGAGTACTAAAGGCCACTCTGGGACTATATGATCCACTGCCAAAAAGGCAATCCCTGCTACAAAGCATGACACGCCCACATGTACACAATGGTAAACTTGTCTCTATATCAAGGACAGACCTAATACTTGCACCAATAATTTTCCGTCACCAAATTCAATAAGAAAAAACTGTAAAAATTGAATTCTCTGACCATCAGCTTGTTTTGGTGTCTTACAAACTGGCGGAACCAAGTACCCACGCACCCAGATGGTGTAGAATATGCCCAGAAAGTTTAGCTGACTCAGAATTTCAATCCTGGATGGAGGAAATATCCTCAACCTAGGATTTTCAAACACCCTTTTGCTTGGACCCACTAACCACCTGGGAAAATTTCAAGAAATCAACTATCCAACAAATTAAACATACATCAGCTATAAGACAAGGCAGTTTCAGCCATTATCAAACACACTGGCTGAAATTGACCATCTAGAAAACAACATACCAAGAACAGGATACAGCCCTGGATGGGGTCGCAAATGGGCGGAGGTTTCTGCTTGGCTAAACACCCTGATCTGCGAACACCAACACCAAGTTGGAGTCCAATATAAAGGCAAAAACATAAGAGATGGAGAAACTTGCTCGATCTACTTTTTCCGCTGATTCCTTGTCCAGAAAATATGATAGCTTATACACAGGTCCATCGACCAGACAAATCCATTATAGAAACTTTCAAAGAAGTCGCGACCAAAGTGCACAGGTGTTATATGATTTTGTATAAATCTGAGCTGGTCAAACCAGAAAAAATCAAAAAATTCCTTAGAAGCGCACATATTGACACCACAGTCTAAAATAACAATATAATTATCCTAATATTGCGTGAGGAATTATGGGAAGTAGTACGCGTGCACCAAGAGGGGAATGCCCTGGACCTGATGGGAATCCCTATGAATTTTATATAAAATATTTTACTAACATCTCTAACATTCTTCTAGCTTCAATGAACAAATGTATTACGGAAACATGCTTCCTACCTGGAGGCAAAGAAGCCTACATGGTCACTTTATTCAAGAAAGGAGACATATTAGACCTATCCAACTAATGCCCAATTTCCTTAACCAACACAGATACAAAAATTTTCACAAAAGTTATGGCCAAACGACTAGGAGAAATTGCAACTGATGCGATATCCCCATCACAATATGGATTTGTTCCAAGAAGATCCATATGGGATGACATTCACACAGTTGCAAATGTCTGCCAGTCCAAAACCTCTGGAGCACTTGTCTTTTTAGACCAAAAAAAGGCATTGACAGGGTGAACTGGACCTATCTTAGGGCCTTCCTTCAAAAATCAAGCTTCCAAATAGATTTATAAAATGGGTAATGCTGTTTACAGAGTCTGCAACCATAGCTGTGCGGGGAGCAGGCTTCTTAACCAACCCAATTATCCCACAGAGAGGACTAAAAAAAGGAGACCCCTTAAGCCCTCTACTCTACAACTTTAGCTTAGACCCCTTAATCCGAGATACAAACACACTTCTCAAGGGAATTAACGTCAAGGGCCAACTTTAGTCAAAATGATGGCCTTCGCTGATGATTTTGTGGTGGGAATATCCAACAATCAGGACGCTTGCAGAATTGAGAAGATAATACAATACTATTCATTCATAAGTAACGCATCACTTAACACTGAGAAAACGGAAATTATACTCCTGGGGAAATATCAGACCCAGCGGACGCCATCTACACAAGGCCAACAAACTAATACATCTAGACTCCTTACCAGGCATAGGAGGCGAAAATTAGCAATGACCTCACTGAAACTTCCATTCATCACCAAGCCAACAGCTGGCCCTGTTCGTCACTTAAAGTATGGTTGGAAGCAGGAGGTTACGCTAACTCCATGATGAAAACCAATTATTTGACAAAAACAAAAAGCATTGCCTCCTTACATGGACACCAAACAGGTCTAACAGGAAGGGTCACGGTAGCCAACTCTATGATTCTATCAATCATATAGTTCATGGCCCATGCAATCGCTTTCTCACCATCCTTCTTCAACACAATCCACGCCCTATTACAATTATGGCTATGGTCTAACCACAACCCCCCTGTACGCCTCAAAACCCTATTTGGCTATATAAGAAATGGAGGTATGGGGCTTACTAATTACGTAGAGCAAGCAACCCATATACTGGGATCCTGTATAGCTCAGGTGACTAGCCCAGATCTTCCAGATACACACTGGGCCAGAACAGCAATATAACTTCACACGTGCACTCCAATTATAAAACCCAGATCAACCAAACACATTAAACAAATATCTGGCATCCCACCCCACAGCTGCAGGACCATACGGCACTCCTGCACATTTCAAAAAAACCTTAGCCATGAGAATAGTGACATGGCGGGTTCACATAAACGACCAAACCAGTCAATGAGGATGCCCGAGGCTAACTCTCAGACAGGAAATTAATGGTCAAATAGTCACAGACAATATAATAAGCAAAAGCTCAAGTACCATAGCTAGGATAGATTACCTGGACCATATGGATATACCCTACAACCTGGGGACTAAAGAAGAGTATGGAGATACATACATCACCCTCTACTGTAACCCAAGATAAGAGCACATGTATGGAGGTGCATGAGGAGAGTATACCAAACAGCTGAACGGTCAAATGCCACTCACACCTCATGTACAATATGTGGTCAGTATGGAAGCTTAGCCCACCGTTTATAACAATGCTCAACATCAGTGGCTGTATGGAAAGAGGACATGCGCCTTTTCCGCAAAGATAACGGACATCCATTCAGCCTAGCAATGAACATGTCCGCTATAAACATGAACTCGCCTATCCACCCATCTCTCAGGGCGTTAATAGTAGCAATAGCACTATGGACGATACATACAATGGTACTGGAATCGTTCACAGGAGCAGCGCCAACAATCCAAGAAGCCATTCATCGCTTCCACAGCCATATATTATAACATTTCCAAGCATGGCTGTTTGGACATATGACCCCCATAACAGAAGGACAATCAACACATGGTTCCCCATATGGTTCCTAAAAGTTGATCCTTTCCTTCACACATGCTGCATCCAAGAATAAGCCAGCATAACTCCCCTTCCCTACCGTCCTAATCTTGGTGATCCTGGAGACAACAAGAGGGGCCTTGAACCCTCTGAGGTGTCTTTAATTGTCGAAGTTCATTAATTTCTCACTATATATGAAGTGCTTGTATCCTGGTCAACCTTCCTTAAATAAATAAATAAATGTTTATTACTATCTATGTATTAGGGATTTATAATAGATGAGTTTAAAAATATCTAGGTTAATATATAAATTAAAGATCAGATATATCAGGATAGTCAAGTATAATTTAAGTCTTGCATCAAAATTTCTTAATCCCATCAGTGGATTACTTGGAGAGTAATTCAGATTTGTAAACTGATTTATTAGTTCATAAGTCCAGTGTAATTGATGGGAATCGCTTGCTGCTTCATATAATAATTTTAGACCTGATATAATATAGGTCTAATAATATACTATATAACATTAAAGATTTTTTGTATTAACTATAACTAAATAATACCAAGTCGAGGCTTCACCCTTAATAAGGGAAAACCTGACAGACAGTGGCACTTGGTTCAGGTAATCCATGATTTTAAGAAACTTAGATTTTCTTAATTTTTAAATCACTCAATGTGGGAATTTATATGACCACATTATTCAGCTTGCGAATTATCTAAGCTGCAATTAATTTATGTTAATTGCTTCATTTATTTAAATTTAACTTATTGATTAAGCTTTGAGATGTTATCAATTATTCCATCTCTTTGGCAATAATCACTGATTAAAAAATTAATTGGAATTCACAGAGGATCTAATATGATGAAAATTATAATTCCTATTTTATCAGAGATTATTGCCAACAATTTGGAGATGAGTAAATTGACTTGAAATGGGTAATCACTCATGGGAAATCGTCAGGTTTGGTAGCTGACATATGGGCTGATACAAATAGTGATTTAACTAAGCTATTCCTCATGGATATCAGCTGGAATATTTCCTGAAATTGAACCAATATCTCTTTACTGTCAGCTAGTTGTGCTGAGATCATCACAGATATCCCTTTCCATCAGCTAAGCATGCTGAGACCCTCGTGGACTTCCCTTTTCATCAGTTAGGTGTGCTGAGAATCTCATGGTTACCATAAATACCCCTAACACATGTCCTTCATCATTTTAACCTATAAATATTCCCTCACTTTAATAGTATTAAACACCTTAGTACTGTGAATATATTATTGTTTTCAATTGTTGATTGTTTACTTCAAAGTGAAGTTGTGAAGAAGTACTTCCTGTCTAAGTGACAATGCCAGAGTGAGGCCAAAGTCACTTAAATACTTATATATTGCCAGATTGAGGCAAAGTCACTTGAATCTTTATATTGCCAGAGTATGGCTGAAGCTACCCAATTACTTGAACTCAACTAGGCTAATTGTCTTCATACAATTAACAAATTCGTGTTTATTCCCAGAATTTAGTAGTTAAGTGAACCTGTGCATCAGTGAAAACCTCGCAGTTTTTACACATGGTGCTCACTTCAGAGGTTGAGTTGAGTCTATAAGAAAATAATAATGCCAAATTATCTAACTAATATGGAACATCGAAGAAACAAAGAAACAGGAGCATCAGCAGACCACCAGGTAAATATCCAATTAGAGGCTGGAATGCTGGTGGATCCCCAATACATCCATATATCAATGATTGGAGTAAATGAGAACGCTGTAACAATTTACAAACTGCCTTTGGGGCGAATCTGAGAAAATATGCCCAGTATCAGCAATATCCTAATGAGAGGATTCCAAATTTTGCTGACTGATACTTTAGACTGAAGCTGTGGATTAACCCCCACACTACCAACCAGGAAGAGTGAAAACGTCATTTTGAAAACTTTCTTAATATAAACACTTCAACGTTAATAGGATACTTGCAGAACATTAGAAATATTAGCGATTATATTATCAAATATGCACAGCAAATACCTAAGGTATGAGAGCTATCCAAGTATGGCAGCAGGCAGTGATCACCAATCTTGTTGAGTATACCCAAAACAACAGCATACAACAGCAGGCGCTAATGCGACAATTAGATATCAGTTTTCAGAAAATTCGTGTAGGTTTGGATTCCACATCACAGTGTGTCCAACAATCAAACACCCAAATCAAGAATCTGGTGGCTGAGCTGAATACAAAACTTCAGGGGATAGTTGAGGAGATCATCAACCAAATTGAGTATAATTACTGATGGAAACATGATGTGGATAGCACTGCCAATTAGCTGAATCAAATATCCCTGATTTGATTTGAGCTCAGGAGGCAGCTGTGCCAATGGCTGCAGCCAACACCAAAAATCACATGGTCTTGCTCAGTTTAGTCAAAGGTAGACAGGAAATTAAGAGTACCGTTGACAATATGGAAAGATAATTAGAACATCTCAACAAAGAGATGAGAGCCAAAATTGATAAGCTTCACATGGAAATAAAAATCATCAACAAGAACGCTTTAGAATTGGCAACTCAATCTGAGTTAGATTCGTTGAAACTCAAAGTCATTAGATTAGACAATGAATTGTTCAAATATGAAAAAGAGAACCGTGAATTGTATGAGCATTTATTCCATGTCCAAACCTGTGAGGGCAAGCTGCAGAAAGAAGTCAAAACCTTGAAAGTGACTTTATAAGAGGAAATTGATAAAAATTGTCAACTTTGGGAAAATGACTGATAACGCTTATCTTGGAAAAGTAAAATCCTAAGATAATTGGATGACCTCAAAGACACTAAGTGTACTTGTTCACAGGATGAGTACCATGAGGCGAATTTACTCAAGGGAGGAATCAACATCCATTGAAGCTGAGAGTATCGCTGACAGCATCATCTAATTTGTTTGGATAATGTCCCCAACCATTGTGGCACTTCCTGAAATAATACCTGAATCAACTCCAGCGTCTTCTCAAATCTTAATTAGAAGTGCTGGACCAATTATTGTTGAAGATTTCAAGAGTACTCCAAAGTTGCCAGCTTTCCATCATGATAATGCGCCTGCCTATTTCCAGTTATTTGAAATGGTGATGTACAGTTATAGTGACCGAAAAAAGCTGTCACCATAGTGAATTATCTTGATACTTCATGCCTAAACCTAGTTTTGCTTTACCTTCATGGAGAAAACTGAAGTTACAAGGAAGCAAAAAAGGTGATTCTAACTGAATTTGGTAGTCCAGATAAGATGGCAGCTTGAAAAAAGAATTCATGGGCATTCAATTATAAGAAGGACTAAATATTGGGTGCATTCGCTGATCCTTTCTATGAGGAAGCTCAGATCCTCAATGGAGCCAATATGAAGACCAAAATTTAATGGGAGAATTACAATGCAGAATGCATTGCGTTCTAATCGAGAATTACACCAAATGATGTCATCCACTTTGACCAGTAAATACACCATTGCTCAAAATGGTAGAACACCTAAGGGTTCTATCAGCAACGTTCAATGCACCAATCAGACATAAAAGCTGAATAACCAGTTGGACAAAAAACAAGGGACCAGGATGATTCCCACAAATCCAGAGACTTAAACAATTGTGGGAATTAAGATAAACAGAATGAAGGAGCTAGACCATTCACGCCTCAGTTAACTTGCAATAAGTGTGGACAGCCTGGGCATTTCGCCAATAACTGTGGACAACGCAAATCAAAGGATTAGTTTAACTTAGTCCAACATAAGGATAAACAGGAAACTTCCTATGGGCAGGGAAAAGACCATGTAGTCTAGATGTGGAACAGTCTAGAACTGAAGGTAACCAAGTTCCCCCAGATAAATTAGATGGTTTGGATAATTCAGAACTATTTGAGGATAATCCTGAATTAAACAGCTTCATCAGATCGTGTACCAAGATGTAAATGCAATAATGAGATCGAAATCAAAGGAGATTGCCCCCAAAATTATACAGGAGGTAGCTCTCCCATACGCCCAACAGATAGTGGAGAAGGTCCAAAATGCCAAAGATGAGATGGACTTATTGAATACCAAGTTAGATGGAGTTAATATATTGATTCCAATTGGTATAATTCTGAAAAAGTTACCTGATATATCAGCCCTTTTAATTCATACCCTGGATTCAGCCAACAAATCTGTTATACATACAGTAAACAATAGCTTATCTTATTTTTCCGCTTACATGTATACAGATATTTTGGTGAGCCAAATCCCCGTCAGAGCAATAATTGACAGTGGAGCAACGATCAATATAGTATCAACCAAATTAGTAAAAAATTAAAGGCCAAACAGATTTGGAGTATTGGAAGCAGTACAAGTGGCAGGCCCTGACTCTACAACTTCCTGTGGGACTTATAGCGCTCTACCGCTATGGTTTGAATCCTTGGTCATATCAGCACCAGCAATTGTTCTAGACAACCATAATTATGACATACTCATTGGCAATGAACTCATGCTGAAGTATGGGGTCAAATATGACTTTGAAGAAGACACTTTGATGATTCTGGGGCAAGCGTTGCCTCTGGTTTATCAATGCAAAGGGAAAGTGCCCCTCAGTAGATGGAATAAAATCAACAATTTAGTCTATAAAGATGGAATACTACCTATCAGTTAAAAAATAGTCAGAAAGAAAGCCCAGAAATTACCTAAATATGTAAACAAGAATTGTGAGATCCTGATCTGTTCTAAAGAAAATGTCATAATTCAGCCAGGAATGCAGCAAATCATGGAGACTGGACTGACTTTGGAGATCCTGGAGCAGTTATATTCAGAAATCAAAGCTCCTTGGCAATAATCGAGGATCAAACCTTGGAAGGCCCGGGAATTTTAATCCACAGTCATGAGGAGATTCTGGTCCTTTTAGCCAATCAGGGAAAATCTCCGATAAAGATCAAATGATGCTAGGTGGTCTCATTTGCCCAAATAAAACTGGTATCAGAGTTTTTATCCTTCCACAAATTTGGTGGATTGGACGAGTTGGGACTTCCAAGAGAAAATGATGAGAATATTCATTCAATCAATTGGGATCAGTTAACCAGATTAACGGAGGTCCAGAAAGACAAAGTTCTGGCCTTATTAGAGAAATAATTAGTTATTTTCACGCAGGAAGACCATGATCTCAGGTGTGCAAAGGATGGTTTACACTGAGTCAATACTGAGGATAATGAGCCAACCTGATTGAGGCCTATTCGACAGTCCAGGGTGGCAGAGGCAGTTGTTGCCAAGGAAATTGAAAAACTCTTAGAGCATGGAATGCTTGTACAGTCGTCCAGCTCATGGGTGAGCCCTATGTTAATAGTTAAGAAAAAAGACAATTTGAATTGAGTCATAAGAAATTACTGATGGTTAAATAAACTCACAAAAAAGTACTTGTACCCCCTGCCTAGGATTGATGACGTGCTGGATCAGTTAGGAGGAGCCAAGTTTTTCTCAGCCATGGACTTAATCTCCAGATATTGGCAGATAGACATGCCACCAGAAGACCAAGAGAATTGTGCTATTACCACAGCACAGGGGTTGTATCAGCTGACGAGGATGCCTCAAGGCTTATGCAATGCCCCTGTGACATTTCAACTGGCTATGGGCATGATTTTGTTAGATTTGAAACTGTCATGTGTACTGGTCTATTGGACGACATTAATGTATTCAGCTGAACGTTTACTGATCACTTACAACACCTTGAGGAAGTATTTAAAAGACTGGCTTTGCAAATCTAAAAAATCAAGCCAAGAAAATGCCATTTCTTTAAGGAGGAATTAGAATACTTAGGATTCATAATTATCGCCAAGGGACTTAAGCCCCAAGTCCAAAAGATAGAAGAGAATTATCAGATGTCAGTTCCTAAGAGCGTAAACGATATTCAAGTTTTCCTTGGAATGGTTGGCTACTATTGCTGATTCATTAAGGATTTCACAAAAAATAGCTGAGCCGCTTTTCCACCAATTGAAAGATCAAAAGAAGGGATTCTTCTGAAGCGATGAGGCTCAACTTGCATTTTGTGAATTAAGTAAAAACTTGATGATGAGTCTGATTTCAAAATACCTGAGTTTTGAGAAGCTGTTCATTATTTAATTTGATGCATCACTGATGGCAATAAGAGCCATCCTTAGCCAAGTGAATGAAAAAGGGGATGAACACCCCATTGTATATGTCAGCCAAACACTATTGAGAGCTGAGAGGCTTCAAGGTTGTGACTGACCATGCCTCTCTGCGATTGCTTAATAACCTTAAAGAACCAGAAGGGAGATTGGCGTGGTGGGCTTTGAAGTTACAGGCCTATGATTTTGAGATAGAACATCAGGTGGGAGATAAGAATCAGAACGCTGATGGTCTGTCTAGGTTGCCAACCGTTCTTGCTGTGCAAGATCGTGCTGATGACCTATTTGAGAGAATGATCCATGGGGAATTGCAGGAAGAGCCAATCAAAATTCAAAAAGCGTTAAAGAAGGCAATGGAAAATATCGAGCTCATTAATGGACAATTATTCAAAATAACAAATGAGAAAGAGGCTTTTATTTATGAAACCATTGGAATGCACTGAGATAATTTGAAACACCCACAATGTTGTCGGACATGGTGGGTTAAAGAGGATGTTTGAACATATCTGGCAATACTATTATTGGGAGTTACTGAGTTTCAACATTACCAATTCTATCACCTGTTGTGTGGAATGTCAGATCCATAACCTCATAAAGAACGTGACTAATTACTGATTAGTGAAGCCTGGGTTTGTATGGCACACAGTTTCAATTGACATCATGGGGCCACTAAATGCAAGTACAGGTGGTGTAAGTTACATAATAGTAGCAATTGACCACCTTATGAGATGGGTTGAAACCCAAGCCTTAAGTCAAGCAGATGCCCTAAGTACCACCAAATTCATCCTGGAGCAGGTGGTATACTGACATGGGTATCCCCAAGTGTTGCTGAGTGACAATGGGACTAATTTTACCTCATTTGTAATTCCACGCCTGAATGAACTAATGGGATTTTATGGGTGGTGTCTGCACCCTATCAGTCTGAAATGAATGGAGTTGTGGATTGAGTCAATGGGACACTTGCTGCTATGGTAAGGAAGCTGATCTTGGGTAAAGCGTCATATTAGGTATCTTATCTAAGCTTGGTAACTTTTGCATATAATATCATTTTCCATTTGGTGATGGGAAAAACGCCGTTCAAATTATTGTACAGTCATAGAGCAGCATTGACCCCCTATTCTCTATTTAGCAGTGGAGCTGACTCTGAGGATGAGCGCGAATAAATATCTATATCAACTTATGAACATAATAGTGAATCTCCAATCTCAAGCCTGTGATACAATGATCAAGAGAAGGATTCAGGCTAAAAAGGCTGATGATAAGAGTTGATCCACTCTTAGGGAATTTACTGTTGGAGATCAAGTAGCCTATTGTGATATCCATGGGTCCAGTCGCTGAAATAAGCTAGATGCGTTATGGTTTGGACCATTTGAGGTTATTGCAAAAATGGCAAATGAAGCCTACACAATCAAAAATATATCTGATGGTTGTGTGATTAATATAGTACACAGCAAGTTTCTTAAAATTGGTATTAAAAAAGATAAATATATGTGAAAAAAAAGTTAAAAAAGAAGGAAAAAAAAGAGAGCAATTATTTAAATTTTTTGTATTTTTTTATGCAATGGGTTGCAAATTATGAGCTCTTCTTTGACGCCTCTGGGGGGAGGGAGGTTGAATGACAATGTTGTGAAAGAGGTTGCCAAAGTTGATCTGAGATTGGATACTTGCAAGGGATAGAGAAAGCCAAAACCAAGTTCTTTGAACTCAAGGTGGATTCTGTGAATATGCAATGATGTGAAGATTAATGGGGACGTCCATTTCAGCAAGTTGGGAAACCCCAGATTGGGGTGGAAAACAGCAATGCAAGAATATGCAATCTGCAAACAAGTCTATGTAATCTTGATATGGCACAGGCGCTAGAAGCTGTGTCCTGAGAGCTTGACAACAGGCTTCGTTAAGAACACTTGGCATATGAGATAACAGCGAACAAGGGAAATGTGCAGGTGGCTGCTGAACCATACCACCAATTATCACCATTAATGGAAGATATCGCCAGATAGTCCCAGTCACAAAGTAATTGTGCAGGCAGCAAATAGCGTCTTGAAGGCGGCGGCTGTGAGCCTCCTGAAATCAGAAGGGGACAGGAAAGGGAAAATTTGGTGATGCGGGGAGTGAAGTAGCCCACATGCAAAGTACTTGCCCTGAAAATTGGAGTGCAAAGGAGGCAGAATTCTGATCAAGTAAACTATCAAGGTCAAAAGGCGCGAAAGAGATACTAAAGTGCCTTGGTCAATTTGCCCCAAAGTTCATGATATGGAAGTTTGACATGCTCATCATTATCAATTGTCAATTTGGTAGACAAGATAGTCAGTTGGTAAAATTGGCCAATATGAAAAAGGAACTCAGGAAGAAGATCTGACTCGATTAAGAAAGATTGATCCAAGTTGGGAGAAATCGCTTCATATGCTCAAGGCAATTACTGGAAGTAAAACAATGGGAGCTGAATCCAGTAATGCCTCAAAATTGAGCTCGGCAATAAGAGAATGAGAGATGAAAGAAGTGAGAGTTTAATTATGAAACAGCCAACCCTGTCCCCTCTTCAGAAATTGGCACCATTGCGGGAAGAGCAGAAGAGGGGATTGCCAAATCAAGTTGACTTGGGGGGCTGGATCTAAATGACCAGAAAGGATACCTCTTCAAGCAGTTCATGACATTGCTCAAAAATGGGAGGCGTCCACTTTGTTCAGAATAGATATGATTTGTTCATAGAAGGATTTATATGATGAAGACATTTTAGTTGATAATCTGGTCAAGTGGGGGGGATGTGTGGGAAAATATATGACCACATTATCCAGCTTGCAAATTATCTAAACTTCAATTTAATTTAAGATAATTGGTTCATTTATTTAATTTAGCTTATTGATTAAGCTTTGAGACGTTGATCAATTATTCCATCTCTTCAGCAATAATTACTGATTAAATGGTTAATTGTAATTCAAAGAGGATCAAATCCAATGGGATTATAATTCCTATTTCATTGGGGATTGTTGCCAACAATTTGGAGATGAGTAAATTGACTCAAAATGGGTAACTACTCATGGGAAATTGTCAGGTTTGGTAGCCAGCATGTGGGCTGATACAAATAGCGATTTAATTATGCTATTCCTCATGGATATCATCTGGAATATTTCCCAAAGTTGAACCAATATCTCCTTTCTGTCAATAGGCATGCCGAGATCATCACAGATATCCCTTTCCATCAGCTAGGCATGCCAAGACCCTTGTGGAATTCCCTTTTCATTGGCTAGGTGTGCCAAGAATCTAATGGTTACCACAAATACCCCTAACACATGTCCTTCATCATTTTACCCTATAAATATTCCCTCACTTTAATAGTATTAAACACCTTAGTACTGTGAATACATTATTGTTTTCCAATAGTTGATTGTTTACTTCAAAGTGAAGTTGTGAAGAAGTACTTCCTGTCTAAGTGTCAACGCCATAGTGATGCCAAAGTCACGTGAGTACTTGTATATTGCCAGAGCTAGGCCGAGGTCACTTGAATCTTTATATTGCCAGAGTAGGGCTGAAGCTACCCAATTACTTGAACTCAACTAGGCTAATTATCTTCATACAATTAACAAATTCGTGTTTATTCCCAGAAGTCAGTAATTAAGCAAACCTGTGCATCAGTGAAAACCCCGTGGTTTTTACACTCAAAAAGGATTGCAATTTTAAAGGGATTATATTGGTTCACCTATCTTGAAAAAGTTTTCTACAAACTTGAGGTAATAGCTGAATACTGCAGGAAACACTTGAACGTCACGCTTGCTACTTGGTCATGCCATGTGTTCAATAGCTTCAACTTTTTCAAACTGGAGCTGCAAGCCATGCTATCAATGACAAACCCTAAGATAACTGAGCAGCGCACAGAAAAAATTTACACTATTTAGCTTTATCCTAAGATTAGCCTTGGCGAAATGACAGAAAACTTCATCTAGGCGATAAAGATGATTAATAGTCAGTTAAGAAAAAACGTTATTATTATTGAGATAAACTAGGACGGAGGAAATTTTTAGATCACTAAGGATACTATACATAATCCTCTGAAAGGTCCTGGGCAATGTACAGCCTTAGCTGCATTCTAATAGCTTGGTAGAGGCTCTTTGCTGTAATCATGGCATATTTTCCTTCCCCTCCTTGGGCAGCTCCATGTGCCAATAGCCAAACCTAAATCCATAACCAAAAAATACTGTGCGCCTTGAAACTGGTCTAGCGCATTGTCAATATGTGGTAAAGGAAAAAATCCTCTTTAGTTATTTCTATAAGCTTCCAGTATTCTATTGATATGTGATTTAAACCATCTTTTTTCAAAATAATAAACAACAAGGGGGCTCATGAACTATTTGAGGGCACTAACAATCCTTATTCCACTAAATGGTTTATTTCAGCATTAACTTCATCCACTACTCTTCACCATCTAATTAGATATATGTGGATCAGCAGATGAATACTTGTATCAATATAATGTAGCCTATTTTTTGCACAACCCAAATCCTGATCATTCTTTAAAATTAATCTTATACTTTTCAAAAAAAGCCAGCGTTTGGTCCTTCCCTTCCTCTGTTAAGCAGAAAAGCTTACTTGAGTAATAAAAATATACAGACTGATCAACATCGCCTCCCATGCCTACTTTATCAAAGTGACCAAAATCATAAATATGCCATTCTTCAACTGGTAAAATATGCTCAAAAGTGACAATCTTGTGTCACCTAATTGAATAAGATTGCATAGAAATTAGCTAATAGTATTAAATTTTGCCATAGTCAGGAAGATTCTCTATTTTGGTGACAGTTCCTAAATTAGAATGACAAAAATGGTAAAAATACTTTGCATTGTAGTTCTTGAGTCAAATAAATTTATTATGGTCGATCTTTTTTTAGTTGCCCTACCTGAGTGGTTAAATTACAATTATCACATAGTGGAATACCAGTAGATTCCATAATCTGGGCGGAGAACCGCTGCATGTTGGCCCAGATATTATGATAATCCAAGAAAACTATACCATCCTTGAACACTATCTTGACAAACTCCTGATTTTGAGGCGCTAGGGGCACCATCATTATGCTTATAAATAATGGATGGGTTTGTATGAGAATTTCCAAAGTATTTTCTTTAAATCAGCTTTTGTCATGTTTCCTCATATGTGAGGTATCAATAAGAAAAACAAAGTTTTTATTAAAGAAAGCAATGGGAGGAGTGAATATTACCATTAAGCTAAATTGCAATGACAATGCACAGTATCCTTCTTCAGAATTTGTGGTCTGATGGCCTGCAGTATCATGGATTTTTTGATGATCTAAATCAAAAGTGAGTCCCATTCTCCTCACCATTTTTCCATACATATTATTAACCTGTGACCCACTGTCATCAATTTCATAGTGATTATACTTATTTATTGAATTAACAATATCCTTGCATTATGAAGATTAACTTCTACTGGTTTTAACATAAAAACATCCAGAGTGTCCACTTGGCTTAACCAAATTATGAAGCTCCATGCCGAGCTAAGTGCTGGATTCTGTCAAAGTCTCAAGGGTTATAACCCCGTAGGCTCAATCTATTATAGGGAATCATCAGAAAAAATTTAAAGCTCTTGTTGTTTTAAATTATGAACATAAGTGTTGCAAAATTGACTGTGGGCTCTGATAGTGTGCCAGGCCAGCCTGTATGGAGACTGGCTGACCCTTTGCCATTTCTCCTTCATTGACATACCTACCCCCACTAAGTCCACGTCCAACCCACCAACACAGCAGACCAACGACTTCACTTTAGCCCCAGGGCCTGTGGTGTGCCATATCAAGTCCTGCTCCCATCCTGGGTGGCCAAGGCACTCCCACACTGCCCCACCATCCTAACCCTTTGCCAACACATATAAATATGCCCTGGCAAGTCATTCCCCCATCCTGGATTGCCAAGGCACTCCCACACTGCACCTCGCAGAGCCAACAGCCAGTTGGCACATTGTCATTGGTGGCTAGTTGGACAGGCTCACAATGGTTTCTCCTAGAGGGTGGTATGGGAGCTGTCAGCATCGCCCACTTCAGGCGCATCACCTTGCATCAGCTTAAGGGATCTCCAGTCCCATTTTATACTAGCCTAGATGACAAACTACTAACAATTAAAATAAAATAGGTGATAAAGATCTTTTTTGGAGGGAAAATGACTATTTATACTTAGGCTACTTTACCTATTAAACCCCTCAGCCATCCAAGTTGGCACTTCTATAAATCCTTGATTATTCATGGTAATGATTCCCTCCAAATCCGCTTGTCTGCTTCAAGGAATACTAGATTAGTTTGACCCATCCTCAGCATGAGTTGCCGGTTGATTGTATATAATTTATTAAATATAAATAAAGCTTTGAGCATCCTTGTCATGAGTCACCAGTGCTTTGAATAAGCAGCGGAACCATATTTGGTTGCTTTGCAACAGATTTATTGACTTTTCGCCAGAAACTCCCACAATTTTTCTACAAACGGCAATTTGGAAGTGAATACAGATTCCGCTGAATCTAAAATTGAATTAATATAATATAACATTAAATAATTTTAAGCTAGGCGATTAGCTGGTAATCATGCCTGACTAACCAACACCCCTAAATTTGATAATATTGGGAAGAATTTATCTGGTTAATTTCTCAACAACAAAAATTCTGGCACAACTTTCTGCGCCAACTCAGCTTCACACTTCTTATCTGATCATTTGGTAACTACTACAATATAATAGCAGTAACTAACAGAATCAGCAGAGGTGGGGCGTCACTGGCACCCTTTGTTTTGTTGCCAGGTGGTGTGAGGTTTTTTTCTTAATATAATTTTTGTAGAGACGATGGAGGTTGAATAGCCCATTCTACTCTGCCATGTCTTTTACCAAATTTGCCTTATTTACGGTTTTTTCCAAATGAACCCTAAGTTTGTTACTTAGGTTAAAGCGATAATTGGAATAAAGGCCCAGGGTTTTCAAAAATAGCAGATAACCTGATCAGTATCATGACAATTGGAATGATGGACATAGTCAAGCAAATACCTTAGTTGGTACATTGGCTCAACTGGGCTATTTTCAAGCTTCCTGCAAACTAGGATTAAGTGCATCAAAAGTGATGTCATTGTCAGGAAATGGGGGAGAAACTCCAAAATGGCCCCTATTAATTCAGGGCCCCAAAGCCCCCAGCAGTAATAGGCCATTAAGGCCTTAAGTAAAGCAAAATATAGAAAAGTGATATGTGATAAATGGTATATATTAAAATAATCTTTGAGGTACTTATAGGACCTTAATCAATTGTTATGGGAGGATTCAGAATAGTGAAAGCTTGGCATTAATTGCCAATGAAAATTAAATATAAATTGATAATATTAATACATGGAAACAGGTCTATTCTCAGCATAATTCGCTGGTGATCCCAAAAATGTTACTTGATTGTGTGCGAGCATCAAGATGGGAATCCACCATGACCTAATAGTTTTGACATCCTCGGCATTAGTCACCAGTGTAGGATATTAATTATAATTTATTGAGGCTGATCCCCTGATACTTCGATCTGCTTAGCCAAGTTAATGAGGAGCCCAATCCAGCATCCGCACATAGTTAGGTTATGACCCCTAGTCAGGGCTTCCCCCAATAAAGAAAGGATCCCAACAGGGGCATTGGTGGAAATAATTCACCATATGTATTATATTAATTTCTTTGTTCAAAACTGGTATCAGAACCCTATAAATTTCTTTGTATGGCTTGCAGGCATGGCAAAGAGTGATTTAGGCGTCAATATTATTTATAATGTTAGTCCCAGATAGTGTCTGCTGTTTAAAATTAAAACTTTCATCAAACGCTTTTATGAGTTCATCTCATTTATAAGAGATACTTAGAAATACCATCTTACAAGTGAACATCCTTTTGGTTCTGCTGAACTCCTTGAAAAGAACTTCTTTGGCGTTAGTGTAAAACACGTTGGCTTTTTTTTATTTCAGCATAACTAACTCCTAACTTTTGGAGTCCAGCGGGCTCATTGCCACTGTCAACTTATTGTTTTCAAACACTCCACTCATAATTATTCAAAAAGGTCAAGAAAATTGGGTACATTTGACTTCTTATTAAATTCTGGTAAATCAACAGGGTTAACCTGAAATTGAGTCCCATGGCTGCAGACCCAAGTGCATGTACTGTTGATGGATGACTTTCCAAGTTATTTATTTTTGGAATAGGAATAACATGTCATAAGCTGCCATACCATAAGGAGGCATGTCCACTCCTTAACCAGAATAAATGTGAAAACAGCAGGCTATTTATTATAACTGAAGCCTCCTCACCTTCACTAACAGGTTCTTGCGGAAGGGTTTAAAAAGTCCTAACCTTGTCAGCATCTATAAAGACCATTATTCATCTCCTCCCAATTGAAATATCATCTTTGAAAAATGCTGGCGTTTAGCCTGCAATGTGGTATTCATATTAATAATCGTTTATTTAGCTGTCTGAAAGTCCACTTTTAAAACAAGGTTCTCCTTCACCAGAGACCTTACTTGTTGTACTATGCTTTCAGTTCCATAAGTGAAGAGTTAAGTTTTGATACAAATTAATAGTGGAGCAAACAGCTCTTTACATTTTGGTAATAATGCGTTAAGTTGGCGTTGATGGACATCCTTATCTTTTACTATTGATTTGACTTATAGATCACGTCCAATTAGGATTTCATCCAGTTGGTCAATGTGAGCATTCAGTTGGCTCAGAAGTGATAAATTTGGTGTAATTTTGCTGGGCCTCATGGGCAACTAGTTTAGCTTCAGAGGGTTAAACTACCTTCACCATGGGTTAGTCCTGGCTGTGTTATCAGAATTCATAAAATAATAAAATGCTTTGAAAACGAAGTTTGGGCCTCTGTAGTGAGAATAACATGAAATTGACACTAGGGCGTCAAAATTCAAGTGCACAGGTCAATACACAAAACTACACCAAATGTTTTCTGAAAACAGCAATTAGGGTAAAAACTTAGCAACAAGAACCTTGTTATCATAAAAGAGTTTTAATAATATAAGTTAGGATCACTCATAGTATCTAGATAATTATGGTAGCTTAGAGGCTTGCTGTGTTAAACTTAAAAGTATAATATAGTTAGAAACTTAAAAAAAGACTCCCATCCAGATGGTAATTTCGCTCACATATTTCTTCTTTACTGAGAGTTCTCATTGGTGCATTTCATGGTTACTAAGTATCGTTTAAGAGAGAAAAGACTACTGCTGTAATATCAAAATTGTCCTTAAAGTGAGTAGAGTCATGAGAAATTTATATGTTAGAGAAAATGCTCCTTTTGTAATCAAAATACCGCCAGATGACCTGAGTGTGCAGGAACCCTATTACTGATTTTTTACGTCAGTGTGGTGCAAGTTAGATGTTTCAAATTAAACTAATGAAATAAGCTGTATGATAACTGAGGCCATGAGCTTCAATGATCAAAAATTTAGGCAATCATGAGTTTCGTCAGCTGGATTAAAGATTCATTCTGATATTATAATATCAATTTAATGCTAGACCTAGTAGATCTACCTAAATCAATTAATACAACTTTGGTGATAAATATAAATTTGTGGGCTGCGAGGTGAGATAGATTATAACAATTGATCAACCCCTACATCTGCAGATTCAGTTATGATACAAATTATGTTAAATGATAACTTATAATTGGTGGTTGGTAAATTTAATTACAAATTCTCACTAAAGAGATCTTAGTCTCCCCTGGTTCTTACATAATAGTATAGTCAATGCTTCAAATTCTGCTGGAGTGCAGTATGGAACTTCCCATATAAATATCTTGCTCGCACAAACATTTTTCCAGTGTGTGGGTTTATCAGTTAGTTTTCTTGTATTCCCATGAAGTTCATAGGGCTACTTTTTGAGAGCTAATGCTTACCATGCGCTTGATCTGCTCTTGAGATCATACTTGTTCTAGTTTATAATGTAGTACTGAGTTGCCTCTGATGTGCTTCTGGAAATGAATGGTAGTGGTATATCTTGTCCTGAGGTTGACTTAATTCCCGCCAGTCAAGCAGTCTCTTTCACTCTCCATCATAAGATGTCATTTGCTTTGATTTTCTTGCCCAATGATGGGGCTTTCAACCTTCTTCCTGCACCAGGTTACCTTCCTGTGCATTTAGGACCTCTATCAGTCTTCCACCCCAATGACTAAACTATCTTCCTGTTCCCAGTTGATCACAGCCTGCCCAGAGATCCCCCATTTCCCAACATTTTCCCAGATTAGAGTAACATATTCTTTAAGCCCCCCAATGGCGCAATATTGCGCCATTACTTTATCCCTCCCATGGGAAAACACCCCTGCAAAAATGAAACCTTTCACATTTACTGACATATTTCTTGGTGTTGAACGCCCACTAAAGCAAAGTAAATTTGCCCTCAAAGTCAGGAAGAACACCTAAAGAAATCGATGAACTCTCCAGGATCATTGACCAGAAAAGTTCTGGCTTTTCTAGCCAGGGATGCAGAAACAGCTCGCCAGAGGTAGAAAAACTGGCGGGAAGTGACCCAAAAATCCAGAAAATTATGCGTTACAAAGTTACAAAATTTGCCCAAATTCATGAATTTTTGATTACATTGAAAGGGAAAATTTTACAGCTTGGATCAAGGTTCATTAATCACTTTAAAACCATCACAAAATTTCCCCTTAAATTTTAAGCCAAAGCTGAGAAATGCTTTTTTCATCTCAGATAATCAGTTAGTTTAAATAAAGTTTAAAAATTATTTTCAAAGAGTTTTTCACACTTTTCTGCTTATTTCAATAAAAAACCTTGGTTAGAATCATTGCTAGGGATGGAGTCATTTTTCCGCTTTGGCCTAAATCCCAAGTTAGGTGTAAATCCGCCCCACACTGTAGCCTATTCTTCTGACTCCACCATGTATTTTTTCACCGTGTTTTTCCACAATTCTTACGATAACTTCCCTAGCTCTCAAGGACTCATGTCCCTGATGGATATCTTCAGTTTGGTATTCGTTTGATATAAAATATTTATATCAAAACATAACTAAAATTGCCTGAGTTGTTGCTTCCTCTTGCTATGTCACTTTTTCTTGTTGTTGCACCTTTTGCCTGGCGCTTTTCCTTTTGCGACCTCCTGCGCTTCATTTTCACTGACAAAATCAGAGAAAAGCCTTGATTTTATAGTGAGTTTCTTCTCTTTTTGGGTGGCTAAAGTTATCTAACCCTCTCAGAGTTGTCCCCGTTTGAAGCAGTTCACTGGGCTGATATTATTGTATCCCTCCTGGCCTTTGTTCTTACCTTCTTCAAAGAATGTGCTGAGGGCGTTGCGCGGCTCCTCTCACTCATGACTATTATACATTGTGCAGTACCTGCCACTACCAACCTAACGTTCCCCCATTCACACGTTTTAGAATTTAAAAGGGTGATCTTAACCACGTTGTCAAGCCTTAGGGCCTGCCATAAGTCTCAAGGTAAGGACTTAGCTGACGTCCTTCTTTTCCAGCAGCTGCCCCATGAGATTTTAAAGGGAGCTCACCACTGGTTACTCTCCGCTGGTTAGAAAGATAGATTTCCGCTTGGAATCTCTCCCTGCATTGAAACCTTTGTCAAGCCCCATGAGGTTCTCCCTACAAACTTTGAGGACTATAACTCATTTTTCCACTTGGCCCAAGGTGATCTCACTACGGCACAGTACTTGCGCCTGTTCCAGGAGAAGGCATCAAGGTTGGAATCTCTTCAACTTTTGAAAATGGCCTTCCTTCATAAATATCTAGATTTCACTGGTGCTGCCCTTGGAATATGGGATAACCCTCCCCCCTCCTTATCTAGGACGTGCTCCATTTTTGAGTCCCTGTTGTCCATTAGCCTCTGTGCTGCCAAGCCTAACTGTACTGTGGAATTCAATTCTTATAACTTGACAATACCATCCCAGTGGTGCACCATTAGGGCACCTATATTTGTACACCTAACACCAGTCAAGTTTCAGATCCTGCGGTGACATATCCAGATGAGGCGCTATCTGTTATGGACACATCCAACCTGACCATAGAATATCCCTCTTCCGTACGCTACCAGTGCTTTTTAGAACCAGCAATGAGTTTTCTGGAAGGTGAGACTGAAACCTCCATCATATGTGCAGGTATCCTTAATACTGGCCCTGCGCTGCTGCACTCCACGGTGTACCCTCACTTTTGTCCTCAAAAGTAGAGGGGTTAGTTAGACAAACCCTTTTAGTATAAAGCATTCACTTCACTCTGGCCACGGACCCTCAGTTGCCATTTTAAAGCATGTGCTCAAGTCCAAACTGTCTTTTCAGTTGGCCCAATTGAACAACTCTTCCCTATCACTCCAGAGTCACCTTTCTTGGCGGACCCTATCCAGAAACGGGTAGATGTCAATGGAAATTATTGAAGAGGATCTTACTTGGCTGACCCCACCAATTGCTTGGTAGTCCCGACTGGTGTAGTTTCATGCAATAAGATCTCTCTTCCGATGAACATATATCTTTAAGCCATCCTAATACATTTAGATCCCGCGGGCAACTCACTAGCAATGTGAAATATTACGCTGTTTATCCTCAGGGGATATGTTCACTATACTCCACCTTTGGTCTTGGAGCCAACCTATTCTCCCTTGGCTCCATAGAAACTAAATCCTCATCTGCTTAATTCTTGTTATAGGCTGTCTTCTCCTCTTCATGGAAGAATTTCCAAGCGCTCATTTGGTAGACACTGGCGCTACGAAAACTTCATCTGTCAAGGGCTGGCGGAGGCCCTGGACCTACCCCTGGGTGTTGGTCGGTTTGTGAAAGGTGGCGCATATCAAACCTTACTGAGCTATCATGTATTATCACTTGTTCCCTTCGTTGCAGGAGATGGGTAATATGTGGAGAGCTTCTCCTAGATTAAAAACCTTCTATACCCTTTATTCTGAGAGTTGGCTGTTGGCGACGGTTTGACACCTTCACTAACCTCATAAGCTCTACAATGCATGCAAAGTTCCTTGGAGGAGTCACGGTTACCATCCCTTGCCTTGATGAGAGCGCAATTGCGCTCCCTAGAAGGTGGAGCCCCTCTCCTAAGGTGAGCCTAGTCTCTATCAACTGACTGTCACCTTGACCCCAGCACTTATCCTGCTCAAATGCATATGCAGATATGTGGACCTGTTTGATCCCTCTAAGGCCCGCCACTCTCAGAGCATACCAAGTTTGACTTTGAACTAAAGTTGACCGTTGACCTCGTCAAGATATCCTCTCCAATTTGATCCCTAACCTTGAGGAAGGAGGCCGCCTTGGACGTTTGGGTTGATGACACGATCTACAAGGATTAAAGCTTCAAAAATTTCTCGCCAGTGTGCTCCCCCTCCTTCTTGTAGAGAAGTCTGATGGCTACCTCTTTCTCTGCATTGATTATGGCAATTTGAACAACTTGACAGTACATGCCCTCAAGCGCTCCCCCTGGAGCATTAGATTACCCGCTACGTGGAGAAAAGCTAAGGTGTTCAGCAAGATGGACTGCCTTGACGCCTTCAACCAGATCCGCAATAAAGAATGCCAGTAGTGGTTGACTGTTTTACATACTATGGAAGGACATTGAACAGTACAGGGTCATGCCATTTGGTAAGAAGAACGCCCCCACTTGCTTTCAGAGGTTCATTTATACTGCCTTGTGATACTATATAGGAACCTTCATGATCGCATACATGGAAGACTTAATGTTGTTCTCCTCAGTTATAGAATCTCACGCCCACCACCTTGTAACCATCGTTGAGCAACGTGCATAGGCGAACCTTATTAACAAGGCTATTAAGTGTGAGTTCTTAGAAAACATTACCATCTCCCAAGGCCACATGAATGCCCCAGATAAGGAAGCAGCCATCTGTGATTGGGATACTCCCTCATCTCTCACAGAGTTACGCAGCTTCCTTGTGACATGTAATTTCCTAAAGTAGTTCACCCCCCAGCTCTCAGAGGTTGCCGCTCCTCTTTACACCGCATCAGGGAAGAAAATTTTCTTTTGGACCATAGAATGCAACGCCACGTTTCAAGTCGTCAAGTCCTTACTTCTGTTCAGCCTGGTGTTAGCGCATGAAGACCCCAACTGCTCCTTTAATGTCGCCACTGACGCTTCTAACTTTATATTGGGAGCTGCTCTATCGCAGGAGGGTTAGGAATGGAGTGGAACAAGTTGTTGCTTACTTTTTTAAAACGACCCTGTAACAGCTCAACTATGCTATATATGATAAGAAAGCTCTTTGCTGTTTTGAGGCGATACAGCACTGGCGCCACCATTTGCTTGGGTCCAAGTGACCCTTTACTGTCTGTATTGACCAAAAGGAGTGATGTAATACTGCGCCCTACTAAGCTTCCCATCAACAAACCCAGTGGTTAAAAATCCTGTCATTGTTTGATTTCCAATACAACTTCATTAAGGGTACCCAAAAATCTGTAATCAGATGCCCTATCCTGGAACCCTGCTTTGCTCCTGACCCAGCATAAGTTGACTCCCACAATACCCAGGTGTTGATTAATCCATAACAGGTGAAGGGGAGCTCACTGGTTAATCACCCCCGCTCTGCTTATAATGGAACCTTTGGAAGGGGATACTGACACCCCTGCCCACGTTAGGTTGTCTTAGCCCCTATTGGCTGACTATGGCAAGATTAAGAAGACTTACCATAGAAATTTCAAACCCCGGGTAAAAAGTCATCAGTTGCTAGATGAGGTCGTCCTCCATCAAGGCAAGCGTTGAGTACCACCTGGACCCCTGAGAGAGGAGGTGATACGTGAAGCTCATGACTACAACTGTTGGCCACCCTGGCAAGGACAAGACTCTTGAGTTGGATTTCTCTCCTATAGTTGGAAAAATATTGCCACAAATGTACAAAATTCATAAAGTCCTTCTTGACGTTTAATGGTCAAGACCTAGTCACCTGAAGAGCACTGGACTTCTTGTCGCTCTACAAGCTGTGGAGGGCCCCTGGTCATATATTTTATTTATTTAAGGCAAGCTGACCATGAGATGGACATTACCAAAATAGAGAAAGAAAGTATCAACATGAAACATGAGCAGGGTCAACTCTGTCATAGAAAGTTTTTTTCACCTCTGGATCAGGACTCAGATTTTTCTGGTTATGTCATGGGTAAGGTTTTCATGTTATTATACCTACTAACCGCCAATAGCTTCCTTCAGCTGACACCCTGATCAATGTGCAAAGGGTGAGAATCGAAGCAGCAACCTTCAGGTTGGTAACCGTACGCCCTACTGACTCGCCTTCCACCCCCTGGTCATCTAGGTCCATCCATTTTTATTTTGGAACTCCACTTGTCCCAGGATTATAATTCAGTAATGGTTATTGTGGACCTTTTACCAAGATGACCCAATTCATTCTGAGAAAAAGACTATTACCTTAGTCCAGACAGAAGCCTCTTTGTAAACTATATCTTTTGCCTACATGGCCTCCACAAGGAGATTATCAGCAATCGCGGCCCATGATGCACTGCCCAGTTTTGGGAAGCTACTGTTCATCATAGGATTCCGCTCCTTCCACTCCGCAGCCTTCCACCCCCAGTCAGATAGGCAGACGGTGAGGGTGAACCAAGGTTTGTAGCAATTCTTGAGTGGTCATTCCAACGCTGAACAGAATAATTAGGCCTCCCATCTTCCACTAGCGCAATTTGCCTATAATAAGCTTACTCATACTTCTACAGGCACATCCCTTTTTTGAAAACTATGGGTACAATCCCTGCTTCAACCTAAGTCTGCAGAATGAGTCCACCGTGTGCTGCCAATTAGCGCGCTAAAGAGCTCAGAGATACATACCAGGAAGAGAAGGATAATCTCATTGATCTGTGAGGATCTACAAAGCATATGATGACAGCAAGCGCCAAAAAGGCCCTGAGTACAAGCTAAGCGATTTAGTTATGGTCAATGGTAAGAACCTCCACCTGAAGCAACCCTGTTTCAGGTTAGTCATAATAATGTTAAACCCTTCAAGATCATCAAGAAGGTTGCCTGTCAGCTTACCAGGTTGACTTGTCCCTTTCCATCAAAGTGTTCAGCAACCTACTTGAGTGCCTCCTGACCCTCTTTGCTATCCCCATGCCGCCTCACCCTGAGCCTGTCATAGTAGATGGTAAACCTAATATGAGATCAATGCTGTTTTTGATTCCGCCTATGCAAAGCCACCTACAGTACCTGGTGTCCTGAAAAGGTTATGATAAGACTGAGAACAGCTGGGTATCCCATTATGATATGACACAGTTCAGTATCTAATTTGCAACTTCCATGCTAGATTCCCCAACGCTATAGGTCCTACCACTCAGGCCTCCATAGCCGCCATGAATCTGCCTACGCCCCACAAGTGCTTTGCCTTGGCCAATGTCCCCTCAGGCAGTATAGAACCCCGTCTAATAGTGGAGGGTGATGTCACAGTTAATGATATATTTCTGGTGTTGAACGTCCCACTAAAGCAAAGTCAAATAAGCCCTTGGACTCAAGGCCAGAACCCCTAAAAGTTATTATTGAACTTATTAAGAACATTGACCAAAAATGCGTTCTGTCTTTGTCATCCAGGGATGAGAAAAACAGCTCGCCAGAGGCAGATAATTTGGCGGAAATTGACCACAAAATTAAGGAAGTCATGCGTTATGATGTTACAAAATTTGGTGTATTCACAAAAATTTGATTTCATTGAAAGGCGAAAATTTTTTTGCTTGTATCATGTTTCATTAATCATTTTGAAAAAATCACAAATTTTCCATTTAAATTTTATCAAAAGCTGAGAAGTGCTTTTCTTATCTCATATAAACCTATAAATTAAATAAAGTTTTAGGATTATTTGTACAAGTTTCCCATTCATTTATGCTTATTTTCATTAAGTATACCTTGGTTAGAATCATTGCAATGGCTGGAATTCTTTCCACTATTTTCTAACTCCCAAATTGGGCGCAAACCCACCCCCACACTACAGTATATTCTGCAGACTCTGCCATGTCTTATTTTGATGCGTTTTGCCACAATTCTTACTCTATCTTCCTCAGCTCTCAGGAACTCATTTCCCTGATGGTTATCGTCAGTTTGTTATAAAAAATATATATTATATATTGAGCATAACTAGGATTTCCTGAGTTGTTGCTTCCTCTTGCTGGGTCACTTTGCCTTGTTGCACCTTTTGCCTGGCGCTTTTACTACTGCGACCTCCTGCGCTCCATTTTCCCTGAAAGAACATTGTTGTCCAACCTTGCCAGAATGGTCTGTAAAAAGTAAAGGTTAATGTTAGGCTTGCCTTAGTAGACCGTTTGCCAGGTAGTGTCTGCTACACTATTTCTTTTATAAACATGCCCTTATGCTCATCCATCCTAGCTGGCTGTTTGCTAAGAGGATAATTCTCTTATGCATAGAAATCCCCCAACTACACTGTCAAATGTCAGATATAACTCTATTTAATTTATCCCATACATCATCCCATTTTCCCACTTAACCCTAAATCCTAATTTAACATATTTCCTTTTTATAATAATCTTTGAGTTTGATCTTTCAATTTTACTTAGTATTTTTCTATCAAATTCAAATGTAGTTCTTTATTTGCTATTTTCCTGAGATTCATTGCCAATTCTATGAAATTTTATTTTTGATCAAGTGCCAGACCTACGAGGGAGAAGTACGCTTCTTTGGTAAACTTTTTAAAAAAGTTTTAATAAAGTAAATTAGGGGCAGCCAATCAAGATATATCCTTAAGTTCTTTCCGCCCAAATTTATTAAGATGGCTCGCAATTCTGACCTTTTATTATGCACAAAACTCACGAAAAAAACAACAGGTTAAGAAACCAAAGAACAGCTTAGTTTGAACAGCGCTGCCAACCATCAAACCCTCAATCCCATATAAAAGATTAGTGTCATCACTAATGAGGGTACTGGCTATTTTGTTCTTCATATTCCCTTTTTTAATAAAAAACACTTCCTTTCTAACCTCTTAAGTCTGACCCTTTTTTAGCATTTCAAGCATCATGGTGCACATCACAGCCAACGTTCTACTGCTTAAATAACTTACACCTCATTGGATAAAGGGCTTAGGGTCCGTCATAATCATGTTTTCTTGGTGCCTAATGTGGTTCCTTGAGAGCTGTGCAGTGCTCACCAAGTAAACTTGGGATCCCCTGGCTCTTATAATTTTATTTGAGGTGGGCCAACCTGGGGATGATGCCGCACTGATGAAGGATGAAGGGGATTCAAATTATTTGGAAAGGAGTATAAAACCTGCAAAACCTCCATGCGTGGTTTATGATAGGCTAGAAACTCCATGGACCATCTTGGTATTTGCTATCTTGGTTTGGGGCACTAGTACACAACTCCAACACAGTCATAGTTGTCCCCTACCCAAGGTTCCTGTACCAAAATTGAACTTAGGGATGCAGTGGGTAGAGGATCCATATTCTACCACTGGGGTATCCTCCCCTCACCTGGCTCTTACCACTAGGCTTTAATTGGAAGTGCATAGCGATTACAATGTCAATTTTTAAACTCCCCCTTGCACAAGCTATGGTCGTTAGGTCTATTGATAAAAATATCTGAATACTAATCCAATAGCTCATTGAATCGCTCTCAACCTGTGCAGTTACATCTTGTATTAAAATCTCTTTGATGCTGGCAATGGCGTGAACATATTCAATATTGGTGTAGCGGTACATCTTCAATTTAGACATAACTTGATCATTATTGATCTTAATAGGGTGCATGAAAATGTTTTTAAGGAGTAATTTGACTTCACTTTAATATATGTAATTGCAAAATCCAGGCATCTCTGGAAGATTTGGTCTCTAATTCCTCTGGTTCAGTAGATCCTAAGTAACATCTGTACTATTATATTGATACTGATGTTGACCAGCATGACTATCTTTCCTAGGAAATAGATCCATCTATTTGCCGGCGTACAAGGGCAAAAAAGACTCTTCTTCTACTGTTGATGGTAGCTGCTTTTTTACCTTTGCTTTCAGGATATAGATGACTGTGTAAATGTAATGTTCAGTTTTGAATAACCATACTCACTTCCTCTTCTCCTCCTTCTTTTTGTCTTAGAACGCAAATGATATCTGTTGGTTGAGAATATTGACTGAACTCTGGTTGAAGTCAATGAATTCTACAAATTCAACTAGGAACTGCATTCCTACAAGTAAATTGTGGTGGTTGTTCTCAAGTACTTCAGCGGAGCAAACAAGACAGTGAAATCAAATAGCAAGGGTAGTAGAAAATAAGCTCCTAGTGCTTTGGCTGAATAGAGCCTAGAAGCTCTGAACTTGGCCTGAAATTGATTTCAGGTGAAAAGTTTCAATCTCTTTATGAGATTGAGAGACATAATGTTGACTGGAACGCCGGTATCCAGTACTGCAAATACTTTGATTTTATATATAATGGTTTTCACTTTTGTAATACTCTCTCCAATAGTTCTTAAGAATGTGATAAAAATTTTACTGACTGTCTTAAGAACTATTAAATCTTCAGGAAGACAAAAATCCTTGAAAGCCTTGGGTGGCTCTTGACTTCTAATTACAATTTTTTAAACTTGGTTTCCACAAGATTTTACTATCTAAGAGACTGTCAATGATCTTAGAGATTTCAAGCTTTAGCCAATATAGGTGCTCTGTAGGTTTAAACTTCAGTTGGTTAGGGTTTATTGTAGAAGGGCACAGCCACTTATCTTGGAGCTTTAATGACATAATCCATGAATTAATCCATGAACCAGGATTTTCTTAAATGATTTCATTGGTATGTATACAACTCAATCGACATATTATGCAACCTCCTCTCTAGTTTATTAATTCTTTTTTCTTTGGCTTAGTAAAACTTCTCCAAAAATTCTTTAATGTTGAAAGTATATCATTTTTGTGAGAATTTAAGTACTTACAATCAACTTGGTGTGAAAGACTTCTCCTTAGGTTTATCCTTGTGGCCCTATGCAATGTATACAGTATTTCAGTCAGGGCGGGATTGCTGATAGTTCTGATGTTTTGACTTAAGCTTGTAAGTGACTCAAACGTCAAAAAAGCCTACTTAATGCCTTCAGGGATCTGTTTGGTTACACGGCCAAGTCATATGCATCAGAAGTTGTGGTTTATTCAAGTGAACTATGAAAGTGTGATGGTCAAGGCACTGCCTGACCGCCACATAGCCCTGACCCCCTAAGGCAGGGATCAGGTCTTGTGAAATTGACTTGGAAAATAAAGTTGCAGAGTTCATGGGCAATGACCCTCAGAAATGGTTTTATAACAAATCAGATGCCAGCAAATTAAATAAACTTTGGACTAGTGGTGGCAAGGGATGACATAAATGGTGAGCAGGACAATCAAAGGCCACCAACCCAAAATCTGCTGAAATGCACAATAATGATGACAACAGCAAAGGGCAACCCAGCGAATCAAGGGCTGCCAAGCCAAATTGTGCCAATAGCGGTAACATCAAGAACCACGGCAATGAGAAGCTCAGTGAATCAGGAGTTGTTAAGCCAAATCTGCCACTAACCAATAATATTGAGAGCAATGACAAAGTATAGCCCAGCAAATCAAGGGCTGCCAAGATGAATTATGCCAAATTTGGAAAAAATGAGAGTTGAGAGGAGCAGCATCCAAATGAATCAGAAGTCGCTGGAAAACAGTTAGTGAATTTAAAACAAAAAATCAACATGTAAACGCTGAGTTCTAATTCATTCATGATGAACAAAATTGAATGTGGAAAAGTTTTCATAACGCCTGGGGGACTCAACGGACTGTCTAGAATGGGCCTAGATGGGAATATCAAGGGCTGAGATTCTCTCAATAGGCCCATGGATAGCCTGCTGCCTGCGGACTCCATGAGAACAATTTCCCCATATCACCCATTCCCTAATATAAATACAACAAGACGAAAGGTGTTTAGGACAGCTTTTTTATCTAACATATACAATAAAAACCTCAAAAATCAGAAATAAGTTTTTAAAATTTAAAATCACTTATTCAGATTTTGGAGGAAATCTCTTGATTATGAGCGAAAACGGACCATTCATTAGACTTTGACAGAACAGTCGCCTCGCTGTATGCTCTCTCTGGTGGACAGACTGTTCTCCTCAGTGTGAGCATCGTCCCTATCATATTCTAAGGATACCTCAATCGCTCATCAAGCCAACGAACAAAGGACCTAACCATAGCAGCACTCTCATGTTTGTAGGCCCTTACCTGGGCCCTTTTGCCCAACTGTTACATGGCAATGTGGAGGGACCCTGCTTATCACAGAAATAAGGTATTCATAACTACGAGATCTAAGGCAAAAATTAGTCCAAAGCTTTATTGCCTTGAGTGTTATTGGTTTGTATAGTCCACAATTGATTTAAACATCTTTATTCTTGGTGAGAAACTCTTGATTCATTTTTGAACATTCTGAGTTCTATCAAACTTCAAATTGAGAATATTTTTGACTATGGGCCATGTGTGATGGGATCAATTTGTAGATCTAAGGAACTCTTGTGGTCCTCTATTCATACTTTCCTATATATGGTGAGCTTTCTGCTTGTCTCTGGATCTAATCATGTTGTTTATATATAACTGAAGTATCCAGCTATAGTCCACTTTCTAGGAGTGAACTTATTAATGAAGTAAGAATTAAAATTAAAGATCTTAAGGTATAACTATACTTGTGGGCTGTAAAACTATCGCTGTTATGTTTGTACTGGTAGTACACTCTCTAAATTAGGCAACAGTATGAGGGGTGAAAGAAGTCTTACTTTCATGTTGTCCATATCCTGCTTCAAGTGATCCAACTGGTCATCGTGGAATCCCAGATTGGTAAAAATTGAGTTTATGGTTTGTATAATTCATTGTTCTCACTCTCCAAAATATCAATCTTCTCTCTCACTTGAGTCATGTCAAGCTCTCTAGCCCTTTCTTGCTATGGAAGTATCCTATTATACTTGGATGAATAATCAAAAATCTATATCCTGTTTTAAATATTTATTGCTGTACATACTCTCCAGTTCTATATCTTCTGGAAGTATCTCTAAATGCTAAGCTTCCAGATATTGGCATAGAACTATTTGCAATCGCTTGATGGTCCACTTGTAGTCATCACCAATTTTTGCAGATTTGGGTACTTGCTTAAGGGGTTGCTAATGTAAAAGGTTGAGCCACTTTCAATAATTCATCTGTTTGTTCACATGGTGCAGCTACAGGTGATCATGAGATTTTTGTTTTTATGTATAAGGCTTTTAAACATTTGTCAAGTGGGTCCAACATGGTTGAAACCTTGTAATTAAACATTATATAGCTGTTCCTAATCATACCAGAGCTCCTCTTAACCATTGATGACAACAATAAGGATATTCCAGCTTTTGATAACTATACTGTATTTAGAGTTATTAGGATCAAACTAAAGCAACAATGATAAAGGCAGAGTCAATGGTTAAATATTTATTTAACCAAGGCAAGCCAAACAGGAGATGGACAATACCAAAACATAAACTCCAAAACTAAATCAACTAAAACAGAACTGACCGCCCTAAATGAGTAGTGGGAAATGCAAAAGAAATGAGAAAACAACCTACCAGGTGGCACAGCGGTGAGCCGCTTATCCCTCCATGGCGGAGGGGGAGGGGAGATCAGGGGGATTATTAATTTCAATTTCAGCAATGAAGAGGCAGACCAATGCTGATAGCAAAGGGGTTGGGGAATCTTTGGGATGAGGTCAGCTGGAGCGGATATTCATTTAAACTGAGAATTTGGGCCTAATCATAGCCTCCATGAGTTCAGCCATGTGGTGTTCAGATTTGATGTGGGCATTGGGAAGTTGGGAGAATTTTATGATGTTGGCTCTGGTTACATGTGTGGATGGGAAAAATTCTGCCAGTTTGGTGACATATTTGATAGTGTTGGTGGCAGTTCAGTTAGGAGTTCAATTTCCTCTTTTGTAACTATAGGGAAATTGTGTGGGAACTAGGTGATGTAAAGCAATTGTTAAATTCAGCAATGGATTTTGCCACAACTTTTCAGGGATGGCAATTTTTGGGCGGGGCCACCGCGGCCTTGGCAAGATGGTGGTTGCTTTGGTATGGGATAGCATTGGGTTTGGGGAAAAATTGCTTGGGCGGGAGTGGGGCATCAAAGTCTGAATTCAGATATGGATCTAAATTGAATGGTTTATCCAGAGGTGGGACAATTTCACCAGATTTGGACATTTCATCCAATAAATTCCAGAGATTTTGGTGATTCAGATTGGTTTGGTAATAAGTGGCTGTGGTTTGGTAAGTTTTGAGGCATAATATTTTTTATATTTTATTTTGGTTCAAGCCTTCACCCAAATGGTTGGCATGGGTGTAAATTGTTTGGCTTTGGTTTGAATTGCTAGATTTTGCTTCTGATTCAAAGCATGACCTGGGGGTAAAGCCAAAATCCCCACTCAAACGCTGTTGGTGTGGCCTCATGGGTGGAGGTGGCCATGTTCAAATGGTTTAAATTGTGTTGACATGCTTTTTTTATATGGTCTGATTCATGGCAGAGGGGAAAATTGTGCAACTGTTGTCAGTTTGAGCCCAAAAAGATGTTTGGGTGCAGATGGGATATAGGCACGCGGTGGGATGTGTTTGGCCATGTTCAGCTGGTGGGGGTAATGGTGGCCATTGCCCAAGGTGCTGCTAGGCGCTCAGCACCACTTGGGACAAGAAATTGGAGGATGGGGTTTGTTCCATAAGTGGATAGCTCTGACATCAACTCCACATATAGTGTTTGAGGGGGAAGGTGGGAAGAAAGACTGTAAAGGACACCATGAGTGTGTTGTCATTGGGGAGACAAGTTTGGGTGGTGTTAATGAGTGTGTTTGTGTAAATTAAGGGCATGGCTGATGCAGTGCCGCGTCCTCTTCAGTGTGGAATCTAATATCAAAATAGCTATTGTAAGGGTGGAAGATAAACCTGCTGGTGCAAAGGTGGCTGCTGCCAGCTCAATAATTGCTTTGTCAGTTTATGGGAAATTTACCCATACTTGTTCTGGAGGCAAAAGCGGATATCAATCTAGGTAGGGCTAGGGGGTGTGGCAGGTTGGGTAGACTTGCGCAAGGTGTAGTGCTAAGTCCCTTGAAGGGAAAAGGTGGCCAGATGCATTTGGTGGACTGTTTGATCCAGTCCGCCCGTGTCTACCTGTTGTGTGGTAAACGCTAGTGGGTGGAGCACCGCTGCCCCACACTGGGCAGCAGGTGGTGAATCCAAGGACATAAATGTAAAACTGATGCAATTAGGCAGTAATGAAAAATTGACTTGTTTTCTTTCCAATCGACATCACTTTTAAGTGATGTCGAGTGGAAAGAAAATTTTTTAATGGTTGCTTATTATTTAATTATATTAATTTAAAAAGTGTATATAGCGCTTAATAAATTTGAGATGCATAAAATATAATTTGATTCCAACGATCTACCTTTTTTATACTAAAGTGGTTTTGCATTATCACTTAGTTTAAGGTCAGCAGGTTCTAATTACATAATCCTCTAGGATCTTCAAGCCTCTTTTGTAAGTTATACTGAGGAGCTTTAGCCAGCTTGTTAAAACATGGCTGCTGTTCTGAGCTCAACAGTGGATCGTGTTATTCTTTTGACCTTTGTGGCTCTTACAGCTGCATGGGTACATTGTTTTTTAATCAATGTAGTTTGCAAAATCGATTTGCTACACAATCTAGTAATATAAACATTGCCTAGATTAAGTTTATTGAGTAAATACTCTTTTTATGGACCTTTGGTAATGCCATTTCATTGGAAGTTGAAGTCAAAGGTTTAAAAGGTTCCTCTAAGGCGTTGTCTATGATTTCATGCACATAGTCTTCTTTGACTGGTATTTATACTTGCACGTCCTCTGATGTCATAGTGACCAGCTGGTGGATTATTATGGCAGTCAGGTGGTATATACGACCTTTATCACTAGGATTTTTAGGCCTTTTGTCAGATACCCGGGTATCAGACATAATAAAATTATTAATTGAACAATCCTCTAAGAGAATTGACACCTAAGTCTAAAAAGGGGTATAAAGAGAACCCATCCTTTCCTATACAATAAGTCAAAAAATTAGTAAAGCTTAATTTGTTACTAGTAACTTTCTTCAGTATAACTTGAGGCCTAAAATTTCCTAGGATGGCTTACTGATTATCTGGAGTATGGATCATTGGAAATGAGTTAACTTCTCTATTGAATAGCTTATGAGGCTGTAAGTTAATTCAAACCCTCAAAAGAGCATAAAACTGGAATCTTTTCCAAAGTTCAATTTGTTTGATTCCAAGCCTTAACTGAATAGTCATTTTAATTAAATTTTCTGCCTGTAGAAATTATGCTACAAAGGCATATATGAATCAAGATGTGCTACCCAAAGAAGAGCCTCCTATTTTTTATAGCCTCTCTTCTATTTAAAATATTGTCTTTTACCTTATGGGGACTATATATCATTTCTAGTAACTTAAATCCCCCCCCCAAAAAAATTAATAAAGCTATGTCCTTATGCTTTGAATTTCCTTTTTGAGAACCTTGCTTCAATAAATCTCTTCACTTCTTACCATAGACAGATATTCTACTTGATGGGAAATAGAAAAACCTGACCACCCTTAAAATCAATGAAAATTCTTAAGTTTTCTATAATAAAGAAGGCGTTGATTGTTGGACTTCTTAGGAATAGCATCATCAAGTTTTTTTATAAACAAAGTCAAACAGGATGATGCTCACTACAGGGGGCACAGACATTGCTTAATTATACCTGCATCTAATTGATACACCCTGAAGTATAATCCTATAGATAATCTAATTCTCTTGGTGCATGACAGAAATGGTGTAGGTAATGCCAAATGTGAAGTCCACCCTTGGTCATATTTTTAAAAAAAGATCAAGAAGATCCAATGTAGATCCCAGAATCTTAACTTCTAACCTGGATTTCCAATAATGTGGTCACAGACTTTGATTTTTGGAATCATAAACTCAGAAAAAAAGACATCTGCAAAAGGTCATCTGCCATAACAGGCTACTATGAATTTATATTTATCTAGTTATTGATGTTTTTTCTACTTCCAATGGCCGGTTCTTCATTCAATAATAAGATATAGTTACAGGTGCTTACTTTATAAAGACAACAAACCATCATATGGTGCTTAGTTAAATGTTCACTTATCAAATTAAGATTAAAGTCTGTATTTTTTCTTGTCAATAATTAAACAATGTCTACCTGCCTTTTTATCTTGGTGATTGAAATTGTGAAGATAAGGTTCAAACAGCTAAAAATCATAAAGAAGTGAGTTCTTTATATAATAAAATTTATACTTTTGTCTGTGCTTTATAAGGTAAATATTAGGGCTTAATAGGTTATTCCTGACTCTAACTTCATCTTTTCTCTTAACCTCTAACTTTACCCGCCACTTAATTAGTGGCTTGTGGCAAGGTTCTATGGGATATTCTACCCAATAATAATTTTTCTCCACACCTGAGGCTTCCTGGTGTACAACAAGCTCCACCTCTGTTGTCAACGTCTGACAATTAGGTAAATTCTAAGACAACATCTTCTCTGATGCGCCTCCATAAGGTTAAGCCATCATTCCTCTATACAATAGTAGCAAGGTTTAAACAATACAAAATACTATTTATTTAACTGAGGCAAGCCAACCAGGGTACGGACAATACCGTTATTTGTAATGGGATAGGGAAGTTGACGTATATCAAGGTTTAGCAAGGTTTAGACACCCCAGAGTAGACGAGCTACCCCTGTTGTCAGCCGGTACCTCCAGGTATAGGGGAGTTAAATGCCTTACTTCAAAGAGGTATCCCCTGTTATGGAGCAGGTGTATAGGAAGGGGTCCATGTGCAGAAACCAGACTGGGAACCATGATTCAACAAATTGTTGTTACTTTGGCCTCATGTATCCATAAAGCCATGCTTGAAAGTGTTCCATTAGGTGCAGGTGAAATTTGCTGCTTATGTCACGGATGGTGGCAGGGTCCCCGTGAAGGCATTCAGTGCTATGGTGTGGATTGTCCACATTGCAGTGGTGACCATCAGGGAGCGGAGTTTGGGTGCTATCGAGGAAGCAAGTTGGAGTGCGAGGAGGCTTCAGGAGATTGACAGCTTCTGGTCATTTTGGGTTCTTAATAGACGTGCAACTTCCAGCCATATGGCTCTAGATGGGGGCTTGCTTCTAGGTAGTGGTGCAGGGTGCCATCCCCTCCACATAATGCGCACGTTGCATGGAGGTAGTTGGTGCAATCTGCTGTTCTGTAGGTTCTTCTGAGGCAACGCCAGGTGTTAGCTCTTACCCTTGGCTGGAGGAGTGGATGATGCGTTAGCTTTATATTGCCTTCTGTGTTGTGAGATCATATGGTATATCTAAAGCATTTAGGTAGTCAGTTCTCACAATGATTGGGGTCACTTCGTGTGTTCCCTCTGAGGGTGGTCCTCTGGTTTCTTTAGCGTGAAGTGAGCTCTGGGCCTTCCCCTTCTCTAACTAGTGACTGTGATAGTGACAGTCCACCTCATGTACTGAATGGTGCAGAGAAGGCGTTTAAAGTGAGGGTGGTTCCATGTGGGCCTGCTGAGTTGGTGCAGTTTCCAAAGTATGTGAGCAGACTGGACGGGCTGTATAAGTTGGATATTTTGAGCGCCTGTGAAAAATTGGCCCTTGCCGCTTTAGACCAGTGCTGTTGTGGGAGGTCTAAGGCTAGGACTTCTTTTATCCAGGTGCCCAATATACCGTTGGCATAGACCTCAAAGTCTATTAAGCCCATTTATCTGCTGAAGCGTGGGCCAAAGAGTGAATCCACTCGTACAGGTGGCCAGGATCCAGGCTACAACCATCCATGGATAAGTGCGCGGATTGAGGATATAAATATTGGTGATAAGGAGATTGCAAGTGCAGGGAACCACAGAGTCGGGAGGATGAGTGAGTTGGCAACTGTTACTCGCTCTGTTAGTCCTGGGGATCTTTTCTTGAGGGAGGTGACGCGGTTGGATATCCGCTGTAGTAGATTGTTCTCAATTGTCTCATTGGCATACCCCCTGTTTCCAGCCATATCCCAAGGTGGAAGAGAGGGTTGGTTGTAGGAGGTGATGCAAAGGGTAGGATGTGTGGGTTGTTCCTTAGTGGGGGTCTGTGGGGTTTGGGTGTTGTGGCCCAGTTGTTAGTGTACTTGTCTAGGAGGATTTTTCTGTTTTCCTTTTGTTAAGCGACACATTACTTACAATGGAATATTCCTCTATGGTGTGTTCCAGCTGTTGGGCATCTTGGTTGTTAGATATACCTGTCACGCGGTCATCCGCAAAGGCTAGTATCTTGACTGCTGGCTGGCCTTGTGCAGTTATGACCATGAGTTGTGAGTCAGCGACGCAAAGGAGTGGATTAAAGATGAAGTTATACAGCAGTGGGCTGAGGAGGTCTTCTTATTTGAGCCCTCTGCATGGTGTGACCTTATTAGTTAGAAATCCAGGTTCCATACTGCTATGAATGCGGATTCTGTAAGGAGCATCGCCAATTTATGAACCTGGGTGGGAGTTTGAAGGCGCCTAGGTATTTCTTCAGGTATGGACAGCTAATGCGGTAGTATGCCCTCTCCTGGTCTAGGAATACCAGGGCTCCAGTTGCTTTGGACTGACATATGTTGGCGAAGGAGTGCATAATGGTCCAGATTGAGAATCTTGGTATGAACCCAAACTGATTGGGCGACAGGACTTTGGAGGCCATTGTGCCTAATCTGGTTGCTAAAATTTTTGTAAGTAGTTTTGTATCAATGTTAGATAGTGCAATTGGGCGCCAGTTAGCCAGGTCCAGTCTGTCGCCATTATTAAACAGGGTTATGAAATAGGAGTCCTGGCCACCAGGAAGGAGGCGTGTCAACAGGCACTGGCTCATTAATTCTAAGAGGATGGGGCGATTTGAATGAAGTATTTTTTTGTAGATTTTTGGTGGGTATCCCATCAGGCCCTGGGCATTTCCTACATGGTGCATCGCGGACTGTGTCCCAGAGCTCCTTCTGTGTTTATTAGGTTAAGTATTTATAGTCCAGCGGTGCACATTGTATTCCAGCAGTGTGTATAAAATCCTTAATTTTTGGGATTGGTTGAGGTGACGTGATATAGTTTGGTGTAGTAATGGTGTACTTCCGCCTTGACCTACTCTAGGTCAGTTGCCACGGTGACATCATCTTTGAAGACCTGAGTGCATGTGGTCTGGTTGCTGTGTGAGAGTAAATGGCAAAAGAGTTATGTTGAGCATGTTTCTCTTTCTTTTATGAACTTAACTTATCTTAATACTTTGATTATAAGCTGTTGTTCCAAGTTAAGGCGTTTGATTATGCGGATATTTCCGCCCATTTGTGCCCCCAGTTGGGGCTATAGCTGGACTTCAGGGTTTGAGATCAAGGTGGTCCAGTTCATCCAGGGTGTGCCTGATTGTGTCTGTGTCAGCGGTGTGTTTATGTGAGGATAGATGGCAAGTTTTATACTATTAGTTCAGTTTTGAAATTTGCCCAGGTTTTGATGGGATCTGATATGAATGGGGTTGCAAATTCTGAGTTTGTGGCTTCAAATTTGACCCAATCAGATATTTTAGGCAATTTTATGTTTTCCAGGTGTTGCTTCCTCTAGGTTGATGCCTGTGTGGGAGTTCAGGTTGGTGAGAGCTGCACTGAAATGAGTAGGTGGTCAGAGATATGATCTTTTAAGTTGTAAAGTTAGAGATGGTTAAATGGTGGCTTTTTGGCGCGAGGATGTAGTCAATGCAGCTCATTGAGATGAGTTTCCCCTCACGTATGTTGAGCCAGGTCATGTGGGGAAGGAGTGGTGACACAGGGGGAGGGTATTTTGTAGGCCAAGGGATGCCTTCATTTCATGGAACTCAATGTGCCCCAGTGGGTATCCCCTGGGGTTAGGCCATTATTCCATGTTGGTGTTATCCCAGCAGTTGAAGTCGCCCAGCAGGATGGTATCTGGTGGGAGGTTGAGTATTGGGATGTTTTCAAGGAATCATTTCATCGCAGATGTGGTGCATGGTGCAAAGATACATGCTATCAAAATTTTGTCCTCTTTGTTTGCAATTGTTGCTACCAAGATGCAGCTGTGCAGATATGAAGAGAATTTGGTAGTTTTTGATTTTTTATTATTTTGGATGACCACCCCACAGTGGGATGTCCATACCAATTGGGATGTTGAGAACCCGACTGTTCAACCTTCCTCTTCCCCCTGTAGACAGTGGGTCACTTGGATGGCCAAGATGTCTACAGGAGGTTTTGGCAGGAAGTCCAGCTTTTTGGTTTAGGACGCTTGAGCCCTGGCTCCTGCTATTTTTAGCGCCCCTATTGACACTGAGGTGCCCATTGCGCCTCAGGAGCAGTTGGGAGGGCCTTCTGGCCCTAACCCAATGTTTATTGTCTTGAACTTGATCCGTGGCATTGGGCCAGTCCTTTCTGAGTCACTGCTAATTCCTTACCTTGTGTTGATTTCACGCGGGTTTTGTGGTTTTTAGGGTTTGAATTAGGTTTTCCCACTCGTGGCTATTTTGTGGTTTGGTGTAAGCACTGATTGGATTCTGTGGCCTTGAGGTTCAACTTTGAAGAATTTGGGTCCTTCATTTTCGCCCATAGTGAAGCTAAATTGTTCTTGTAAGTTCATTTGATTGATATCACTTGGTGATTCAGTCAAATTTTTGAGAAACGTTTCAGCTTGTGCATTCTGCTCTGATTGGGTGACTCAGTTAAATTCCTCCATGACCTCCTCAGCTTGGGCATTTTATTCTGATTGGTTGGTTTGGTTAATTCCTTTATGTACTCCTGAATTAGACTGTGTTCAATGGAGGAGGCCACGAGTGATGCATCATTGGCTACTTAATGTTTGTGGGACTTCTGTACATGTTTGTGTATTTTAGTAATACTGGGTCTATGAGGATGTAGTGCCCATACTCTCCCCAGAGAAAGGCTTTGTTGGCATCAATCATTTTGCCAAAGGTATCTTGATCTTCGTTCATGGCATCATTGCAGAAGTCTGGGGCTAAGATGCCCTCCTTCACGGGGCATATGTGTTCCTTATACATCAATGCAGTGCAGTGGTTGCAGATAGGCAGTGCGCGTTCCAGTGTGACGCAGAATGGCTTTGACACTCACCCATCTGGGAGGTGAAACACCGCAATGTGTAGGATTTTAGGGTGTCTGCAGCTACATCAGGGACTGGGTTGATCACAGTGATTGCATTTCCTGTGCACAAGTGCAGCATCATTAAAATAGCTGTAATTTGAGTTTCTTAATTTCTCTGTAGCTTTGGAGTCCAATTTGGAGCTCGTCCTTGATTAGCATGCAGGGAAGGTTGGTAGGGAGTGAGTCAAAGGAGGAGAACAAAGTGTTTGCTTTGTTCCATATGGTGTTTGCAGTGCGCACAATTTGTTCGCCCTTGGGGAGGGCGATTTTAACCAGACTTTTGCGGCAGCTTCTGCATCTTCTTCAGTTATAAAACCATATCGATCCAGCTGCAGCAGATAATATGGGTGGTAATGTACACCACATGGGTGAAAAGAGAGGAATGTGCCTCGCCAATTTTCTCCCACAAAGTTGGTAACTCAACCCTTAGGAAAAGATGGAGCCCATGCCTATCTTTGATAGGGGTTGGGCATATTGGATTTACATGTATAAATTTTGTTGCGTGGTAAACTCCACAAACCTGAACAGTGTCTGAGTTTGTGGTCTCTTGGTGGAATTGGTTCCTGGTTTCCCTCCAGGGCGTTTCTTGCCCTTATGTGCACTATTTTGACCATTGCCTTTTATGGCTTTCGTCTAGTTTAATTGTGATTTGTTGAAATCACCCATCTCACATGTGTGATTATCAAAAATTTCTGTTCAAATAAAATTGTAGTAACTAATGTTAACATTATGGGAAAAAAAGCACAATAAAAAATAATAATTAGAGTAAAGTTCAATCATAACCTGATCAACATTAAAATTTAATATGAATCAACCCAAAAGATACTCAATAAAGAGTCATTAAGCTGAATATTAAGTGAAATTTTGAGGCCACTATCCTCATTTTTTCATATATTTATATAATTTTAAAGTAATTAATCAACTTACTTTTAATATAAAAACTTAATAACTTAGGCATAAAACTTACTTTTAAAGGTCAAAATATAAACAAAGGATGGTCTCATAATTAATATTGTCAAATTGACCGCTCAAAGTCACTTTTGAGCAAATTTAAATCTAAGTTTAGTTATCCACAGCCGTCTGCCCAAACCTATTCTTTGATGTCCTTGGCTCTGCCGCCTGCCACCCCAGTGTGGGGCAGCAGTGCACCATCACCTAGCGTTTTCTGCCATGCGGGCAAGCGTTTGGACAGGCACAAACAGCCCGCCCACTGCTTCCAACCGCTTTGTCCCCCCACAGGACTTAGCGCTCCACCTGGCGTGCGTCCACCCTTCTCGCCCTCATCCTCTCGCCCTCCCTCGCTCTGCCTTTCGTTATTTCCTCAGAGTGGACTATGGGCGTTTGTTCCCATATGCCAATAAGGCAATTATTGACCTAGCCACTGCGGCCTTTGCGCCAGCTGGCTTTATAGACTTCTGCCCTTTTAAGGGCTACTTTGACGTTGGGTTCCAATCTGAGGAGGATTCTGAAGCAGCAGCACAAACTCCTCTAATTTATAAAAAAACCCCATTCCCACAACCCGTACTCACCTCCCTTCAGACACCACGCTAGTGGTATCCTTTGCAAATCTCCCATCCCACCTTCCACCCCAGGTTTTTTATGACCAGTTGGTCGCGAGGCTCATGGCTTATGGCACTCAGCCCAACCTCATCTTTGCCATTCCTTCTGGTGCAGAACGCCTTGCTGCTCCTCGTGCAACAGCCACCATCATACCACACCACCCTACCATAGCCCAACAAATCCCACCCCGCGCTAGTGTGGCTGCAGCACCTGATCATTTCTTTTAGGCTCGGGTCGATAATGGTAGGCAGATTTGTTCCCTCTGCTTTGGCCTCGACCATGCAAAAAGAGCGTGCCCTAAGACCAAATCTGCTGATGCAGCTTCTGAGCCTCCCTCTGGAGGTTCAGTATGGGGCGCTTTGCTGCCCCCTCCCACCCTCCAATCTTGTTCAGTGGGCCCATATGGAAAATCAGCCCCCCAAAACCTCCATCCTCACTCTCCCACCTAAATCTATGCCAGCCAATCAGAGCAATGATTGGACCACCATTCGCACCCAAGCAGCTGCCCATTCGCCCAATCCTACCCACCCAAAAATTTAAACGCCACTATTCCAGTGAACCAAAATCCATGGGATCTATTGGCTGAAACTGACGAATCAGGTAATGTCCTCATTAGTAAGCATACAGGTCAACCTCTCTGCCATGGCGATTATGGTCGGGCAGAATTTTTCCTTCCCAACTTTGATGAAACCCCTACCCCTCGACATTTTGCTCCTCTACCCAATACAGCCCCCTTCCAAAGTGATCACCAGCTCGCCTTAGCTGCGGTGGCCTCTCCTCATTGCCCAAAACTACGCACCGCGGTGGCCCAGTCAGTGGCTCAGCTCCAGCATGGCCTGCCCACCATCTTCTTCCCCCTGACTTCCCTAAATCTCCCTGCAGTGACATCTTGAAACTATTCAATGATGCTGAAATTGCTGTTATAAATGTCGCAACGCTTGCTTCATTCAACCCCTCAGCCAAAGTCACCCGCCACAGTATCTCCCTTTTCACCCAACTTCCTGAAGCCCGCAAAGAAGCTGAAGTTCTCCTCGCAGCTTTTGTTGAAACACTTTCCCATCATTATCTTGATGCAGAAGTGGAAAACTCCTACTACGCTGACCTCAGCCCCCACTATGCGGATGCCCCAACGCCCTGGCTCTCTGCTCAGATCTGGTACTGTAACTAATATCCCTTGATTGAGGTGAGTCTTTCTGAAAACCAACCCTTCGACCCCTCCTCACCCTCTGCCATGGTGGGTTAGCAGTTTCTGCTTCCCACCTGGTTAGTAGTATGTTTTGTCATTTTTAGTGTTGTGTTTGGTACTTTCCGTCCCCTGGTCAGCGTACCTCAAGTAAATTGAATTAATGTTGTCAAATTATTCAAAACTTATCCTGCCTTGACTGGACTATAATGGAGGTTCAATCTACTTTCTTCAAGAAATCATCCATCAACTTAATCAGAGATACTTTGACTCCAACGCATGAAGGAAAATATAAGACCCAAAATAATCCCTGTAAGATTTTAGCACTGTTGGGGTAATAAATATTTTTTTCTTTCTCTAAAATATTAATAAATATATATGGTTAGCTTTTTTTAATTTCTTACTTTATACATATTCTTTTTTCTTTTTTATCATTGTTTTTAATTTTTATATAACATATGATATAGACAAAGAAACTTGCTTGAACTTGGTCTTAAACCAACTTTATTTATTTTTAATAGTGTATACATTGTCAGAGTTTTCCCAAAATTATAAAAGGACCCTTGCAAGCAGATGCAGATTGTGCGCACAGCCTGCAGTATGGCATTGCAGTATACTACCAAGTCTCCTTGTATGAATTTGGAAATGGTAACTTGATTAAAATCATCAAGAGATTTTTGATTTATTTTTTAAGTGATTACATTCTAATAAGCCTTGTACTGTAGCTTGATCAGCGTTTTTGTCAGTTGCTCAACTTACATCATATGGCTAACTGCCCCCATATATCAATAACTTAATATAACAATGGTGTTAAAACTAGATGTCTACCATACATTAACCAAAATGGATAATTCCCTGTACAAAGATGGTCAATATTGTATGAAACCTCTGTGGCACTATTGAAAGTAGCTCACTGTGATGGCGCCATGGCTGAGATTTTGCACAATACGCCAAAAAGGGTATTGTTCGCTCATTCTATCATTCCATTAGTTTCAAGATGGTATGGTGTCAACAATAATCCTTTAATAGACATTAGTCTGTTTAGGCGCTGCGCCATATGTGCAGTGAAGTTCATTCTGTTGTCCATAAGGATCTTCTGAGGGAATCCATGAATATAAACGATATAATTCATGATGAATTAAGATGTTGTCAAGGCCCCTATGTCTTATATAACTTTTGCCTCGACCCACCTAGTCAGATGAACAGTAGCAACCATGATATATTTTGCTGCCAAGGATACTCAATAGTAATTTACTAACAACATCAATCAATACCATATGGAAGGCCCTGCGAGGTTGATTAAAGGATACTGATCATAAGGCTTCATGGGTGATGTAATTTAGCACAAATGACATTTTTGTTAGTGTCTTTGATAACAAATAATATGGAATGCCAGTAGTGATTAGTACAAATTTGATTTCTCCGCCTTAATTATTCAGCCACTTCCTACAGCCTTGTGGTCCTGAAAAATGATGTCTATCCAATCAGAGGGCTTTGGAAAGAATTGTGCTTTCCATTGGGATTAAGCTAATATAGGACTCCACCTTGATATTCAGTATCCACTAATTCTTTCTCAATAGTCTTCTTTAACTCATGCAGATTGTCCTCATGTCTTTGTTTTATCATTTTTTCCTAGAGATTATTGGCCAGGTTGCTCAGGATGGTCACAATCAGAAGTCATGTTAGCTGTCTGAAATCTGATGAGTGGCGCCTTCTTTTCAAATGATCTCATAATCATACACTTTTAATTTTAGAGCCCAGCAGGTTAAACAACGCTCAGGCTCTATTTATTCTTTTAAGCCAACGCAGTGAACTGTGTTTATTACTATTTGAAACTTTTTGCCATGAATGTACACTCAAAATTGTTTAAAGCTTAGATCATAGCCAAACATTAATCATCTATCACTGTATAGTTACGCTCATGCTTATCCAGCGTTCTGTTGAAATAAATAACATGGTGTATCTCGTCATCATCCCCAATCTGGGATAACATCACAAATTGTGGTCATAAAGGCTTGCTTTAAAAGATAAATTGTTTTGTAAAATCTGAATATTGTAGGACAGGCGCCATACCCAGCATAGTTTTTACCAATTTGAAGGAAAGTTGACATTCTGCTGATAAAAAAAACTCCTCCTTATAGCAGTTGTATAAGTACTCAGCAATCTTTGCAAACCCTTCAATAAGTCTTTGATAGTATCCTATAATGCCAGAATCACTTGAACATCCCACATACTCTTTGAAGCCGCATGTTATTAATGCATCTACCTGTTGAGGTTTAGTTCAATCCTTGCAGATTGATAACAAATCCAATATAATACAACTGTTATTTTAGAATTGACATCTTTGGGGCTTTAAGTTTCTGGTTGGCCTTCAATGATCGGTTAAACTCTTGTTCAAGGTGTTCCAGGTGCTTAAATCTCCCATCCCACCTTCCACCCCAGGTTTTGTATGACCAGTTGGTCACGGGGCTCATGGCTTATGGCACTCAGCCCAACCTCATCTTTGCCATTCCTTCTGGTGCAGAACGCCTTGCTGCTCCTCGTGCAACAGCCACCATCATACCACACCACCCTACCATAGCTCAACAAATCCCACCCCGCGCTAGTGTGGCTGCAGCACCTGATCATTTCTTTTGGGCTTGGGTCGATAATGGTAGGCAGATTTGTTCCCTCTGCTTTGGCCTCGACCATGCAAAAAGAGCGTGCCCTAAGACCAAATCTGCTGATGCAGCTTCTGAGCCCCCCTCTGGAGGTTCAGTATGGGGCGCTTTGCTGCCCCCTCCCACCATCCAATCTCGTTCAGTGGGCCCATATGGAAAATCAGCCCCACCCAAAACCTCCATCCTCACTCTCCCACCTAAATCTACGCCAGCCAATCAGAGCAATGCTTGGACCAACATTCGTACCCAAGCAGCTGCCCATTCGCCCAATCCTACCCACTCAAATTTAAATGCCACTATTCCAGTGAACCAAAATCCATGGGATCTATTGGCTGAAACTGACGAATCAGGTAATATCCTTATTAGTAAGCATACAGGTCAACCTCTCTGCTATGGCGATTATGGTCGGGCAGAATTTTTCCTTCCTGACTTTGATGAAACCCCTACCCCTCGCCATTTTGCTCCTCTACCCAATACAACCCCCTTCCAAAGTGACCACCAGCTCGCCTTAGCTGCGGTGGCCTCTCCTCATTGCCCAAAACTACGCACCGCGGTGGCCCAGTCAGTGGCTCAGCTCCAGCATGGCCTGCCAACCATCTTCTTCCCCCTGACTTCCCTCAATCTCCCTGCAGTGACATCTCAAAATTATTTGATGATGCTGAAATTTCTGTTATGAATGTCGCAACACTTGCTTCATTCAACCCCTCAGCCAAAATCACCCGCCACAGTATCTCCCTTTTCACCCAACTTCCTGAAGCCCGCAAAGAAGCTGAAGTTCTCCTCGCAGCTTTTGTTGAGACACTTTCCCGTCATTATCTTGATGCAGAAGTGGAAAACTCCTACTACGCTGACCTCAGCCCCCACTATGCAGATGCCCCAACGCCCTGGCTCTCTGCTCTGATATGGTACTGCAACCAACACCCCTTGATTGAGGCGGGTCTTTCTGAAAACCAACCCCCCGACCCCTCCTCACCCTCTGCCATGGTGGGTTAAGCAGTTTCTGCTTCCCACCTGGTTAGTAGTTTGTTTTGCCATTTTGAGTGTTGTGATTGGTACTGTCCGTCCCCTGGTCGGCGTACCTCGAATAAATCGAAAAAGTCAGATCAGATTGAAGTCATGAGCTCCGCCAATGAGCTTGGTGTGGCGTTGGCGTCATTCTCAGCCCTTTCCTGGTCCCAGACCCTTCTACTGATGTTTAGTGTCATGGGAACAGTGGTCTGAGAATACATGGCAAGGACGAGACATGGCAGTCAGGTTCAGGATTGGCCTCTGCAGGCCTGTACCTAGTATGGTCAGTAACTTTGCTCTTAATGCACAATTCGTTTGTTGCATATTTGCACAAACCTGCCCATTATAGAATAGTGGATTTATACCACTAAGACAATAAATTTAAATAAACTTTAAAAACTTAGAAAATTAAAGTTTCAAAAGATTTTATTAAGTGTTTTGGGGGATAAGAACAAAATGAACCCTTTTTATACCCAACTGATCAGTATCTAAACTGTCTTGAGGGTTGAGGGAACTCAATGAGATATTTGGAATAGCTTAGACTAGTCCAAATTAGGGAATGTGGGACAATAGCATATCAAAGCTCAGAAAACTCACTTTTTTGGCTGAACAATGGATGGGGAATTATTATTGGCTAAGATGTACCCATGAGGTAACGATTTATGTATTTCAGACAATCCCCATTTGATAAATTTATTGCACCTTAGGGGACCCCTGCCAATCCTATAAAAGAGGTGGTCCCCACGTTGGTGCTTGAATGGATCTGAATGTATTTGGGGGAGTATCATCCAATGGATGCCCCAGGGTCCGCTCTGTGGTCACAGTAATCTGACTGCTTGAGTTTGTGGTTATTGCTCATATAATTAATGATACATGCTACCCCAATTTTCAGGGTTCCACTGAGAATTGGCCAGGGTCTTTTTGCTAATTAAATCATTAATATAATTAAATTTTATCTCCTCATTATTGTGTACTTGTAAATGTCTGATATTTCTCTCTTTTTGGCCGATTTTTACCCACAACATTATTTTTCTGAAGCTTGGGAGGCAAATGTCTGACATCACATCCCTCAAGAATGTTGGTGGAGAATAGGGACTATGGAAGTGGCCATGAATTTGGTTAATGGTGAGTCTGGAAGTAGGGATTTGATATAATACTCATCCCCTCACTTGTAAGTGACTGATAAATGGCCCTTCCCAAATAGTGCCGAGCTTTTCACTTCTTAGAGTGATTCAGTTGTTGTAATATAGTACAAAGTCAGATACATGGAATGAAGGAATAGGGGGACAGAGCTCATTAGCGGCTTGAACCTCTATTGTGGCAATTTTTGCCAAATTAGTCATTGCCTCTGATTTTAACTGAATGATATGCTGGGCCGTTTTCTTAATGGCTTGCTCAAAGTCAGTTCTATCAATAAAAATGTCTTTGTCTAATAATGCGGGCACTCCAGGATCTCATCCATATAACACCTAATAAGGGGACATCTTATGAATTTATGGTAAGTGATATGGTCGGCCATGAGAGAATTAGGTAAGTACTGATCCCAGTGAAGGGAGTCTGAGGTGGCCATTTTTTGTAGTATAGAAACTAGGGTCTCATTTGCTCTCTCCACAGTACCATTGGTTGAGGTTTTGTAGGGGGCTGAAAAAAGCTGTCACATACCCATAGTAGTGAGTAATTTCATCGCTCCTGGAGGTAAAGTTTTCCCATTATCACAGAGAAGAACCTGGGGGCAACCATGTTGAGCAAAAATATTCTGATGGAGGAAAGTGACCATAGCCTTGACTGTTTGTGCAGGGAGAGCCACGGCTTTTAACCCACTTGGTAAAATGATTAATTCCAGCTAACATATATCGTTTTCCCCAGTAATTTGGGGTAGAGGTGCAACCACATCTAGACTTACGGTGTAGAATGTTTGTTGGGGCGTAGTGGGTTGGTATTTATAACGGGTTTTGAAGATGGAATGATTTTGCAGGTCAGACAGGCATCCAGGACCTCAGTTATGGTCTCCATGATGCCCTCCCAGTAATAGCGTTTATTGACCCACTCATATGTTTTCCATACCCCACTATGCCCTAACATTAAATGGGACTCCAAATTGACTGGCACTCGCTCAGATGGTCGAAGATAGGGCAATTTAGTTTACCCCTATTTTCTCATATAATTTCCCATTTTATACCTTTGTGTTGTAAGAGTGCCAAGTGAGCACCTTCTGTAATGGTTCATTTTTTTAGTACTAGATGGTCCCAACCCAAGGAGTGTAATGGTTCATCTTCATCAGCCTATGCGTCAGAAGTCATTAGGTGGTCATGCAACCTCTCAGCTTCACTATTGTCAAGATGAAGGACAGGCAGCCGCGTCAGCCCATAAACAGCTCATATGGCGTGTCCCAGCTCGATGCTCAAAAGTCATATCATTATTCTGAAGCTTCAGAGCCCAGTGAGCCAACTGCCACGAGGGGTTTTTCATATTCTGCAACCACTTTAGTGAGGCGTGGTCAGTAATTACTTTGAATGATGTCCCATAAAGAAAAAGGTATAGTATTTGATCACAAGTAAAATAGCAAGGCACTCCTCTTCAGTGGCGCTGAAGTTGCGCTCATCTTTTGAGAGAATCTTGATGAAGTAAAATATGGGATGATCAACTACATTTTCATCCAGATGAGTTAAGATAGCTCCAACAGCGTAATTGGAGGCATCCGTGAACAACATAAAGGGCTTGCATATAGTCATGGTGACGGAGTATGGCCTTTTTTGCAATAGTGCCTTCAGGGTCTCAAATGCTGCCTTTTGTTTAGCACCCCAATGGAAAAGGGTGTTGTTTGCCAAGAGACGTACAAGGGGATCACTAAGTTGGGCGAATTTGGGGATGAATTGATGATAACACCCCATCATGCTCTAGAATACCTGGATGTCACAAAGGATTTTGGGTGCAGGCATTTTAAATATCACATCCACCTTGGCTTGAAGGGGCTGAATACCATCTTGAGAGATGGCGTGCCCAAGGAAGACCAATTTCTTTTGCAAGAAGGTACACTTGGAGGGCTTCAGCATAATGTTAGAGTCCCACAACCGTTAAACCACTTCCTTTAAATATGTAAGTGCTCATTTTAGGTCTTAAAGAAAACTGTGGTGTCATTGAGACAGTCAATCACACAGCTCAGCTTGAGATATTGAAGAAAATGATTCATCACCCGCTGAAAGGTAGCTGGCACATAACAAAACCTTTGAGGTAGCTGAATGGGTTGGAACAAACCATCGCTGCAGATAAGGGTTGGCTTCACCTGATCCTTAGGAGAAAGGTCCATCTGCCAAAGCTCACTATCCAAAACCATGGCGGAGAAGAATTTAGACTCAGAGAGTTGGGCCAAGACTTAATCAGTGCAAAGGATAGGGTAGCTGTCCTTTTGATTGAGGTTATTTAGTTTGCAGTAGTCAATGACTATCCAATGACCTCCATTTTTCTTCTTTATTAATAGGGCCGGGGATGACCAAAGGCTTTGGGAAGACACTAACAACCCAGCGTCCAGCAGCTGTTTGAGCTTTGTCTTCATCTGTAGCTCCTCAACTTTGGATTTGCTGTAGGGTTTGGAGTGGATAGGCCGAGCATCACCAACATCAATGGTATGTGTCCAATCCTTTTTTTAGTACTAGATGGTCCCATTTTTTTAGTACTAGATTAGTATGTGTCCAATCCTTCATGTTCCCATAGTCAGTTTCAGATGTAGAGAGTATGCCGCTATAGAACTTTAGTAAGGTGTGGACTTTATCCAGCTCAGCTGGGGTTAGTTAATCAGAGATTTGAATAGAAGGTAGGTACATAAAGATTGGTTGGCATGTAACCCATAGCCACTATAGATCTAATACAGTGAACTTGCTTTATTTTTTTTCAAGGGGAATCAGCATACCCCTTTTAATCTCTTGCTGCTTTTTTACAGCCATATCCTTCTTGTTGAGATTTCCTAGAAGAAGGTTAATAGGTCGTTGATAGGCAGGGTCTAGTATACCCAGCAAAACTCTGATCTCTAAAGGACTAACTCCATCAATGCTAGTTAGGTGCAATAAGAAGTTGTGGGGGATTTGTAGGGTAATCTTAGTGTCAAATAACCTTTGTTCACCAGCTTTAATTAATACCTCTTCTGAAGCATAGAAAGAAATACTTTTGAGAGCGTCCACTGTTGGAGGCAAAATTTTGTATGCCATCCTGACGTGGTGTAATGTAATGTTAAGGCAGAAGAGGGAAACTCAACGGTGCAAGCATAATCTTTTTTGTTAAGCTCTCCATTAGTTAGAATTAGAGATACCTTTTAGTTAAAAAAGGAGAGAAAGCCCTGCTTTAAGTTAATAACCCCTTCATATCGAGCATGAACAGGGTTCCAATGAGTAAATCATAGGTATTATTGGTCAAAGCCACTGCCAGAGCTAACAAGAGAAGCTTTCCAAAATAAATGGGCAGGGAAGAGTACGCCCCAATGTTGCAGGTATTTTTGGACCCACAGTTCCAAACTCTTGAGTGTAGTCAAGGTCTGGGGCCAGCTTTTTTCGTAATGAGCTTGGTTGACACAATGTTCATCAGGGATCCAGTGTCAAGGATAGCTTTGACCTGCACTCCATTAACAATGACCTCCACCTTAGTTAAAGTACCACCCAGGGAGGGGGAAAAGCGAGAACCTCTTTTAAGATGTAAAGTGGAGGCAATTTATTTGGCCATTTCAGGGTATTTCTCCTGGATAGTATGCTGGGTATGAACGCACTGGGTAGATCAGAGAAATGTGACAATGAGCTGGTCAGCGTCACTGGCAGTGTCAATAATCTTGAGACCCCTTATCACTTGCCAAAGATAAGTTACGAGAGATCTTACCCAATTTACTCTCTCTGAGTTCTAACAATCAAGTACCTCCACTTCACCTGGGGCTCCTAGAATTTAATGACCAACATCTTCATCACCCCCTCAGACTTGTCATCTGAGGGGTTATCAATGCAGGTGAGGGATCCCATAGGAGGTGGGGTAGGTTCAGGACTTCCCTTATGGGATGATAGGTTCTGGGGTTGCTCCTCCAGCTTGTTAACTTTTGTCAGAGGCGTTGGAATTATCACAGCTCAAGTTTCAACCTTTAAAGTAATAGGGTTTTGATTCCCCAGGGAGACAGGTTTTAGTCTAGAGAAAGCTGAATGGAGGGTGATGGGGATAGCACCATGGAGATGGATGCTTTACCTTCACCAGCTTTGGGTTGTTCCATGGCTGTATGCATCTGTAAAGCAGGTGGTTTAGACTTTTGGACAGGGCATTTAACCCCTTGTTAGTGGGAGTGATTGGGACCCAAAAAAGGAGTTTAGGCTGAAGAGCAGGCTTTGAAACCACTTGGGAAGGATGATATGGAGAAAAAGAATGGCAAGGCAAAGGAACTATTACTTTCACAGATTGAGTATTTTGAGCTGAAGATGAAGGAGAACTTTGCCCCATCACAGACAATACCAACTGTTTATTGTTATGGAAAGAAGAAAAAGCAGTTTGTGATGGCAACTCCATATACACAGTTTTCCAGATGGCAACAGCCGTAGTAAAGGCTAAATTAGCTAGCTTAGCTGTTTGGCTCAGAGTCCCTTGCATAGGGTCAAGTTCATAAAGATCTGCCACCTCTAATAAAGCTTTCTTGATATCTCATACATTTCTAAAATTAACGCTTTACAGAAGTTAGATACATTGCCAAGGAGGGATGAGATGCTAAGCCAGCCAGTATGGCTGTAATAACATCGTCTAGGGGTAGCATTTTTGCAAGCAATAAGGGTTGAGCTTTAATGTAAAAGCGTTCAGTAAAAGAGGTATCTGATTCGCCCTATTGCAGGCTAAGACACGTAAAGGCCTGTCTTTGCCTGTTTAAACTTTATAGGTAGCTGAATTCCTCAGTTAGTGCTTTCTTCACCTATGTCCAGGTGCTGATGGTGGCCATATGTGGAACCATTATTTCTTGAGTGCCACAATCAAGAAGGGAAGGAAGTAATTGGAATTTTAATGTAATCTATTTTCCCTTCCATAGCAATTTCATACATAAAGAGGAACTAAGCAACCCTTTCCTCACCCAGGGTAAATTTATTCCTAAAAGGGGTTTGTGTATTGTGTAAGCGGATCCATAAAGGCCTTGAAGGGGGCAGCTCAAACTTTTGAGTTGAGACAAGGCACTAGTTAGCTGTAGTTCTAAAGCATTAATCCTAGACTAAGCTGAAGCGGGAAAGTTGTGAGGGGATGTTTCCCCACCAAGCTCCATTTTTAAGAAGTTTATTGTGGTGTACAGGCTACCCCTGTAGTGAGCACCACTTGTTAAACTTTGGCCTTGGGAGATGCTCGCTTGATGTTTTTCCAAAATCCAACAATAGAGGATTTATACCACTAAGATAATAAAAATAACTAAACTTTAAAACTTAGAAAGTAGATTTTTAAAGTTTTTATTAAGCATTTTATGGGATAAGATCAAATGTACCCTTTTGATATCTGACCAATCAGTACTTAAACTGTCTCAAGGGTTGAGGGTATATAATGAGATATTCAGAATAGCTTAGACTAATCCAAATTAGAGAATATGGGATTATAGCTTATCAAAGCTCATAAAACTTACCTCTTTATAGCTGAACGATGGACAGGGAATTTTTATTGGCCAAGACATACCCATAAGGTAACAATTTAATGTATTTCAGCCAATCCCCATTTGATTAATTTATTGCACCTTGGGGGACCCCACCAAGCCTACAAAATGGGGTGGTCCTGCATTGGCGCTTAATGGACCTGGGTGTAACTGGGGGAGTACCATCTGATGGATGCCCCAGGGTCCACTGCATGGCTGGAGTAACCTGACTGTTTGAGTTTGTGGTTATTGCCCATGAAATGTTCAAAATCATGTTACCCCAATTTGTGTGGTTCCACTGAGAATTAGCCAGGGTCTTTTGTCCAATTAAATCATTACTATCATTAACTTTGGTCTTCTCATTACTATGGACTTGTAAATGTCCAACATTTTCTCTTTTTGGCTAATCTTTACCCACAACATTCTTTTTCTTAAGCCTGGGAGGCAAATGTCTGACAATTTTTAGTAACTTATTACTCTCAAATTATCTTTAAATAAAATATGCCTTTTATTCTATATCCTCATTTTGGTGACTTTGCTTCAATAAGTCACTTTGCCTCATATCATAAGATTGATACCTACTAGCTTGGAACTAAGCAAGATTTGGCACCCTTAAAATAAATAAAATACTTGTGAAAATATTAGACTAAAACAAGCGTTGATCATCAGGTTTCTTGGGAATAGCACAATTAAGCCTCTCAAACAAAGAAGCCTTACACCCTTTAAAGCTGATAAAAGGGACATTGGATTTCATAATATGTTTTGATCTGTCAGGATTCTCCTGACAATTGTTTTTTGGATAAAAAAAGTTTATATGTGTAACATATCAAATAATGTTTCTTTGAATGAACTTTGTCATTTAAAAGTTTATATAAAATGATTATTATTTACATACAATAATATCTAACTAATTACATGTCTCAATCCTGCAATAATGTGGTTTAAAGTCTACGTTAATTTATTATATTGTAGATGTAGTAGTATAAATGCTCCTATACTTTTATTCAAAACATTACTCCATTATTCTTCCTTTGGGCTTTTAATAAAGTAGTGCATCATACCTTGTCTTCTATTTTGGTTTTTAGTTCTATTCCATGGTCACTGGTTTTATTAAGATGGTAATTTGCACCAGAAACTAGTAGCCATGTTTCCTTCTGGGCATTACATGATGGCTGGTCAAATTAGCTGAGACTCAGTCATTGTTCTGGTCAGCTAGATTGTTAGTATTTAATTAAGTAATATTGGAAGAGGGGTTTTCTGAAGGGGGTCTTCCATAGGTCAAGGAATTAGCTCCCATAGTTGAGCCTTTCTCAAAATTAGGATATTGCATAATGGGAAAATAAGAATAAAAAATTAAAGGCTATATAGTTTTTACCTATTTGTACTGGGTTGAAATGGAACTTTCACTACATCATATACAATGTTTTTCTCATTCTGTTATCAAAGTAAAGCACCTTTTTCCAATTGTTAAATGCATTTATAACATATTGGATTATGTACCATGATGCACAGCAATTAACAAAGATATAAATGCCTGTTTATAAATCAGATTACATGTTTAAGGTAAAATTACTAGTAGCTAATTTAGCTAGAACACATTAATATTGCCTCAAGTGGGTTAGTTACCTTAGATTAAATGTATAATTTAGCTTTACTAATAGATGAAATTAAGGTATCTCAATTATAAGTATACTAAGGAGCTTGATGATCTGATCACACATATATGTCTGTTACAAAAACAAAAGGAATCTACATATAGAATTTACACCATATATAATGGTTTTTCTGATATGGTACTAAGATCAATTTATCTTAAAACTATAATTATATATAAGATACTTGGTATATTATAAAGGATAAACATATACTTATGATCTATAGACTTTTCTCTCTCGTTGCAATCACTTTTGCAACTTATTCAATTCAAGTCTGGATCTAGTTTGATAATCTCACAGAGGAGATTAGTCTGCGCCCATGTCAGGGAGCAGTTGGGCAAGTAAGGTAAGAGGCACAGGCGGTAGGCCCGCGACCTCCAGCATGCAAAAACGCCCTGGAGAAACTGGTAGAATAGAAAAAAATAAAAACTGGTGGTCACTATTTCCTTAGAAATCCTCGCTTGGCAGGCGCGATGCAACCAGTACATCAACACGCCGCACTCTCAACCACTCTTGTTGGTGAAATATGGAGTCTGGGTGTTTCTGGATATCCAACAAACAGCTTTATAGAAAAAATTTTGTGGGGATGTGCACACTTTTTTCCCAACCGCGGTGTACATTGCACCTCACTCCATGTCATGTGGTTGGCTGGACCCTGGTTTTGAAAACAAGGAGGCACCAGATGAAGCTGCTGCAGTGCATGTAATGATCAACCTCCCTGAAGGGCAACAGGTTGTCAAAACCAAATGCACCAGATGGACAAAATCCAACCAAATTTTCCTCACGTTTGACTTATTGCCCACTACAGTCAAGCGTGCCATTCTGGAGCAGCACCTGAGAAATGGTCTCGCCATATATGGCGAAATACAATCCTTCAAGATGCAATGCTTTATGCTGATGCCACACCTGTGCACTGGCAAAGCCATTGCAGTTCTGAGTCCAACTGAGGAGATCGTGAAGGACCTAACCCAGATCCTGCACTCCACTTTTATTAATATTGAAGGGCATACCACCCACCCCTTTCAGGTAACCGTAGACAGCGCACCCCCATCTGCACCCACTGTGATGAATTCAGCCATAATGCACACGCATTCCCCACCAACGAGGGCATCACATTACAAGAGCACCCCTCGGCGGCCATGGCCAGCGGAGAGGCGCACTATGAACCAACCACCAGCACAAAAAGATGCCTTCCCATGGGGAGCACAAGGCTGCTACCTACTAGTAAAGCCTATCTCCCCTCAAGAGCAAAAGAAGGCCAAACAGGCCCACAGGGCTGCGGCCAAGGAAGTGGCCAAAGTCGCCTCCACTATCCCACATTCCCAACGCCAGGAGGACATCAAAACCTTTGTGGCGGAAGCAACTTGGGAATCCCTCAACCAATCAGATTGGGAAGCCCATGCCAATTGGGCCACCCAATCTGAGGATCTGATGGGTGACTCAATTTCACCTGACCTTTGCAACCAAATCCCAATTGAAACAGACTTGGTTTCCAATCTACCTGAAGGAAAACTTTGACCTGAATGTTGGTGCACCAAACTCATCCACACCGCAAAAATTTGTTCAACATCGGGGAAACAAAAAGCAAAGGCAAAAGCCAACGCAAAACTCTCTGCCAAAATTAACAACACTACTGATAGCGTTGCTGTGAACACCTGTGCTGTCATGAAGGCCCATGGGGATCTAGAGGAGGCTGGTGGGCCTGGGTGCCCATCCCCTCACACATAAGGTGTGATGGGGGAAGCCTTCACTTTTGGGACATTGAATATCACAGGACTCAAGGCCTCGCCGCCCTGGGCTAGGAAACTGAGTTTTTTACAAAAAAATTTACCCGTGGACATCCTGGCCATCCAGGAGCCCCACTGTCCACGAGGTTCTGAGGACGCTTGGAAAACCATGCTCCTCCCTTCCCTATCCTTCTGGTCAGAGCACTGTGGGGTGCTAGTTCAGAAAAACAACATTTTTAAATTTTTATTGTCGTAATCCTTCCTCAATGGCCAAGTCCTCATTGTTACATTCTCATGGGCTGAAGTAACGCATGCTATTGTCAACATTTATGCCCTGACCTGTGCACGAGAGCTTCAGGAGTTTTTCTTGTCAGTCAAATCCTTCCATTACCCCCTGACCCCTTTGTAGTTAGTGACATGAACTGTTGGCTAGACTCACCCACAGACCGTTGGCCTTCCTCATCCCATGCCCCTCAGGGTCACGTAGAACTTTGCGTTCTAAAGGCCACCCTTGGGTTATTAGACGCGCTGCTTCAGCAAGCCCCGCTGCTTGAAAACATGATGCGCTCCCACATCCACAATGGCGAATTAAGGTCCATGACCTGCATAGACCTTATCCTCACACCGGCGAGATTTTGACCTCACATTTCCCACTTCCAAACAAAAAAAATCGAATACTCTGACCACCGGATAATCTTGATAACCAACCACTTACCTATCACAGTGGCTAAGGCCCCACATTGGTGCAAACTCTGCCCACCCGGATCTGCGTCACTAGGATTTTCCACTTGGGTAATCAGCAACTTTGGCAAAAGAGTTTACTACACCGTTTTGTGTGGACCCAATTTCCAAATGATCAGCCTTCAAAGAGGATACCATCTGCCACACTCGCCACCTCTCCTCCTGATGCTCATGAGCTACATTAGCCATCATCTCATGTACTCTGGCAGAGTTGGCAAACCTGGAATCCAATATCCCAGCCACAGGCTACAGCCCTGCTTGGGGCTGGAAGTGGGCAGAAGCAGCCGCCCACCTCAACACACTCAAAAGGCAACACAAACATTGGGTTTGTGTTCAGTACAGGGCCAAACACATTACAGAGGGTGACAAGTGCACCGCATATTTTTTAAAAAGTTATTTGCCCCGCACCAGAGCGTGGCCTGCACACAGGTGCAGAGATCAGATTATTCTGTCACGGATACGCTGGCTGAAGTGGCAATCAAATATATAGAAGTATTACTCTAAGTTATACTGATCTGATCCAATTCAGCCACCCAAAGTGGCGAAATTTCTCAACATCAGTCACATCTGCACCATTTCCCAATTCCCAGAATTAATGAATTTGATTACTCTGAATGAACTCTGGTCAGCCATCCGCGGTGCACCAAATTGGAAATGCCCAGGCCCAGATGGCATTCCATATGAATTCTATAAAAAGTACTTCAAATATATATCCCCACTGCTGCTTGCCTCCCTTAACCAGAGCCTTCTGGATACACGCCTTCTACCAGGAGGGCAAAATACCTTCACCGTCACACTCTTCAAGAAAGGGGATAAGCTTGACCTAGCCAACTGGCGCCCCATTTCTTTAACTAACACGGATACAAAAATTCCAACTAAAATCATGGCTAACCGTTTAGGGATTGTAGCATCTGCCACCATCTCCCCAGAACAATTTGGTTTCATACTCAGAAGGTCGATTTGGGACAACGTGCACTCTGTGGCTAACGCATGCCAGTCCACAGCCTCTGGATCACTTGTATTCTTGGAACAACAGAAGGCTTCTGATAGAGTAAACTGAGAAATACCTCAGGGCCTGCCTCCATCAATTCCGCTTGCCCCCTCACTTCATCAACTGGGTAATACTGCTCACGGAATCTGCAACAATGGCAGTGCGTGGCCCTGGCTTCCTAACAGAAGTAGTCCGCCCTCAAAGGGGCTTACGCCAAGGGGACCCCCTTAGCCCACTTTTATACAACTTCAGCCTTGACCCACTACTTTGAAACGTGAATGCCCACCTCACTGGGGTCCATGTACCAGGCCAAGCCCCAGTCAAGATGATGGCGTTTGCATATGACTGTGTGGTTGGGGTGTCCAATAATAAAGACACACGCGCGCTTGAAGCTCTCATCCAGGAATATTCCTGGGTAAGTAATGCTGCACTGAACACTTCCAAAACTGAAATCATCCTCCTTGGTCATTATCAATCCTGCTGGGTCCCAGCGACCAGTGCCCAGCCTGGCCCATCCGCTTGCACATGTGCTCGCCTTCCCTGCTCACCTCACACCGCCCCACTTGTGCTCCCCTTCATGCCACGCCCTACCATAGGGCCTGTCCGCCATCTGGGCATGTGGGTGGAGGCAGGCGGGTATGCCACAGCATTATTGGAAAGTCATATTCTAGACAACTGATGAAGCGCATTGCCTCCCTCAGAGCTCACCCTACTTCCCTTACTGGAAGGGTTGTTTTAACCAATTATATGCTCCTGTAAGTCTCGGGGAACGTCCTTTGGCTCTCAATTGGGCCATCTTCTTGTTCCTGAATAAAAAGATACCAAAGAGGATGGTGGTACCCCTCATCACTCAGGGCGACCTTGCTCATGTAGTAGATGAGCGATGGGTAACAGCTCGTCCACTTTGGATCCCATTCCAATACCCACACTTACCTCAGCAGAACTGTTGCGGGGAACTAGCAAAATCTGTGCCAAGTTTATTAATTTGTAATTGGTCAGATCTTATTCAGTTGGCAATCTGGCTGATGCGCAAAATTCAAATGGCTGTAAAAGCACAAAGGATGAAATATTGGCCGGATTGCCCAACAGTTCTAATTCATTCTTCAGACCAGTTGAACATATATTGGGCGCTATTAATATAAGTTTGATGCCCTCGGATAGTAATTTGGGCGCTGCGCCCAATGTGTTACTTTTGACTAGATGAATGGTTAAATGACCAAGTGTAGCGCGTTTGCCATCCTGAACCTGTTCCCAACCAAATGGACCCATCCCTATAAGGGATGGCCTTGGGGGATTCCCATCACCTGTCAGGCCAAACACCATAATGCTAATCATAGAAACATAGTTGAGCCCTGGTTTGGATGTTTGAGGCCAAATTGACAGAGACTCAGCCCACCGCCAAATTTTGTGATGTTCATTCCCAAAGAATTAACCCCCCCATTCCCAAACAATGCACCGGTCAGGCCAAATTTGTTGGGTCCTGACCCCATCCTATTACTACCCAATTGACCCCTATTCAATAAGTTGCATGGCAATGAGAAAATTGTTGGACAATTTTCTTACTTTTCTTTCCCAATAAAATTTTGCCAAAAAAATTAAAAAAATTTCTTATTATTTTCCATTATGACTGCATCCCAGATGGCTTTTCCCTGGTGGTCCATTGCCCTGCACTCTGGGTGGGCTTTACCAATTCTTTTGGTCACTATGGCTTCCTATATCACCAATTGGGCCCAGCAAGTCCAATACTTTTGGTCCTACAACCCCGCTCTTGTTAATTTATGACACCAATACATGGGGATCTTATGGCCCTATGTACAACAATGGAAAGAGATAATCCATCTCCAGATTGCCCCTAATGAGCTGGCCACTCAAACTGAGAATCTCGTTGAGACTATCTCAGCAATCCCACCCCTTGTAGTGAGCATCTCTGAGTCTGGAATGGGTTCAGTGTGGTTTGCCATTGGGATACTCCTTAACATGTTGTTACGCCACCACTTTGTGGTATCCCATTTTCTGACCCTATATCAAGTTGTATGGTCAGCAATGCCTCTGGCATTCTGGCTTTCTTTTTGGGTGCTCACGCATCCTGACTGGCAGGTTGGTCTAAACTTCTTCTGCTGTTTCCATGACATAATCGACCAACCATTACTTCCAGCCGCTTCTGCCTTGGTTTTTGAATTGGGTGCTACAGTGGTCACCCTCTACCAGATGAACGTACAATCAGTTGTGTGCTGTTTGTTGCTCGTTTGGTCACTTTCTGACCTTGGGAGAAGCATCCGCTCTATTTTAGGAAACTTTCTTCAAGCCACCCAAGAGGTGCAGATTGCATCTTCTCGTAATTCCTCCAGCCTGGGGAAAGGATCAAGTATCCCCTCCCAAGAGATCGCCAATCAGGTTAATGACGCTCTTGCCAATGTACAAATGAGGACATCAATTGCACTCAGTAATGCTTCAGCGGTATCTCATGCCCAACAAAGTCTCACGTTGTTGGACGCCGTGGATGGAGATGTCCGCCATTGGGTGAGAAGTCTTTTATGTTCTTCCTCACAAAAAGAAGACTCCATTTTCCTGCTGGCTGCATATCAGCTGCCTTAAAACCCCATGTGTCCCAATCAGACCACTTACTCAGACTACTCCTAACCATGGCTGAAGCCCCCAGTTTGGCTTCTCTTATTTCAACCTTTTGTGAGCTGGCTTCTGCGTTGGACCCATCTACCAATATGCTTCAGAAAGTCCTTAGAGCGAGTTTGAATTTAGTTTCCGCTCATCACATGGGTTGGTCTACCATCCAGGAATCAGTAGATCAGATATGTGCCACTGCAACTACTATCGAAGCATTACCTCGCCATGTTTCCCTGCATCAGAAGGGGAACTTTATGATAGGATTTCCTAACAAAGACATAGATGATGCGCCTGACGCCAGAGTCCCTGTTGAAGTGGGTCCTAACCCTACCATAACCCCTGAGTCTGAATTGCCATTTCTGGAATCAACTATGAATGATTCTGTTCAAGCCCAGATGGAAGAAATGATTTCTCCCACACTTGTACTCCCAATCTTTGCCCCAGCTAAAAACGCTGACCCTGGGTTCAACATACCCAATATCTCTTCAGTTGTTCTTCAATCAAATCTCCAAATAAACAGAATTCCGCTTATTTCCTTGTCCCTATGAGAATCAGTGTCAGTCTGCATCATGTCTCCTTTGAAGCTCTGGTGGATACTGGAGCAGCGGGGAACTTCATGAGTGTCGAGTTGGCACAGCAATTAAAATTGGAAATGGATGTGGGCGCCTCAGTAATGGTGGCCTCATCTGCTTACCAGTCTTCATATGTCATTCGCCGTCCATTACACTTCTCAATCCACCAATATAACTTCTGCAATCGGTTTTCAGCCATGCCAAACCTGGTATTTCCAGTAAGCTTGGGTGTGGGATGGTGGCGTCAACAACATGTGAAGATTCATTTAAGTCTAATACGTTGTCATTCACCAATGATGATTCAGAGGGAGAGTTCCCTTCGACAACACCCTCAAAAAGTACAAGGAACCAGCTCTATCACTACCTTAGTTACCTCCGTGGGCATCCTGGCCAATTTTCCTGAAAGCTTAATGCAATACTGGGAAATCTTTGATATGGAAAAAGTGGACCATCTGCCAAAATATTCCAGGTACGATTGTGGATTTTAGACAACCATGGAGTTGGTGAACATCAACTGCCCGTTGTATCATCATACAACGGAGGAAGAGGTCGCACTCAATACCTGATTGGACAATATGTTAAAAAAGGCTGGTTGTTCAAAGAAACCTCTCCTGTCGTACCCCTATTGTATTTACAAGAAAATCGGATGGATCACTCCATCCTTGTGTAGATTACGGTCATCTGAACAAAATATCAGTTACAGATTCCTACCCATTGCCTTTAGAGCAGGCAATCAGTCAGGCGATTTCCAAATCCCATGTTTTTTGAAACTGGACCTGGTGAACACTTTCAATCTGATTCAGGTGATGGAAGGCCAGGAATGGTTGACTGCAATCTGGATGAGACGAGGCATTTTTTAATTTCGCATAATGCCCTTTGGGTTGAAAAATGTTTCTGCTACATTTCAAAGAATGATTGACAACATGTTAGGGGATCTCTGGTTCTCTTGTGCTATTGCATACATTGATGATATCCTTGTCCATTCCCCAACCCCCAAACAACATACTATTGACTTGGAAGTGGTGGTGTCCGCTCTGCATAAAGCAGGGTTGTTCCTCAAAGCTTCCAAGTATGAGTTTTATAAGGAAGAGGTTACATTCCTCAGAAACCTAGTTCTCAAAGAAGGTGTCACTATCGCTTTTAACAAATTAGATGCAATCTGAGAATGGCCAACTCTGACTACACAGAAGCAACTACGGAGTTTCTTGGGAACTATCATTCATTTAAAAAAATCCCCCGCACTTTCTCAGTTGGCCGCCCCACTCCATCCCCTCACTGGGAAAAACGTACCGTTTTGTTGGACCCCCAAATGCCAGCAGGCTTTTGAATCAATCAAAGAGGCGTTTGTGTCTGCTCCCATTTTAAAAAGTGCTGATCCTACCAAACATTATATCATCATATGTGATGCTTTGTCAGTAGCAGTGGCGCAGTACTAATTCAGGACCACAACAGTCCTGAACATCCAGTTGCTTATTTTTCCCAAAAATTCATTACTACAGAGCAGTTTTGGGACATTTATGACAAGGAACTGGCGGCTGTTGCATGGGCTTTAACTCATTGGCGATACCTGTTACAGGGTGCCCGTCATAATCTAACAGTTTTTATGGATCATCAGGCTCTCTTGTATTTCTGCAAACCTCAAAAATTGTTGTCCCGGCAGGCCCAAACCTATCAGAACCTGTGCAGTTTCAACTTTAAATATGAATTTGTCAAAGGTGCATTCACTGTCCTCCCCGACTTCTTAAGCTGTAGCCCCGCTCACTGTCCCTCAGAATCTGAGGAAGTGGATCTTGTTACCATGATTTCTGCCGCTCAGATTCTGTCAATCATTCCCTCCATTGTTTCCTCCGCCAAGTTGTCTCCCAACAAACCTTTATTGGCTCAAGTGTTGGCTGCTCAAATGGCCTGCCCTGAGGGCGTGGAGTTGGTCGAGCAGTTGACACACTTGAGTCCCAAACACTCCCTATATTCCTTAGAAGAGGGGCTCATTTACTTCCGTTCTCATGTGTGGGTTCCCCCCCCTTTGCATGAAAGTATTCCGCGCACACCATGATCCTCCCACAGTTAGACACTCCAGTAGCAAGGAATGCATCTATCTGATCAAGTGTACCTTCAATTGGGCAGGAATGACCAAAGAGGTTCCAGCTAGGATCGCCTATTGTGTTACCTGTGCTAGGGCCAAGTCAGATCACACCGGTAAGAATGGCCTTCTACACCCTTTACAGCAGGCGGAAGGTCCAAGGACCTCAGTATCCATAGATTTTATTGTCAATCTCCCCTGTTCTAATGGGTTCTCAGCGATAATGGTGGTGGTAGATTGCTTTACAAAATTTTCCCTTTTTATCCCTTGCACTTCTGCGATTACGTCAAAAGAAACTGCTCATCTTTTTGTATGACATGTTTTTTTCAATGTTTGTTCTTCCCCAGGAAATTATTAGTGAATGAGGTACTCAGTTTACTGTATGCTTTTGTAATGAACTCCTATTGATCCTGAAAATAATCCCTGTTGATCCACGGCGTATCACCCCTCAGTCTGAAAGTCAGACTGAGTGGGTTAATCAAGTCCTTGAACAGTACCTGTGATGCTATGCCACAGCAGCAAAGGATACTTAGTCTGATGACTTGCCTCTCGCTCAATTTGCATACAATAATGGGATCCATGTATCCATGGGGTTTTCACCATATGAAGCAACGTTGGGCTATAACCCATCATTTTCAGTTGGGGCATACTTGCGACCTGAAGTTCAAGCTGCCGCGTATCATGCTACCCATATTCATTCAACTCAAGCCTTGGTACAGGAACACCTCACCAAAGCCATTGATGAGTATAAGCGATTCGCAGACTGTAAGCGCCTTCTGGGTCACGATTTTGTGGTGGGTTCTTATGTCATGTTAATACCTGTTATTTGTGAATTCAAACCCCTTCCCGCAAGTTTGCTAGTAAGCGTTTGGATCCTCACTTAGTGGAGCAAATATTAGGTAATGGGGCATTCTTCCTGAAGCTTCCCGCGCATTGGAAGCAGCACCCAGTCTTCCATGTTTCCCAATTGTCACCCTTCAAGGGGTGTAATTCCCATGGACCTGGAACCAATTGTCGTCAATAGAGAGGAAGAGGCTGAGGTAGAGGCTATCTTGGCATCTCGCAAGTCGCGGCATTCAGTTCAATATCTCGTGGCCTGGAAAGAATACCTGGCCTACAAAAATAGTTGGGTCAGGGCGCGCAATTGTGCGAATTGCATGGCCCTGATCAAAGTCTTCCACTCATCCCACCCTGAGGCTCCCCGCCCCCTCATAAAATCGCGATGATTTTGGTTGTCAAGCTACCTAATGCACACAAGAATGTGGCTCTGGCGCAATTTCCCAGTGGGGCGCCATCCCTTTGTAAAAAGGAAAGGGTAATGTAAGTCTCGGGAAATATCCTTTGGCTTTCAATCAGGATATCTTCCCATTCCTGAATAAAAAGACACTGAAGAGGATGGCAGTACCCCTCATCACTCAGGGTGACAACGCTCACATAGTAGATGAGCAATGGGTAACAGCTCATCCACTTTGGATCCCACCCCCAATACCCACACTTACCTCAGCAGAACTGTTGTGGGGAATTAGCAAAATCTGTGCCAAGTTTATTAATTTGAAATCAGTTGGATCTAATACGGTTGGCAATCTGGCTGATGCACAAAATTTGAATGGCTGTAAAAGCATGAAGTATGAAATATCAGCCAGAACGCCCAACAGTTCCAATTCAATCTCCAGACCAGTTAAATAAATATTGGGCGCTATTGATGTAAGTTTAAAGCCCTCAGATAGTAATTCAGGCGAAGCACCTGATGTGTTGCTTTTGACCAAATGAACGGTTAAATGACCAAGCGTGGGCAGGTTGGCCATCCCAAACCCATTCCCAACCAAATGGACCTGTCCCTATAAGGGATGGCCTTGGGGGATTCCCATCACCCATCGGGCCAATGCTGTCATGCTAATCATCAGAAACATAGTCAAGCCCTGGTTTGGATGTTTGAGGTCGAATTGACAGAGACTTAGCCCACCACCAAATTTTGCAATGTTAATTCCCAAAGAATAAACCCCCCATTCCTGAACAATGCGCCGGTCAGGCCAAATTTGTTTGGTCCCAACCCCATCCTGTCACTACCCAATTGACCAATATTTAATCAGTTGCATGGCACTGAGAAAATTGTTGGTTGATTTACTTACTTTCCTTTCCCAATAAAATTTTGCCAAAAAAATTTAATATTTTTTTATTATTTTCCATTTTGACCGCATCCCAGATGGCTTTTCCCTGGTGGTCCATTGCCCTGCACTCTGGGTGGGCTTTACCAATTCTTTTGGTCACTATGGCTCCCTTCTATCCCCAATTGGGCCCTGCGAGTCCAATATTTTTTGGTCCTACAACCCCACTCTTGTTAATTTTTGACACCAATACATGGGGATCTTATGGCCCTACATACAACAATGGAAAGAGAGAATCCATCTCCACATCACCCCTGATGAGCTGGCCACTCAAACTGAGAATCTCGTCGAGACTATCTTGGCAATCCAACCCCATGTAGTGAGAATCACTGAGTTGAGAATGGGTTCAGTGTGGTTTGCCATTGGGATACTCCTTACCCTGTTGTTACGTCACCACTTTGTGGTATCCCATTTCTGGCCCCATATCAAGTTGTACAGTCAACAATGCCTCTGGCATTCTGGCTTGCTTTTTGGGTGCTCACGCATCCCGACTGGCAGGTCAGTCTAAACTTCTTCTGTCATTTCCATGACAGCTCCTCTCCAAAGTCTGATTTGAAGCCCACGCCATCGCCTTCACCCCAGGTTTTTTCAAATCTATGTATGCTCTCCTGCAAGGGTGGCTTTGGTTAGGCCGCCCACCTCCAGTGCGGCTTGAGGTCATGTTTGGCCCTCATCATCATGGTGGCATGGGCCTAATCGACTTTAAAGCACATGCTGCCAAGATCCTGGGCACCTGGATTGCAGCTGTCACAGCCCCTACGCTTCCCTCCCAACACTGGTCCCGCGTGGCCCACTCCAACTTCTCCTGCGCCCTGGGCCTTAACAATCCATTGAACCCTCACTCCTTGATGAAGTATCTAGCTTCCCACCCATTGGCCGCAGGTCCTCACGGTACTAAAACCCACTACAAATGAATCCTCCTCTCCATGCGGAGCACTGAGTGGAGAATCCGTATTAGTGGACACACAGCACAGAGAGGCCACCCCTCTCCTCAGTTCACTCAGGAGGTACAGGGGCTACCCATTCAAGATGGCTTGATCCCCACATGGCCCCATGTCCTATCCAGGGTGGACTACCTAGACATGATGGACATCCCTTATTTCATTGAGACCCAAAAGACTATTTGGAAATACGCACACCACCCTCTATTGCAGCCTCAAATCTGTTCCCATGTGTGGCGCTGCCTGAGGTGGGTGTACCATATGGCTGAGTGCTCTAATGCTTTACACTCATCCTGCATCATGTGTGGCCAGTATGGAACGCTGTTCCACCACATGGAGAAGTGTCCTACCTCTAGAGTGATATGGCGTGAAGTTCAACATCTGCTTGGCCAGGATCAAACACATCCCTACAGTCTGTCAAGAGATATGTTTGCTATATCCATGGTATCCTCCTTCCACCCTCCCTCCGTGCTCTGGTGGTCACAATCACCATGTGTACTATACACACAATTGTCTTGGATGCCATCGCAGGCTCCACCACCACCCTCCCAGAAGCTGTTCACAGATTCTGGTCCCATTTGGTGGACCACTTCCAGGCGTGGATGTTTGGGTACCTCCCACCGCATCACCATCAGCTGGTCTCTGTAAGTCTTGGGGAATGTCCTTTGGCTCTCAATCGCTCCATCTTCCCATTCCCAAATAAGAAGATACTGAAGAGGATGGTAGTACCCCTCATCACTCAGGGCGACCTCACTCATGTAGTATATGGTGATGGGTAGCAGCTCATCCACTTCAGATCCCAGCCCCAATACCCACACTTACCTCAGAAGAACTGTTGCGAAGAAATAGCAAAATCTGTGCTGAGTTTATCAATTTGAAATTGGTCAGATTTAATTGGGCTGGCAATCTGGCTGATGCACAAAATTTGAATGGCTGTAAAAGCACAAAGGATGTGATATCGGCCAGATCGCCCAACAGTTCCAATTTAATCTCCAGACCAGTTTAACAAAATATTGGGCGCTATCAACATAAGTTCAAAGCCCTAGGATAGTAATTTGGGCGTTGCGCATGATATTTCGCTCTTGACCAAACGAATGGTTAAATGACTGAGCATGGGCGGGTTGGCCATCCCAAACCTGTTCCCAACCAAATGGACCCGTCCCTATAAAGGATGGCCTTGGGGGATTCCCGTCAACCATTGGGTCAATTGCTGTCATGCTAATTGTCAGAAACGTAGTCAAGCCCTGGTTCAGATGTTTGAGGTCAAACTGATAGAGACTCAGCCCGCCGCCAAATTTTGCAATGTCAGTTCCCAAAGAATAAGCCCCCCATTCCCAAACAATGTGCCAGTCAGGTTGAATTTGTTGGGCCCCAACCCCACCCTGTCACTACCCAATTAACCACTATTTAATCAGTTGCATGGCACTGAGAAAATTGTTGGTCGATTTTCTTACTTTCCTTTCCCAGTAAAAAAGATTCTACTAAAAGAAGATAAATATTTTATTTGTTCATTTTCCATCTTGACTTCATCCCAGATGGCATTTCCCTGGTGGTCTGTCATTCCGCACTCTGGGTGGGCGTTACCAATTCTTTTGGTCACCATGGCCCCCTCTATTGCTGATTGGGCCCAGCGAGTCCATTACTTTTGGTCCAACAACCCCGCTCTTGTTAGTTTCTGATATCAATACACGGGAATCTTATGGACCTATGTGCAACAATGGAAAGAGAGAATTAATCTCCAAAGCGCCCCCAATGAGTTGGCTGCTCAAGCCAAGAATCTTGTCGATACTATCCCAGTAATCCCACCACATGCAGTGGGAACTGCTGAGTTGGGGTTGGGTTCAGTGTGGTTTGCTGTTGAGATACTCCTTAACCTGTTGTTACGCCACTATTTCGTTGTATCACTTTTCCTGGCTCCATATCAAGTCGCACAGTTGGCAATTCCCCTGGAATTCTGGCTTGCTTTTTTGGTGCTCACGCATCCTGACTGGCAGGCTGAACTAAACTTCTTCTGATGTTTCCATGACATAATCGACCAAACATTACTTGCAGCCATTTTCTCTTTGGTTTTCAAATTGGATGCTGCAGTGGTTACCCTCTACCAGATGAACGTGCAATCAGTTTTGTGTTGTTTATTGTTTGTTTGGTCACTTTCTGAATTTGGAAGAAGCATCCGCTCTATTCTGGAAACTTTCTTCAAGCCACCCAAGAGGTGCAGACTGCATCTTCTTGTACTACCTCCAACCCGGGAAAAGGATCAAGTATCCCCTCCCAAGAGATCGCCAATCAGGTTCTCGATGCTCTCGCCAAAGTACAAATGAGGACATCAATCGCACTCATTAATTCTTTGGTGATATCTCATGCCCAACAAAGTCTCGCGTTGCTGGACGCCGTGGATGAAGATGCCCGCCATTGGGTAAGAAGTCTTTTATGTTCTTCCACACAAAAAGAAGACCCCATTCCCCTGCTGGCTGCTGTATCAGCTGCCCTAAAACCCTATGTGTCCCAATCAAATCACTTACTCAGATTACTCCTAAACATGGCTGAAGCCCCTAGTTTGGCTTCTCTGATTTCCACCTTTCGTGAGCTGGCTTCTGCGTCAGTACTATCTATTGATATGCTTCAAGCAGTCTTTAGAGCGAGTTTGAATTCAGTTTCTGCTCACCACGTGGTCTGGTCTACCATTCAGGAATCATTGGATCAGATATGTGCCACCACAACTACTATCAAAGCGTTACCTCGCCACATTTTCACATCAGAAGGGAAACCTTATTATAGGATTTCCTAACAAAGACATAGACAATGCGCCTGACACTAGAATAGCTGTTGAAGTGGAGCCCAACCCCGCCATGACCCCCAAGTCTGAATTTCCACTTCTGGAGTCAACTATGAACGACTCTGTTCGAGCCCAGATGGAAGAAATAATTTCTCCCGAACTTGTACTCCCAATTTTTGCCCCAGCTAAAAACCCTGACCCTGGGTTTGACATACCCGCTATCTCTTCAGTCGTTCTCAAGTCAGCCAAATCTCCAAATAAACAGAATTCCACTTATTTCCTTGTCTCTATGAGAATCAGTGTCAGTTCTCATCATGTAGCCTTCAAAGCTCTGGTGGATACTGGAGCGGCGGGGAACTTCATGAACGTCAAGTTGGCACAACAATTAAAATTGGAAATGGATGTGAGCGCCTCAGTAATGGTGGCCTCATCTGCTTACCAGTCTTTGTATGTCGTTCACCTGCCATTACACTTCTCAATCCACCAATAAACTTCTGCAATCGGTTTTCAGCCATGCCAAACATGGTATTTCCGGTGATCTTGGGTGTGGGATGGTGGCGTTGACAACATGTGAAGATTCATTTAAAGTCTAATACATTGTCATTCACCAATGATGATTCAGAGGGAGAGTTCCCTTTGACAACACCCTCAAAAAAGTACAAGGAACCAGCTCTATCACTATCTTAGTTACCTCCGTGGGCATCCTGGCCAATTTTCCCGAAAGCTTAATGCAATACTGAGAAATCTTTGATATGGAAAAAGTGGACCATCTGCCAAAATATTCCAGGTACGATTGTGGATTTTGGACAACCATGGAGTTGGTGAACATCAACTGCCCTTTGTATCCTCATACAGCGGAGGAAGAGGTTGCACTCAATACCAGGTTTGACGATATGTTAAAAAAAGGCTGGTTGTTCAATGAAACCTCTCCTGTTGCTTCCCCTATTGTATTTGCAAGAAAATCGGTTGGATCACTCCATCCTTGCATAGATTACAGTCACCTGAACAAAATATCAGATACAGATCCCTATCCATTGCCCTTAGAACAGACAATCATTCAGGCAATTGCCAAATTCCATGTTTTTTTTAAAATTGGATCTGGTGAACGCTTTCAATCAAATTCAGGTGATGGAAGGCCAGGAATGGTTGACCGCAATTTGGATGAGGCGAGGCATTTTTCAATTTCGCATAATGCCCTTTGGGTTGAAAAATGCTCCTGCTACGTTTCAACAAATGATTGACAACACATCAAGGGATTTCCAGTTCTCTTGTGCTATTGCATACATTGATGATATCCTTGTCCATTCCCCAACCCCCAAACAACAAGCTATCAATGTGGAAGCGGTGGTGTCCGCCCTGCATAAAGCAGGGTTGTTCCTCAAAGCTTCCAAGTATAAGTTTTATAAGGAAGTGGTTACCTTTCTCAGAAACCTAGTTCTCAAAGAAGGTGTCACTATCCCTCCCAACAAATTAGATGCGATCTGAGAATGGCCAACTCTGACTACACAGAAGCAACTACAGAGTTTCTTGGGAACTATCATTCTTTTGAAAAAAAATCTCCTGCACTTTCTCAGTTGGCCCCCGCTCCATCCCCTCACTTGGAAAAAGTACCGTTTTGTTGGACCCCCAAATGCCAGCAGGCTTTTATATCAATCAAAGAGGTGTCAAGTCTCCTCCCATTTTAAAACATGCTGATCCCACCAAGTCATATATTATCACATGTGATGCTTTATTGGTAGCGGTGGGCGCGGTGCTGCTTCAGGACCACGATGGTCTTTAACATCCGGTCACTTACTTTTCCCAAAAATTCACTACTATGGAGCAGTCTTGGGCCATTTATGACAAGGAACTGGCAACTGTTGCATGGGCTTTAACTCATTGGCGATACCTGTTACAGGGTGGCCGTCACAAACTAACGGTTTGCACAGATCACCAGGCTCTCTTATATTTCTGCAAACCTCAAAGATTGGTGCACCAGAATGCCCAAACCTATTAAACCTGTGTAGTTTCAACTTCAAATATGAACTTGTCAAAGGGGCGCTCAATGTCCTCCCTGACTTCTTAAGCTGTAGCCCCGCTCACTTTCCTCAGAATCTGAGAAAGTGGATCTTGTTACCATGATTCCTGCTGCTCAGATTCTGTCAATCATTCCCTCCATTGTTTCCTCTGCCACGTTGTCTCCCAACAAACTGTTATTGGCCCAAGTGTTGACCGCTTAAACAGCTTGTTCTGAGGGCATGGAGTTGGTCGAGCAGTTGATGAACTCAAGTCCCAAACACTCCCTATATTCCTTAGAAGAGGGGCTCATTTACTTCCTCTCTCATGTGTGGGTTTCCCCCCTTTGCCCAAAAGTATTCTGCGCACAACAAGATCCTCCCACAGTTGGACACCCCAGTAACAAGAAATGCATCTATCTGATCAAGTGTACCTTCAATTGGGCAGGACTGACCAAAGAGGTTCCAGCTTGGATCGCCTATTGTGTTACCTGTGCTAGGGCCAAGTCAGATCACTCCGGTAATAATGGCCTCCTACACTCGTTACAGCAGGCGGAAGGTCCGTGGACCTCAGTATCCGTAGATTTTATCATTGATCTCCCCTGTTAAAATGGGTTCTCAGTGATAATGGTGGTGGTAGATCGCACCACAAAATCTCCCTTTTTATTCCTTGCACTTCTGCGATTACGTCAGAAGAAACTGCCCATCTTTTTGTATGACATGCTTTTTCAATGTTTGTTCTTCCCCTAGGAAATTGTTAGTGACTGGGGTACTCAGTTTACTGCACGCTTTTGGAATAAACTCCTATCAATCCTGAAGATAACCCCCTGTCGATCCATGGCATATCACCCCTCAGTCTGATGGTCAGACCAAGTGGGTTAATCAAGTCCTTGAACAATACCTGTGATGCTATGCCACAGCAGCGCAGGATACCTGGTCCGGTGACTTGCCTCTCACAAATTTGCATACAATAATGGGATCCATGCCTCCATGGGGTTTTCAACATATGAATCAACGCTGGGCTATAACCCATCATTTTCAGTTGGGGCATGCTTGTGACCTGAAGTTCAAGCTGCCACGGATCACGCTGCCCATATTTGTTCAACTCAAGCCTTGGTATGAGAACACCTCACCAAAGCAATTGATGACTATAAGCGATTCGCGGACCATAAGCACCTTCCAGGTCATGATTTTATGGTGGGTTCTTATGTCATGCTTGATACCTGGCATTTGCAAATTCAAACCCCTTCCCGCAAGTTCACCAGTAAGCATTTGGTCCCTCACTTAGTGGAGCAAGTATTAGGTAATGGGGCGTTCCACCTGAAGCTTCCCGCACATTGGGAGCAGCACCCAGTCTTCCATGTTTCCCAGTTGTTGCCCTTCAAAGGTGTAATTCCCAAAGACCTGGAACCAATCGTCATCAATAGCAAGGAAGAGGCTGAGGTAGAGTTTATCTTGGCATCTCGTAAATTGCGGCGTTCAGTTCAATATCTCGTGGCCTGGAAAGGATGCCTGGATTACGAAATTAGTTGGGTCAAGGTGTGTAATTGCATGAATTGCATGGCTCTGGTTAAAGCCTTCCACGCATCCCACCCTGAGGCTTCCCATCCCCTTCAGAAAATTGTGACGATTATGGCTATCAAGCTACCTAAAGCACACAATAATGTGGTTCTGGCGCAATTTCCTGGTGGGGGTGCCATTCCTTTGAAAAAAGGAAAGGGTAATGTAAGTCTTGGGGAACGTCCTTTGGCTCTTGATCGCTCCATCTTCCCCTTACTGAATAAGAAGATACCAAAGAGGATGGCGGTACCCCTCATCACTCAGGGCGACCTCGCTCACATAGTAGATGGTGATGGGTAACAGCTCATCCGCTTCAGATCCCACCCCCAATACCCACACTTCCCTTGGCTGAACTGTTGTGGGGAATTAGTGAAATCTGTGCCAAGTTTATCATTTTGAAATTGGTCAGATTTATAAAAGCTAGCAATCTGGCTGATGCACAAAAGTTGAATGGCTGTAAAAGCATGAAGGATGTGATATTGGCCAGATCGCCTGACAGTTCCAATTCAATCTCCAGACCAGTTGAACAAATATTGGGCGCTATCAACATAAGTTCAAAAGCCCTCGGATAGTAATTCAGGTGCTGCGCCTGATATGCCACTTTTGACTGAATGAACGGTTAAATGACTGAGCATGGGTGGGTTGGCCATCCTGAACCTGTTCCCAACTAAATGGACCCGTCTATATAAGGGATGGCCTTGGGGGATTCCTGTCACCCATCAGGCCAAATGCCGTCATGCTAATCATTGGAAACATAGTCAAGCCCTGGTTTGGACGTTTGAGGTTAAACTGACAGAGACTCAGCCCACTGCCAAATTTTACGATGCCAGCTCCGAAAGAATAAGCCCCCCCACTCCTGAACAATGCGCCAGTCAGGTCAAATTTGTTGGTCCCTGACCCCACCCTGTCACTACCCAATTGACCACTATTTAATCAGTTGCATGGCACTGAGAAAATTATTGGTCAATTTTCTTACTTTCCTTTCCCAATAAAAAAGATTCTACCAAAAGAAAATAAATTTTTATTTATTTATTTTCTGTTCTGACCACATCCCAGATGGCATTTCCCTGGTGGTCCATTGCCCTGCACTCTGGGAGGGCTTTACCAATTCTTTTGGTCACCATGGCCCCCTCTAATACTGATTGGGCCCAGCGAGTCCATTACTTTTGGTCCAACAACCCCGCTCTTGTTAATTTCTGATATCAATACATGGGAATCTTATGGCCCTATGTGCAACAATGGAAAGAGATAATCCATCTCCAAATCGCCCTCAATGAGTTGGCCACTCAAGCCAAGAATCTTGTCAATACTATCCCGGGAATTAAACCACATGCAGTGGGAACCGCTGAGTTGGGGTAGGGTTCAGTGTGGTTTGCTGTTAGGATATTCCTTACCCTGTTGTTATGCTACCATTTCGTTGTATCACTTTTCCTGGCTCCATATCAAGTCGCACAGTCAGCAATGCCCCTGCATTCTGGCTTGCTTTTTTGGTGCTCATACATCCTGACTGGCAGGCCGGTCTAAACTTCTTCTGCCATTTCCATGACAGTCTCCTCCTGGTTCCCAGTTTGGTTCATAAAATCAGACCCTTTCCTACACACATGTTCAATAGTGGCTACGGCCCCTTCCCACGTCCCCTTCCCCTCTCATAGTGGCGTTCCCGCTGGCAACAAGAGATAGCATCACTTCTCTGGGGTGCCTTCCCTGTTACTAAGTTTTGTTTCTTTTGGGTCAAAATTTGGAAGTGTCCATCCCCTGGTCAGCCTTCCTTGCAATAAATTTAAAATTTATATATATGATCTTTTTTTAATAAAGACACTCCTGGAATACTATTAACAAGCTAGTTGATTTTCAACTATAAAAATGCATTATACTTAAGTTAAATATATCTGGAAAGCTTTTCTCTCTCATTGCAATCACTTTTGCAACTTATTCAATTCAAGTCTGATTTTAGTTTGATAATCTCACAGAGGAGATTAGTCTGTGCCCATGTCAGAGAGCAGTTGGGCAAGTAAGGTAATAGGAGCAGGTGGTAAGCCCGCGGCCTCAAACATTCAAAAACGCCCCAGAGAAACTGGCGAAATAGAAAATAATAATAATAAACTGGCATTCACTATTTCCCCAGAAATCCTTGCTTGGCAAGCGCGATGCAACCAGTACATCAACACACCACACTCCCAACCACTCTTGGCAGTGGAATACAGAGTCCATGTGTTTCTGGACATCCAACAAACAGCTTTATGGGAAAAATTTTATGGGGATGTGCACACTTTTTTCCTAACCGCGGTGTACATCGCACCTCACTCCATGTCACGCAGTTGGCTGGACTTCAGTTTCAAAAACAAGGAGGCAGCAGATGAAGCTGCTGCGGTGCATGTAGTGATTGACCTCCCCAAAGGGCAATGGGTCATCGAAACCAAATGCACCTGATGGACAATCCTCAACCAAATTTTTCTCACATTTGACTTTTTGCCCACTATGGTAAAACGTGCGATTTTGTAGCAGCACCTGAAAGATGGTCTCACTGTATATGGCGAAATACAATATTTTGAGATGCACCACTTTATGCTGATGCCACACCTGTGCACTGGCAAAGCCATTGCAGTTCTGACCCCAACTGAGGAGATCGTGAAGGATCTAACCCAGATCCCACACTCCACATTTATCAATATTGAAGGGCATACCACCCACCCTTTCTGGGTAACCGTAGACAGCGCACGCCCCATCTGCACCCACTGTGACGCGTTCAGCCATAAGGCACATGCATGCCCCACCAAGGAGGGCATCACATTTCAAGAGCACCCCTCTGGCCATGGCCAGTGGAGAGGTGCACTACGAACCAACCATAAGCACCAAAGAGGCTTTCCTGTGGGGAGCACAAGGCTGCTACCTACTGGTAAAACCTATTTCCCTGAAAGAGTGAAAGAAGGCCAAACAGGCCTACAGGGCCGCGGCCAAGGTCACCACCACTATCCCACACTCCCAATGCCAGGAGGATATCAAAATCTTTGCGGCAGAAGCAACTTAGGAATCCATCAACCAATTAGATTGGGAAGCCCATGCCAATTGGGCCACCCAATCTGAGGATCTGATGGGTGACTCAATCTCACCTGATCTTTGCAACCAAGCTCCAGTTGAAACTGACTTGGGGTCCAACCTGCCTGAAAAATTTTTTTTGACCTGATCAATAGTGCACCAAACTCATCTGCACCGCAAAAAAATCATTTGACATCGGGGAAACAAAAAGTGAAGGCAAAAGCCAATGTGAACCTATCTGCTAAAATTAACAAAACTACCAATAGTGTTGCTGCAAACACCCGCGCTGCTGTGAAGGCCTGTGGGGATCTAGAGGAGGCTAGTGGGTCTGGGTGCCCACCCCTTGCACCTAAGGTGTTATGGGGGAAACCTTCACTTTAGGGATGTTGAATATCGCCGGACTCAAGGCCTCGCCATCCTGGGCTAGGAAACTGAGTTTTTTACAAAAAAATTTACCCATGGACATCCTGGCCATCCATGAGTCCCACTGTCCATGAGGTTCCGAGGATGCTTGGAAAACCATGCTCCTCCCTTCCCTATCCTTCTGGTCAGAGCACTGTGAGGTGCTAGTTCAGAAAAACAATTTTTAAATTTTTATCATTGGAATCCTTCCTCAATGGCTGAGTCCTCATTGTCATTTTCTCATGGGCTGACGTGGCACATGCTATCATCAACATCTACGCCCCAACCTGTGCACGAGAGCATCAGGAATTTTTCTCATCAGTCAAATCCCTTCTGTTACCCCCTGACCCTTTCATAGTCAGTGACATGAACTGTTGGCTAAACTCACCCACGGACCATTGGCCTTCCTCCTCCCACGCCCCCCAGGGTCACATAGAACTTCGCGTTCTAAAGGCCACCCTTGGGTTAATGGATGCACTGCCGCGGCAAGCCCTGCTGCTCAAAAACATGATACAACCCCATGTCCACAACGGCCAATTAAGGTCCATGACCTGCATAGACCTTATCCTTACGCCAGCAAAATTCCAACCTCACATTTCCCACTTCCAAACAACAAAAATTGAATTCTCTGACCACCAGCTGGTCTTGATAACCTACCACCTACCTGTCACAGTGGCTAAGGCCTCACATTGGTGCAATCTACACCCTCCTAAACTTGCGTCGCCAGGATTTTTCACTTGGGTGGAATCAGCAACTTTGGCAAAAGAATTTGTTACACCAATTTGCGCGGACCCCATCTCCACATGGTTAACCTTCAAAGAGGATACCATCCGCCACTCTCACCACCTCTCCTCCCGATGCTCATGAGCCACATCAGCCATCATTTTGTGCACTCTGGCAGAGTTGGCACACCTGGTATCCAACTACCAACTACAGGCTACAGCCCTGCTGGGGCTGGAAGTGGGCGGAAGCAGCTGCCCACCTCAACGCACTCAAAAGGCAACACAAACATTGGGTTTGTGTTCAGTACAGGGCCAAACACATTACAGAGGGTGACAAGTGCACCGCATATTTTTTAAAAAAAAATATGCACCACGCCAGAGCGTGGCCTGCACGCAGGTGTGAAGATCAGATGATTCCGTCGTGGATACACCAGCTGAAGTGGTAATCGAAATACAAAAGTATTACTCTGAGGTATAGTGATCTGATCCAATTCAGCCGGCTGAAGTGGCGGAATTTTTTGACTGAACCCACATCTGCACCACTTCCTGATACCCAGAAATAAGGAATTTGATTACTCCGAGTGAACTATGGACAGCCATCCGCAGTGCACCAAATCAGAAATGCCCAGGCCCAGATGGCATTCCATATGAATTCTATAAAAAGTACTTCAAATATATATCCCCACTGCTGCTTGCCTCACTTAACCAGAGCCTTCTGGAAACGCGCCTCCTACCAGGAGGACAAGAGGCCTTCACCATCACACTCTTCAAGAAAGGGGACAAGCTAGACTTAGCCAACTGGCGCCTCATTTCTTTAACTAACATAGATACAAAAATTATAAACTAAAATCATGGCTAACCGTTTAAGGATTGTAGCATCAGCCACCATCTCCCTAAAACAATTAGGTTTCATACCTAGAAGGTCAATTTGGGACAACGTGCACTCTGTGGCTAACGCATGCCAGTCCACAGCCTCTGGGGCACTTGTACTATCGGAACAACAGAAAGCCTACGATAGAGTAAACTGGGAATACCTCAGGGCCTGCAACCATCAATTCCACTTACCCCTCGCTTCATCAACTGGGTAATGCTGCTCACGGAATCTGCAACAATGGCAGTGCATGGCCCTGGCTTCCTAACGGAAGTAGTCCACCCTCAAAGGGGCTTACGACAAGGGGACCCTCTTAGCCCACTCTTATACAACTTCAGCCTTGACCCACTACTTTGAAACGTGAATGTCCAACTTACTGGGGTCCATGTACCAGGCCAAACTCCAGTCAAGATGATGGCGTTTACAGATGACTGTGTGGTTGGGGTGTCTAATAATAAAGATGCACGTGCACTTGAAGCTCCCATCCAGGAGTATTCCCAGGTAAGTAATGATGCACTGAACGCTTCCAAAACCAAAATCATCCTCCTTGGTTGGTATCAAATCTGCTGGGCCCCAGCAACCAGTGCCCAGCCTGGCCCATCTGCTCACACGCGTGCTCGCCCTCCCTGCTCACCCCACACCGCCCCACTAGTGCTCCCCTTCATGCCATGCCCTACCATAGGGCCTGTCCGCCATCTGGGTGTGTGGGTGGAAGCAGGTGGGTATGCATCAGCAGTTATAGAAAGTCATATTCTAGACAACGTGATGAAGCGCATCGCCTCCTTCAGAGCCCACCCTACTTCCATTACTGGCAGGGTTGTTTTAGCCAACTCTATGCTCCTCTCCAAAGTCTGGTTTGGAGCCCATGCCATCCCCTTCTCCCCAAGCTTTTTCAAATCCTTGTATGCCCTTCTGCAAGGATGGCTTTGGTCAGGCCGCCCACCACCAGTACAGCTAGAGGTCCTGTTTGGCCCTCATCATCATGGTGGCATGGGCCTGCTTGACTTCAAAGCCCATGCTGCCAAGATCCTGGGCACCTGGATTGCAGCTGTCACTGCCCCTACGCTCCCCTCCCAACACTGGTCCTGCGCGGCCTGCTCCAACTTCTCCTGAACCTTGGGCCTTAACAATCCATCAAACCCTCACTCCTTGATGAAATACCTGGCTTCACACCCATTGGCCACAGGTCCTCACAGGACTAAAACCCACTACAAACGAATCCTCCTCTCCATGTGGAGCACTGAGTGGATAATTCATATTAGCGGACACACAGCCCAGAGAGGTCGCCACTCTCCTCAGTTCACACAAGAGGTACAGGGGCTACCCATCCAAGATGGCATGATCCCCACATGACCCCATGTCCTATCCAGGGTGGACTACCTGGACATGATGGATATCCCTTACTCCATTGAGACTCAGAAGACTATTTGGAAATATGCACACCAACTCTGTTGCAGCCTCAAATCTGTTCCCATGTGTGGCGCTGCCTGAGGTGGGTGTACCATATGGCTGAGTGCTCTAATGCTTTACACTCATCCTGCATCATGTGTGGCCAGTATGGAACGCTGTTCCACCACATGGAGAAGTGTCCTACCTCTAGAGTGATATGGCGTGAAGTTCAACATCTGCTTGGCCAGGATCAAACACATCCCTTCAGTCTGTCAATAGATATGTTTGTTATATCCATGGTTTCCTCCCTTCCACCCTCCTCCATGCTCTGGTGGTCGCAATCACCATGTGGACTATCCACACAATTGTCTTGGATGCCATCGCAGGCTCCACCCCCACCCCCACCCTCCCAGAAGCTGTCCACATATTCTGGTCCCACTTGGTGGACCACTTCCAGGCGTGGATGTTTGGATACCTCCCACCACATCGCCAACAGCTGGTCTCCTCCTGGTTCCCAGTTTGGTTCATCAAATCAGACCCTTTCCTCCACACATGTTTAATTGTGGCTACAGTCCCTTCACACGTTCCCTCCCCTTCCCCATAGTGGCATTCCTGCTGGCAACAAGAGATAGCATCACTTCTCTGGGGTGCCTTCCCTGTTACTAAGTTTTGTTTCTTTTGGGTCAAATTTGGAAGTGTCCATCCCATGGTCAGCCTTCCTTGCAATAAATTTAAAATTTAAAATTCAAAATTTAAAATTTAGATACATCTGGAAAGCTAAGAGTGTTAATGGAGAGACTATCAGATCTCATACTATTATTATATTAAATAACAATTTTAGAATGGAAATTTCAGGATAATAATATAATCAGCTCATATAAATTATTGAAATTAAAAATTTTAAGTTTAGGGAATCTATGAGAGTATAATAGCCTCTTTAGTGGGTGGTATATTAAGTAAGTCAAAGGTCCAATAAAGAACTAACTGATAGAAATTGCTGATAAAAGTAGGCTGGTTACCAGGGATGGTTATTAGAAGTTTATTTTAATCACGTTCTCTGATACTGATATAAATATTTATATTCTATTTTTTACTATATATATTACTAGGTGACCCATGCAAATACTTCGCATCAATTCAGGTAATAGGATTCCTTATACGACTATCCTATGGATAGTACTTAATCAATAAAAATAGATTATTGCAAATAACGAATGATGACAAACTGGCAAAAACATAAAAAAATAAAATTTAATTTTTTAATTAATAAACTAATTTTGAAGTTGTAAAAAAATTATTAATAAAAAATTAGTAAATATACAAATATTGTGACAAATATTTTGAAAATAAAAACTTATTTTTTGTAATTCAAATGCAATAAATTTTATAATTAATTAATTTATTGTTTTAATTTGATTGACACGTTGTTTATACATTTATACGTTGTTTGTACTTTATTTATACGTTTATTCTATTCTATTCAGACTTCAGCGCCACCACGACACTTTATGTTACCGGCAACTGTTAAAATAAACAGATTGCCACCAGATGGCGACCCTTGTTTTTTTAAAATGTAATTTTTAAATGAAATTTTTAAAATGTAAGTTTTAAAATGTAATGTTTTAACGAAAACATTAATTTTAAGATATTTACTTATTTTTCGTCATTAGAGGGAAAATAATCTTCAAAATGGCATATCAAACATTAACTTTGATGCAGTATTAAAGGAGATATTTCATGCCGACAAAAAAATACCTTTGAGAAATAATATATAAAGATTAGCTAACTTGCTAATTAGCTAAATAACTACTAACCACTTAACAAAACCATTTAAAATATCGAATCAAACGAATACCAAACTGCTCAGCCGTAACAATATAGCGAATATCATCGAAAACATATAGGGGTTTCACTTGTTACATATAAAACTTTATATTTTACTATAAAAGAATATTTTATTTATTTTTCGTCATTAGAGGGAAAAATAATCTTCAAAATGGCGTATCAAACATTAATTTTGCTACAGTATTAAGGGAGATATTTCACACCGACAAAAAACACCCTTGAGAAATAATATATAGAGATTAATAACTCGGAGAATTAAAAATGAGGCGTGGCAGGATTATTTAAAACGTACTAGCATTTTAATGTGTTGAAATCTACTAGGAGTTTGCACAAATACATTCTTCACGATATTAGGTATTGAATTTTAGGTTCGTCTATAACTGTTATTTTAATTTAAGTATCTGAATTAATAAAACTTTATCAGCTATGTACCATAAAAATAATATTCCATATTCTGAGAATCTACCTGAAAAAAAATGAAACAGATGGATAAAACGCTAAACTAATAAAGTTATCAATCATGGGCATTAAGGATTACAAGGAAGGTTAGTGCACAAAAAAGTTAACCCAAGAGGAATTGTAGCTCTCGTTCTATAATTTGGGAAAACCTTAAATAAATGGAAAATTTACCCACTTTTACAATGAAACTTAATTTAATCACTTTATGTGAAGATAAAAATATTGGAATATCGATAATTCCCCCCTCGGGTTGGGATCATTTAGTACCAAAAGCAATAATAGCGAATCCAATCCCATTATGGAAGGTGAAACTAATGATTTTAGTACTTAAAAAGGGTAAACTGTAATCTCTTTTGGACTGTATTAGATGATTGATAGATTATCGTATTATGTGGTTTGATTATATTGAACCTTTTTGTGTCACAAGTATTTACCTTGTGAAGTTGGTTTAAAATTATAATCAGGTTATCCAAGTGGAATAATTTGATCTACTGGCCTAGTCAGATGACTTTGGTTGCAAATGAACTTAAAGTTATATATAAGTACCATACACTTGATTTTTGTTCAGTATTCTAAACCATGAAGTTCCTAATCCTCTTATCAGGTGTTGCGTGTTTTGCTTGGCCTTTGAAGAAGAAATATTTTGAACCGATGAAGTTGCACATCAACCGACATATCTCGAACGATGAGTACACTAATTTCGCTATTAATTTCACCTATCCTGATGGGCGCCAAACTTTCTGTTCCAACGGGCTTGAGTGTTGTGATGAACTTGGCACTTGCTTCAAATACCGCTCTAACAAACTGCTTTATTTGTACTATCATTTAACCTATAATGGTGTTAGGTATGTTAAAAGCACTGGAGTTGGTTTTGGGAGAGGCATTCAGCCACCATTCGGATTATGAGAGCGAAACTTTTGCTGATGTACTTAAACGATCATAAGTTATAACCCCATTTAGTTTTAACATGATTATCCAATTTTAGTTTTTTACATTATGGTGCATACGCGATATGTTGTTAATGAGTTTAAACTTTATGGTTTTAAAACCCATTTTATTAGACAAAAGATAATCTTCTTTTACAGGTTAGAATAGGTTAAAAAGTAGCTTGGACATATTTCCCAACTATTTAGTTCAAGTTTAAATTTGCATAAAACTTATTTCTCAGTTATAAACTCAAAAGTATCGATGTGGAGAGAGTGTTGGATTTTAGCTTGGTAAAAGGCTCACTGGTGCTGGTAACCTTTAATCCAACAATATATAAGTGAGGAGCATGTCTCACCAGTTATATGAAAATAAAGAAAATAAGAAATACTAAAGTGGTTTTTGGTTTTTTATTATGTGCCACGCAGGGGTGAAAAAGAGAATCCCTATATAATAAACTGATAATAGTATTTAACACGTCGAGGCTTGACGTTCAGATAGCTTAGGGAATTCCAAATTAGGGAAAGTGTGATTTTAGCCTATTGAAACTCAGAAAACTCACTTCACATAGGCGGAGTGATGGATGGGGAATTAGGCTTAGCTAAGATATACCCATAGGGTAACAATTTAATAAACTTTAGCCAATCCCCATTTGATAAAATTATTTCACCTTGGGGGACCCCTGCCATGCCTATAAAAGGGGTGGTCCCCATGTAGGTGCTTGAATGGACCTGGTCATGGCTGGGGCATCTTCTGAGGGATGCCCCATGGTCCACTTCATGGTTGGAGAAATCTAACTACTGGACATTAGTTTAGTTGCCTATAGAATATTTGAAATCATATTACCCTGATTTGTGGGGTTCCACTGAGAATTACCAGGGTCTCTTAGCTGACCAAATTAACATTTAAATTTATATTAATTTTATTATTATTGAAGACTTGTAGAATCTGAATTTTCCCCTTATTGGCTGAGTTTGCCCCAAAACATTCTTATCATGAATCCAAGAGGGTAAATGTCCAACATCAACCCCCTCTAGAATGTTGAGGGGAGAATAAGGCCATAGGAAGCAGTCATATACCTAATTAATAGTGGCTCCAGAAGCAAGGAATTTGATAGAATACTTGTCCCCTCACATATAAGTGACTGAAAATGCTCTTCCAAGATGAACCAAGCTTTTCACTTCTAGGAGTGATGCAGTTGTAATTAACTAATACCAAGTCAGCTACTTGGAAGGAAGGGGAGGGACATGAAGCCCATTGGTTTCTTCAGCTTCTTTTGTGAAAGTCTTTGCCAACTTTGTCATAGCTTCCACTTGTAGTTAGATGATGCGTTGGGCCAACTTTTTTATGGCTTTCTTTGGGTCAGTTCTTTTGTTGAAAATATTTTTGTAGGTAGAATTGGTACCCCAGGAACTCAGCCATACATTACATGGAAATGGGACATCTTTAGAATACAATGATAACTAATTTGATAGGCCATGAGAGCACTGGGTAAATAAAGATCCCAGTGGAAAGGGTTTTAATTGGCCTTTTTGTGGAGTATAGAAACCAGGGTTCTGTTAACCCCTTTCTACTGCACCATTTTTGGATGGAAAATAGTGGGCCAAGCAGATTTGTTGCACTCCCATGGAGGTGGCAAGGAGCTACACCACTCAAGAGGTAAAATTCTTCCCATTATCACATAGGGAGACTTGGGGCATCCATGTCAGGTGAAGATGTTTTGGTGTAAAAAAGGTGACCATGGTTTTAGCAGTTTGAGCGGGTAGAGCTACAGCTTTAACCCAATTTGGTGAAATTATCAATACCAACTAAGATATAGTGATTGCCACATGTGATCTGAGGAGGAGGACCTACCAAATCCAGACTTATGGTGTGGAAGGGTTGCTGAGGTGTCGCTGGTTGATAACAATATTAGGTCTTGAAGCCAGATTGTTTTTTGCAGGTCAGTCAGGCATCCAAAACTTTAATTATGGTTTCTAAGATGCCCTCCCAGAAGTATCACACTTTCACCCACTCATATGTTTTGCATAGTCCGCCATGCCCCATGATTGTGTGAGACTCCTGAATCAGAGGTACTCTCTCTGATGACCGGAGATAGGGCAACCAATTTACACCTACCTTCTTATATAGCTTCCCATTTCCACCTTGGTGTTGCAGTAGTGTTGAGCAATCATTTTTTGTACAGGTTCACCTTTATCAGCCCATGCATCTGGAGTCATTAGAAGATCATTTTGCCTCTCAGCTTCAATATTGTCTAAGTGAAGAACGTGCAGCCATGTTAAACCATCTACATTCATGTAGCATGTTCCTGCCTGATGCTCAATAGGCATATTGTAATGCTGGATCTTCAGAGCCCAGCGAGCCAACTGCCACGTGGGGTCCTTCATATTCTGCAACCACTTTAGAGAGGCATGGTCTGTAATCACTTTGAAGGGAGTCCTATATAGGAATGACCAGTAGTGTTTGACAGAGAGCAGGACATCCAAGCACTCCTTCTCCGTGATGATATAGTTATGCTCATCTTTTATAAGCATTTTGCTAAAGTAAGACATGGAATGATTAACTCCATGCTCATCCAATTGAGCCAAGGTAGCTCCAACAGCGTAGCCAGAGTCATCTAAAACAACATGAAAAGTTTTCTGTGGTTTAGGTGGTGGAGTATTGGTCTTTTTTATAATAGCACCTTCAGGGTCTAAAGGCAGCTTTTTGTTCCTCACCACAATGGAAGAAGGTGTTCTTAGTTAAGAGGCGGATGAGGGACTCACCAAGCTGAGAAATTTTTGGGATAAATTGATGGTAATACCCCATCATACCCAGGAATACCTGGATGTTGCAAAGGGTTTTTGGTGCAGGCATCTTAAATATTGCTTTGACTTTATCTTGAAGCAGTTGCATCCCATCTTGTAATATAGCGTCTCAAAGGAAATTCAGCTTTCTCAAAAATGTGCATTTGGAGGGCTTTAGTCTGATATTAGAAGCCTGCTAGCGTTAAAACACTTCCTTTAGATGTATGAGGTGTTCATTAAAAGTCTTAGAGAAAAACTGTAATACCATCGATATAGATAATGACACAACTTAATTTTAGATCATTCAAGATTTAATCCATTGCTTGATGGAAAATGGTAGGTGCATTGCACAACCCTTGTGGCAATCAAGTAGGTTGGAAGGGACTCTCACTGCAAATAGAAACACACTTCTCCTGGTCTTGTGGAGAAAGATCCATTTGTCAATAACCGCTAGCCAGGTCCATGGCAGAAAAGTATTTATATCCAGAGATTTGGGCCAGAGCATCATCAATGTGGGAGATAGGATAACTATCCTTCTTGGTGAGGTTGTTTAATCTGCAATAGTTTTTCAATACCTGATGATCTCCATTTTTCTTTTTTATTAATAACAGCGGTGATGGACAAGGGCTTTGTGAAGGCACCAGCAATCCAGCATCTAAAAGCTTTTTGAGCTCCGTCTGCATTAGTAGCTCCTCAACTTTTGATTTATGATAGGTCTTGGAGTGAACAAGTTTAGCATCACCAACATCATTTGCATCCTTCCACCCCTTCATATGACCATAGTCATTGTCAGATTTGGAGAAAATGTCACTATAGTCCTCAAGTAAGAAGTGGACTTTATCCAACTCAGCTGGGGTTAGTTCATCGGAGATATGAACAGAAGGTAAGGTACATATGGAGTGGCCAGAGGGTAACCCCATATCCGCCATAGACCCAATACAAGTGACTTGCCTGATGTCCTCAATAGGTATCAGCAGGCCTCTTTTAATCTCCTGATTCTTTTAACCACCATACCCTTCTTGGTGAGATTCCCCAGCAAAAGGTTAATAGGCCTATGATAGGCAGGGTTTAATATGCCTGGAAAAACTCTGTGCTCTAAAGGATTAACTCCATCTAAGCTAATGAGGTGCAGTAGGCAGTTGTGGGAGATGTGCATGGTAATCTTCGTGCTAACTACCCTTTGTTCCTCAACCTGATGGTCACCTCTTCAGAAGCATACAAAGAGATACCCTTAAGGGCATCCACTGTGGGAGGCAACAGTTTTGTATGCCATCCAGCCATGGTGTAATGCAGTGATAAAGCGGAGGAGGGATACTCAAATATGCAAACATAATCTTTTTCATTGATCTCTTCATTAGACAAGATCAGAAGAACCTCATAGTTAAGCAGGGAGAGATAGCCTGCTTCAAATTAATAACACCTTCATATTTAAGCATAAATTGGGTTTCAATGAGTAAATCATAGATATTATTGGTCAAAACTATTACTGGATCTGACAAAAGAAGCTTTTTAAACCGTATGGGCTGATAATAGTAGGCTCCAATGGCATAGGTGTTTGGGACCGCCATTCCAAACTCTTGAGTGTAGTCAAAATCAGGGGACAGCTTAATTTTCTTTATGAGCTTAGTAGACACAACGTTCACTGGGGGCCCAGTTTCAAGGATAGTTTTAACTTGCACACCATTAATGATGACTTCCAATTTAGTTAAATTACCACCCAAGGAAGGGAGAATAGCGAGGCTCTGTTTTAGATGATAAGTGGAGACAAGGCATTTTGAAGTTTCAGGGTATTTATCCTGGATAGTCTGCAGGTTAAGCAAACACTAAGTAGATTGAAGAAATGTGGCAATGAGCTGGTCCGCATCACTAGCAGTGTCAATAAACTTGAGACACCTTATCAAATGCCAAAGATAAGTTTGATGAGGGACCTTAGCCCAATTTACTCTCTCTGGGTTCAAACGATCAGGTACCTCCACTTCACAAGGGGCTTCTAGAATCTAATGACCAACATCTTCATCATACCCTTCAGATTCATCGTCAGAGGGGTTATTAATGCAGGTTAGGGAGCCATAGGAGGTGGGGTAGGTTCAGGACTTCGTTTATGGAATGATAGATCCTGGGGTTGTTCCTCCACCTTATTAACTTTTGGGGGAGGCATTGGAATTGCCACATCTCAAGTCTCGACCTATAAAGCTGGGGGTTGGTGCTTCCTCAAGGAGATAGGCTTCAGACTAGAGTTAGCTGAATGTAGGGGAGGGTGATAGCACCGTGGATATGGATGCCTTATCTTCAACAGCTTTGGGCCATTCAGTAGATGGGTACTTTTGTGAAACAGGCAGTTTAGCCTTTGTGACCTGGTCATTTAATCTGTTGTTTGTGGGAGCAATTGGTACTTGAGAGAGGGGTTTAAGCTTGGGAGCTGGCTTTGGAACCACTTGGGAAGGCCGCTCTGAAGAGGAAGATTGGCAAGGCAAAGGGACAACTGCTTCCACACAACTGAGTATTATTAACTGACGACAAAGGAGAGCACCGCCCTGTCAAAGCCATTACCATCTGCTTATTGTTATGGGTTTTAGTAGCAGTTTGTGCTGGCAACTCCGCAAGAGCAGGTTTACAAAGGGTAACAGCTGTAGTAGAAACTAAATTAATTGGCGTAGATGCTTAACTCAAAAATCCTTGTGTAGGAAAGCTCATAGATATCAGCAACCGTTAATAAGGCCTTCTTGATATCTCATACAGTTGTGAAAGTTCTTTTACAGAAGAGAGATGCATCACCAAGGAGGGATGAGGTGCTAAGCAAGCCAAGATAGCTGCAATTGCATCATTGAGAGGGACATTTGGGCAAGCAACAGATGTTGAGTTTTATTATAGAAGCGCTCAACAAAAGAGGTAAAGATTATCCCTCTTGCAGACTAGGGCACATAAAGGCCTGTTTTTGCCTTGCAAACTCTGCTTGAATTTTAATTCATCTAGAAGCGCTTGCTTAACCTCCGCCCAAGTGCTGAGGTTGCCCATGGTGGGAACCATTAATTCTTCAGTTAAACGGTTTAAACAGGGAAGAATGTACTGGATTTTTTGTTAGAAGTTGCTTCTCCATAGTAGATTCATAAACATAGAGGAAAAGACAATACTGCCCTCACCAGATGTAAACTTATATCAAAGAGGGGTCTTTTTTTATGACTGGCCATTGAGAAGGGTGCTGCTAAAGCCGTTTAAGGTGAGACAAAGTACTAGCTAGCTGTTGTTAAGTAAGTGCTAGCCTAGGGTTAATATCAAAGGTAAGGCTAGAAGGTTTAACACCCCCAACAGCCTCCATAATTATAACGTTTTTGTGGTGTACAGGCTTCCCTGTAGTGAGCACCACTTGTTGGATTTTGGCTTGCTAAAAGGCTCACTGGTGCGAGTAGCCTTTAATTCAACATTAAGAGTGAGGAGCTTGTCTCACCAGTTATATAAAAATAAAGAAAATAAAAAATACTAAAGTGGTTTTTGGTTTTATAAATTTCATTATGTGCCACGCGGGGTAAAAAAAGAGAATCCCTATATAATAAACTGATAATAGTATTAAACATGTTGAGGCTCAACTTTCAGATAGCTTAGGGAATTTCAATTAGGGAAAGTGTGATTTTAGCCTATTAAAACTCAGAAAACTCGCTTCTCTTAGGTGAAATGATGGATGTGGAATTAGGCTTAGCTAAAATGTACCTATGGGATAATAATTTAATACATTTTAGCCAATCCCCATTCAATAAAAATTTTTTACCTTGGGAGACCCCTGCCACGCCTATAAAAGGGGTTGGTACCCATGTAGGTGCTTGAATAGACCTGGTCATTCCTTGGGGGTACCATCCGTGGGACGCCCCATGGTCCACTTCATGGTCAGAGTAATCTGACTGCTGTACACTAGTTTTGTTGCCCATAGAGTATTTAAAAACATGTTACCCTGATTTGCAGAGTTCCAATGAGAATTGGCCAGAGTTCCACTGAGAATTGGCCAGAGTCTTTTGGCCAACCAAATTGTCATTCAAATTTACTTCAATATCATTATTATTGGGGACTTGTAAATGTCTGACAATTCCCCTTATTGGGTGAGTTTTCCCCAAAACATTCTTATCATGAAGACTGGAGGGCAAAAGTCAGACAGAGAGGATAATAATATAGCGGGTACAAGCCTTAAATAATTGCTACCAATTCATTCATGATAGATTCTGTTTGAAAGGTAAACAGATATTGGGGCTGCACAAAATTTACCTAATTAGACTATTTAATAATTTAGAGAACAAAAGGCTTTTCTAAGACTTTTAGCCTCGCTTTTTAGAAATTTTGACAGCTTACACCTTTAAATAAAATATTTAACTTTATAATTAACCAAATGACCACCAACTGCTTGGCAAAACCATTTAAACTATTGAATCAACTGAATACCAAACTGATCAGCCTAACTATACCAATTACCACTTTTCTTTCTCGTTGCAAACACTTTTGCAATCCATTCAATTCAAGACTAAATCCAGTTTGATAATCTCATAGAGGGGATTAGTCTGCGCCCATGTCTGGGAGCAGTTGGGCAAGCAAGGCAAGAGGAGCAGGTGGAAGGCCTGCGGCCTCTAACGTTTGAAAACGCCCCGGAGAATCTGGCAGAATAGAAAAAAATCTAAAAAAACTGGCGGTCACAATTTCCCCAGAGATACTCGCGTGGCAAGCACGATGCAACCAGTACATCAATATGCCACTTTCCCAGCCACTTTCATCGGTGGAATTCAGAGTCCATGTGTATTTGGACATCCAAAAAACGGCCCTATGGGAAAAATTTTGTGAAGATGTACACAAAATTTTCCCAACCGCGGTGTACATTGCACCCCACTCCATGTCGCACAGTTGGCTGGACCTAGGTTTTGAAAGCAAAATAGCAGCAGATGAGGCTGCAGCGGTGCATGTAGTGGTCGACCTCCCCGAAGGGCAACAGGTCATCGAAACTAAATGCACCAGATGGATAAAATCAAACCAAATTTTCCTCACGTTTGACTTTTTGCCTACTACAGTAAAACGTGACATTTTGGAGCAACACCTGAAAGATGGTCTCACCATATATGGCGAAATACAATCTTTTGAAATGCAACGTTTCACGCTGATGCCACACCTGTGCACCGGCAAAGCCATTGTAGTTCTGACCCCAACTGAGGAGATCGCGAAGGACCTAACCCAGATCCCACACTCCACCTTTATTGACATCGCAGGGCACACCACCCACCCATTCCGGGTAACCGTGGACAGCGTGCCCCACGTTTGCACCCACTGTGATGTATTCAGCCATAAGGCACAAGCGTGCCCCATTAAAGAGGGCATTACATTCTAAGAGCACCCCTCAGCGGCCATGGCCAGCGGAGAGGCGCACTACAAACCAACCGCAAGCACCAAAGAGGCTTTCCCGTGGGGAGCACAAGGCTGCTACCTATTGGTAAAGCCCATCTCCCCGCAGGAGCGGAAGAAGGCCAAGCAGGCCCATAGGACCACGGCCAAGGAAGCGGCCAAGGTCACCACCACCATCCCACACTCACAACGCCAGGAGGACATGGAGACCTTCGCGGCAGAAGCAACTCAGGAATCCATCACCCAATCAGATTGGGAGGCCCAAGCCAAATGGGCCACTCAATCTGAGGATCCAATGGGAGATTTGATCTCACCCAATCGCTGCACCCAAGCCCCGGTTGAAACTGACTTGGGACCTATCCCAACCAAAAAATTTTTTTTTGCCTCACTCGACGGTGCACCGAACTTATCCGCACCGCAAAAATTCGTCTGACATCGGGAAAACAAAAAGCGAAGGCCAAAGCCAACACGACTCTTTCTGCAAAAATTAACAAAAACCCCGATAGCGTTGCTGCTAATACCCGTGCTGCTGTGAAAGCCCGTGGGGACCTGGAAGAGGCTGGTGGGCCCAGGGGCCCACCCCCTCACACCTAAGGTGCAATGGGGAAACCTTCACTCTAGGGATGCTGAATATCGCCAGACTCAAGGCCTCCCCATCCTGGGCTAGGAAACTGAGTTTTTACAAAATAATAACCCGTGGATATCCTGGCCATCCAGGAAACCCACTGTCCATGAGGTTCTGAGGATGCTTGGAAAACAATGCTCCTACCATCCCTATCCTTTTGGTCAAAGCACTGTGGGGTGCTAATTCAGAAAAACAATATTTTCAAATTTACATCTTCTGAAACATTCCTAAATGACTGAGTGCTCATTGTCACCTTCTCATGGGCTGATGTTGCACACACAATCGTCAACATTTATGCCCCAAATGGTGCACAAGAGCGTTGGGAATTTTTCTTGTCAGTCAAATCCCTCCTGCTACCCCCCGATTCTTTCCTAATTGGTGACATGAACTGTTGGCTAACCTCACCAACGGACTGGTGGCCGCCCTCACCCCACGCCCCACAGGGTCACGTAGAACTATGCGTTCTAAAAGCTACCCTTGGGTTAATGGATGCGCTGCCGTGACATGCCCCACTGCTCGAAAACATGACGCATCCCCACATCCACAATGGCCAATTAAGGTCCATGACCCGCATTGACCTTATTCTAGTGCCGGAAATTCCAACCCCACATCTCCCACTTCAAAACAATGAAAATGGAAATTCTCCAACCACCGACTGGTCTCGATAATATACCACTTACCCATCATAGTTGCAAAGGCCCCACATTGGTGCAAAATCCGCCCCCAGAGCTTGCATCGCCAGGATTTTCCATGTGGGTGGAAGAGGCAACTTTGGCAAAATCGTTTGTTGCACCGTTTTGCGCGGACCCCATTTCCACATGGGCAACTTTCAAAAAAGACACCATCCGCCACTATCGCCATCTCTCATCCAGATGCTCACGAGCCACATTGGCGGTTATATAGCGCGCGCTGGCGGAATTGGCCCACTTGGAGTCCAACATTCCAGCCTCAGGATATAGCCCTGCATGGGGCCAGAAGTGGGCGGAGGCAGCAGCCCACCTCAACACACTTGAAAGGCAACACAAACATTGGGTTTGTGTCCAATACAGGGCCACACGCATCACTAAAGGCGACAAGTGCACCACATACTTCTTCAAAAATTTTTTTGCACCACGCCAGAGCGTGGCCTGCACACAGGTGCAAAGATCGGATAATTCTATTGTGGACACACCAGCCGAAGTGGCAATCGAAATGCAAAGATAATACTCCAAGTTATACTGAGCCAAACCAATTCAGCCGGCCAAAATGGCAGAATTTCTCAACAGAGCTCATATCCGCACCATTTTCTGATACCCAGAAATAATGAATTTAATTACTCCGAACGAATTATGGACTACCATTCGTGGTGCACCAAACTGAAAATGCCTAGGCCCAGATGGCATTCCATATGAGTTCTACAAAAAATATTTTAAATACATATCCCCATTGCTGCTAGCCTCACTCAACCAAAGCCTGTTGGAAACGTGCCTCCTACCAGGAGGACATGAGGCTTTTACAGTCACACTCTTCAAGAAAGGGGATAGGCTAGACTTAGCCAACTGGCACCCCATTTCTCTAACAAACACAGACACCAAAATTTTAACAAAAATCATGGCTAACCATTTAGGGACTGTAGCATCTGCCACCATCTCTCCAGAACAATTTGGTTTCATCCCCAGAAGGTCGATTTGGGATAATGTGCACTCTGTGGCTAATGTGTGTCAGTCCACAGCCTCTGGGGCACTTGTATTCTTGGACCAACAAAAGGCCTATGATAGAGTAAACTGGGAATACCTTAGGGCCTGCCTACAACAATTCCGCCTACCTCCCCGCTTCATTAACTGTGTGATGCTGCTCACGGAATCTGCAACAATGGCTGTGCGCGGCCCAGGTTTCCTAACGGAAGTAGTCCATCCTCAAAGGGGCCTGCGACAAGGGGACCCCCTGAGCCCACTCTTATACAACTTCAGCCTTGACCCACTACTGCGAAATGTGAATGCCCAACTCACTGGGGTCCATGTGCCAGGCCAAACCCCAGTCAAGATGATGGCATTTGCAGATGATTGCGTGGTGGGGGTGTCTAATAATAAAGATGCACGCACGCTTGAAGCCCTCATCAGGAATATTCCCGGGTAAGCAACGCGGCACTGAACGCCTCCAAAACCGAAATCATCCTCCTTGGTCAGTTTCAGAACTGCTGGGCCCCAGCAAGTAGTTCCCAACCCGGCCCAGCTGCTCGCCCAAGTCCACGCCTTACTAACTCAAAACACAACGCTCCACTGGTGCTCCCCTTTGTGCCGCGACCTACCATAGGACCGGTACGCCATCTGGGCGTGTGGTTGGAGGCAGGAGGATACGCGTCAGCAGTAATGGAGGGCCATATACTGGACAACGTGACGAAGCGAATCGCCTCTCTCAGAGCCCACCCTACTACCCTCACTGGCAGGGTTGTTCTTGCCAACTCTATGCTCCTATCCAAAGTCTGGTTTGGAGCCCACGCCATCCCCTTCTCCCCAAGCTTCTTCAAATCCCTGTATGCTTTGCTACAAGGATGGCTTTGGTCAGGCCGCCCTCCACCAGTACGGCTAGAGGTCATGTTTGGCCCTCATCATCATGGTGGCATGGGCCTACTTGACTTCAAAGCCCATGCCGCCAAGATCCTAGGCACCTGGATTGCGGCCATCACTGCTCCCACACTCCCATCCCAACACTGGTCCTGCGCGGCTCGCTCCAGCTTCTCCCGGGCCTTGGGCCTCAACAATCCATCAAACCCCCACTCCCTGATGAAATACCTCGCATCACACACATCAGCCACAGGTCCTCACGGGACCAAAACCCACTACAAACAAATCCTACTCTCCATGCGAAGCGCAGAGTGGAGAATTTGTATTAGTGGACATACAACCTGAAGAGGCCGCCCCTCTCCTCAGTTCACACAAGAGGTACAGGGGCTACCCATCCATGATGGCGTGATCCCCATTCGACCCCAAGTCCTATCCAGGGTGGACTACCTGGACATGATGGACATCCCTTATTCCACTGAGACCCAAAAGACTATCTGGAAATACGCACACCATCCTCTGTTGCAGCCTCAAGTCCATTCCCATGTGTGGCGCTGCCTGAGGCGGGTGTATCATACAGCTGAGCGCTCTAATGCTTTGCACTCATCCTGTGTCGTGTGTGGCCAGTATGGAACGCTGTTTCACCGAGTGGAGAAGTGCCCCACCTCTAAAGTAATATGGCGCGAAGTCCAACGTCTGCTAGGCCAGGATCAAACACATCCCTTCAGTCTGTCAAGAGATATGTTTGCTTCATCAATGGCCTCCCCCTCCCACCCTCTCTTCGTGCTCTGGTGGTTGCAATCGCCATGTGGACTATCCACACGATTGTCTTGGATGCCATCGCCAGATCCATCCCCACCCTCCCTGAAGCTGTCCACAGATTCTGGTCTCATTTGGTGGATCACTTTCAAGCGTGGATGTTTGGATATCTCCCACCACGTCGCCGGCAGCTGGTCTCCTCCTGGTTCCCAGTCTGGTTCATCAAATCGGACCCCTTCCTCCACACGTGCTCAATAGTGGCTACGCCCCCTACACACGTTCCCTCCCCCTTCCCATAAGTGGCATTCCCGCTGGCAACAAGAGATAGCATCGCTTCTCTGGGGTGCCTCACCTGGTACTGAGTTTTGTCTCATCTGAGTCATATTCGGAAGTGTCCGTCCCATGGTCGGCCTTCCCCACAATAAATAAATAAACTATACCAATTACCAACAAAAAATACTTTTTCCACTGCTTCCCCAAGTTCGATCACAGTAGATAAACTTTGGGTAGCGGACAAGTATGACTGTGTTGGCATTGCGCACCAATGCCCCAAATGAGATAGCAAATAGCAAACGGTCCATGGAGTTTCTGGCCTATCATATGCTGTGCATGGAGGTTTTTCAAGTTTTATCTTCCTTTCCCATTTCTTTAATTTCCCTTAATCTGTGCAATTTCATCCCCAGGTTGGCCCTCCTCAAATAAAATTTAATATTTAAACCATTAAAAATATATAAACTTCACTTCTTATAATTAAAACTTTTTATTTTACTATGGGAATCAAATAATTTATGGTGAAACATTGTAATATCATGTTTTTTAGTAAGTATAATAGACTAAATCAATATGTTATGACAGGAAGTGTGTTAAATAGAGAATGCAAGATTTCTACACAAACAAGATTTTGAGTGAAAGAAAAGCAAGTAATAAACAAGATAAACCTAAGCAAAGCTTGGGAAAACATTTTGAGCTTTTAAATTAATTGTCAGACAAATACAAGTTTAATGTTGAATTAAGAGTGATTTAGGTTTCAACTTAGATAAAATTTGCTAAAATCCATGGCTGATTCTCAGTGGAACCCTCTTATTGGGGCAATACTATTAATATAATAAAACTTAGCCAAAAAAGCTTGAGTTTGGGTAGTAGGAATATTCTGAAACATTTGTTGAACCAGGGAGCAATTTAGAGGTCCCTCCCTGTCATACAACTACTTTTATTCAAGCTACACCGTGAAGACTGGCCCCTTTTATAGGGTTGGAAGGGGTCCAACAAGGTGAAAATATTTTCCCACCTTCTGATTGGACTAAATATATAAATTCCCTTTCTCACAGGTACCTTTTCCCAGTTGTTGCTTCCCTATCTACCCTCACATTAAAGTGAGGTGAGTCTCAACTGATCCAATAGGTCAAATCCTAATATTCCCATATTTGGATGTTACTAAGCCATCCAAACTTTGAGCCTCAACTTTAAACATTAACATCAGCTTATTAAGTGGGTTTGTTCCTTACCTCTGTGGGATCTGATATAACTATAAAAACTACAACTTTCTTGATATTAAAGTTTATTTAATTTTATTATCAGTGGTTTCAATCCCTCATTTGTTGAAGTTTAATCCAGAATAGCACCAGCAAGTCTAAAGAATTCTAAAACCTAACATTAACCAACAACCAAAAACTACCAATAACTTACTAAAATCAACTAAACTATTGAATCAACTAATTTAATAACTGCTTAAAAAATATAAGCTTATTAATCAACCTAAAACCAATAACTACTTGGAAAATCCATTGAAACTATCAGATCAACCAAATATCAAAAACTTAGCCTTAATGAATGCCATCTAGCATCAAAAATAAAATAGATATTCACTTGATACATAAAAAATTTCATTTTAACTATGATTAATTAATTCTTTAATAGACTATTATATCATCAGAGATACATAAATGTGCCAAATTTCAAAGCTCTAGCTAGCATAGAAAGTAGTTATGAAATTACAAGATTTCACTACAGACAGACAGACTAGAGCCCCATGTGGGGCAATCTAGCAGTGGATCTCTGATAGAATGAATACTTGATCTAATTAGAATGAATAATATGTATGATATAGAATCATTGGTCCATATATATATATCAAATACTGAATGCTATCTATAATACCTTTTAAAGATTTAGAGGTGGGTCACCCTTAGAGTAGGGACAAATATACCACTCAAAGTTTTCTTAGCAATCACAAGTTTTGAATATGACATAGAATGAAACTGCACAAAGGATATAAGAGAAAATACCTTGCTACGGTATACACCCTTTCTACAATACTTTTTTTAGTCCATTTTATTTAACAACTAATCAATTATATATGGCAGTGTTTAGTTGATATTTGAAAATAAAATAGAAAGATGATAATGTTATAGTAACACTTTATAGATATAAATATATATTCACATTATTTATATTCTCTTTAATCCCTCTAACAGAGAACTATAATAAACAAAACTATTACTTTTCTTTCTCATTGCAAACACTTTTGCAACCCATTCAATTCAAGACTAAATCTAGTTTGATAATCTCATAGAGGGGATTAGTCTGCGCCCATGTCTGGGAGCAGTTGGGCAAGCAAGGCAAGAGGAGCAGGTGGAAGGCCCGCGGCCTCTAACGTTCAAAAACGCCCCAGAGAATCTGGCGGAATAGAAAAAAATCTAAAAAAACTGGAGGTCACAATTTCCTCGGAGATACTCATGTGGCAAGCACAATGCAACCAGTAGTCAACACGCCACACTCCCAGCCACTTTCGTCGGTGGAATTCAGAGTCTGTGTATATCTGGACATCCAAAAAACGGCCTCATGGGAAAAATTTTGTGAAGATGTACACAAAATTTTCCTGACCGCGGTGTATGTTGCACCTCACTCCATGTCATGCGGTTGGCTGGACCTAGGTTTCAAAAGCAAAATAGCAGCAGATGAGGCAGCAGCGTGCACATAGTGGTTGACCTCCCCGAAGGGCAATGGGTCATCAAAACCAAACGCACCAGGTGGACAAAATCAAACCAAATTTTCCTCACATTTGACTTTTTGCCTACTACGGTAAAACGTGACATTTTTGGAGCAACACCTGAAAGATGGTCTCACCATATATGGCGAAATACAATCTTTTGAAATGCAACGTTTTATGCTGATGCCACACCTGTGCACTGGCAAAGCAATCGCAGTTCTGACCCCAACTGAGGAGATTGCAAAGGACCTAACCCAGATCCCACACTTCACCTTTATTGACATCACAGGGCATACCACCCACCCAATCCAGGTAACCGTGGACAGCGCTCCCCATTTGCACCCACTGTGATGCGTTCAGCCATAAGGCGCACGCATGCCCATCAAGGAGGGCGCCACATTCCAAGAGCACCCCTCAGCGGCCATGGCCAGCGGAGAGGCGCACTACAAACCAACTGCAAGCACCAAGGAGGCTTTCCCGTGGGGAGCACAAGGCTGCTACCTATTGGTAAAGCCCATCTCCCCGCAGGAGCGGAAGAAGGCCAAGCAGGCACATAGGGCCGCGGCCAATGAAGCGGCCAAGGCTACCAACACCATCCCACACTCACAATGCCAGGAGGACATAGAGACCTTTGCGGCGGAAGCAACTCGGGAATCTATCACCCAATCAGATTGGGAGGCCCATGTTGAGTGGGCTACTCAATCTGAGGATCTGATGGGAGATTCAATCTCACCCAATCGCTGCACCCAAGCTCCAGTTGAAACTGACTTGGGACCTATCCCAACCAAAATAATTTTTTTGCCCCGCTTGATGGTGCACCAAACTTATCCGCACCACAAAAAATTTGTCCAATGTCAGGAAAACAAAAAGCGAAGGCCAAAGCCAACGTGACTCTTTCCACAAAAATTAACAAAAACCCCAATAGCGTTGCTGCTAACACCCGCGCTGCTGTGGAAGCCCGTGGGGACCTGGAAGAGGCTGTTGGGCCCGGGGCCCACCCCCTCGCACCTAAGGTGCAATGGGGGAAACCTTTACTCTAGGGATGCTGAATATCGCCGGACTCAAGGCCTCCCCATCCCAGGCTAAGAAACTGAGTTTTTTACAAAACAATTTACCCGTGGATATCCTGGCCATCCAGGAGTCCCACTGTCCACGAGGTTTCCAAGAAAGCTTGGAAAATAATGCTCCTACCATCCCTATCCTTTTGGTCAAAGCACTGTGGGGTGCTAATTTAGAAAAACAATTTTTTCAAATTCACATCCTCAGAAACATTCCTAAATGGCCGAGTGCTCATTGTCACCTTCTCGTGGGCTGACGTTGCGCACACAATAGTCAACATTTACGCCCCAAATGGTGCACATGAGCGTCAGGAATTTTTCTCGTTGGTCAAATCCCTCCCGCTACCCCCCAATTCTTTCCTAGTTGGTGACATGAACTGTTGGCTAACCTCACCAATGGACCGGTGGCCACCATCACCCCACACCCCAAAGGGTCACGTAGAAATATGCATTCTAAAAGCCACCCTTGGGTTTAATGGATGCTCTGCCACAACATGCCCCACTGCTCGAAAACATGACACGTCCCCAAGTCCACAACAGCCAATTAAGGTCCATGACCCGCATTGACCTTATTTAACGCTGGCGAAATTCTAGCCCCACATCTCTCACTTCAAAACAATAAAAATGGAATTCTCTGACCACTGACTGGTCTCAATAACATACCACTTACCCATCACAGTTGCAAAGGCCCCACATTGGTGCAAAATCCGCCCCCCGAGCTCACGTTGCCAGGATTTTCCACGTGGGTGGAAGAGGCAACTTTGGCGAAATCATTTGTTGCACCATTTTGCGTGGACCCCATTTCCACATGGGCAACTTTTAAAGAAGACACCATCCGCCACTATCGCCATCTCTCCTCCAGGCGCTCACAAGCCACATCAGCGGTTATCTCACACGTGCTGGCAGAATTGGCCCACTTGGAGTCCAACATTCCAGCCACAGGATATAGCCCTGCATGGGGCCAGAAGTGGGCGGAGGCAGCTGCCCACCTCAACGCACTCAAAAAAGGCAACACAAACATCGGGTTTGTGTCCAATACAGGGCCACACGCATCACTAAAGGCGACAAGTGCACCGCATACTTCTTTAAAAAAATCTTTGCACCATGCCAGAGCGTGGCCTGCACACAGGTGTGAAGATCAGATAATTCTATTGCGGACACACTGGCCGAAGTGGCAATCGAAAGGTAAAGATATTACTCCAAGTTATACTGAGCCAAACCAATTCAGCCAGTTGAAATGGCAGATTTTCTTGACCGAGCTCATATCCACACCATTTTCCAATACCCAGAAATAATGAATTTAACTACTCCAAACAGATTATGGACAGCCATTCGCGGTGCGCCAAACCGAAAATGCCCAGACCCAGATGGCATTCCATATGAGTTCTACAAAAAATATTTAAATATATATCCCCACTGCTGCTAGCCTCACTCAACCAAAGCCTGTTGGAAACGCGCCTCCTACCAGGAGGACATGAGGCCTTTACTGTCACACTCTTCAAGAAAGGGGATAGGCTTGACTTAGCCAACTGGCGCCCCATTTCTCTAACAAACACAGACACCAAAATTTTAACAAAAATCATGGCTAACCATTAAGGGACTGTAGCATCTGCCACCATCTCCCCAGAACAATTTGGTTTCATCCCCAGAAGGTCAATTTGGGATAACGTGCACTCTGTGGCTAATGTGTGTCAGTCCACAGCCTCTGGGGCACTTGTATTCTTGGACCAACAAAAGGCCTATGATAGAGTAAACTGGGAATACCTAAGGGCCTGCCTCCATCAATTCCGCCTACCCCCCATTTCATAAACTGGGTGATGCTGCTCACGGAATCTGCAACAATGGCAGTGCATGGCCCAGGCTTTCTAATGGAAGTAGTCCACCCTCAAAGGGGCCTGCGACAAGGGGACCCCCTCAGCCCACTCTTATACAACTTCAGCCTTGACCCACTACTGCGAAATGTGAATGCCCACCTCACTGGGGTCCATGTGCCAGGCCAAACCCAGTCAAGATGATGGCATTTGCAGATGATTGTGTGGTGGGGGTGTCTGATAACAAAGATGCACGCGCGCTTGAAGCCCTCATCCAGGAATATTCCTGGGTAAGCAACGCGGCACTGAACGCCTCCAAAGCTGAAATCATCCTCCTTGGTCGGTTTCAGAAGTGCTGGGCCCCAGCAAGTAGTTCCCACCCTGGCCCATCTGCTCGCCCACGTCCACGCCTTACTAACTCAACACACACCGCTCCACTGGTGCTCCCCTTTGTGCCACGTCCTACCATAGGACCGATATGCCATCTGGGCGTGTGGATGGAGGCAGGTGGATACGCGTCACCAGTAATGGAGTGCCATATACTGGACAACGTGAAGAAGCGAATCGCCTCTCTCAGAGCCCACCCTACTATCCTCACTGGCAGGGTTGTTCTTGCCAACTCTATGCTCCTATCCAAAGTCTGGTTCAGAGCCCACGCCATCCCCTTCTCCCCAAGCTTCTTCGAATCCCTGTATGCTTTGCTATAAGGTTGGCTTTGGTCAGGCCGCCCTCCACCAGTACGGCTAGAGGTCATGTTAAGCCCTCATCATCATGGTGGCATGGGCCTGCTTAACTTCAAATTCCCATGCTGCCAAGATCCTGGGCACCTGGATCGCGGCCATCACCGCTCCTACACTCCCATCCCAACACTGGTCCCGTGCAGCCCGCTCCAACTTCTCCCGAGCCTTGGGCCTCAACAATCCATCAAACCCACACTCCCTGATGAAATACCTCGCATCACACACATCAGCCACAGGTCCTCACGGGACTAAATTTCACTACAAACGAATCCTACTCTCCATGCGAAACGCAGAGTGGAGAATTTGTATTAGTGGACATACAACCCAAAGAGGCTGCCCATCTCCTCAGTTTACACAAGAGGTACAGGGGCTACCCATCCATGATGGCGTGATCCTCATTCGACCCCAAGTCCTATCCAGGGTGGACTACTTGACATGATGGACACCCCTTATTCCACTGAGACCCAAAAGACTATCTGGAAATACGCACTATCCTCTGTTGCAGCCTCAAGTCCGCTCCCATGTGTGGCGCTGCCTGAGGCGGGTGTATTGTACAGCTGAGCGCTCTAACGCTTTTCACTCATCCTGTGTCGTGTGTGGCCAGTATGGAACGCTGTTCCACAGCCTGGAGAAGTGTCCTACCTCTAAAGTGATATGGCGCGAAGTCCAACGTCTGCTAAGCCAGGATCAAACGCATCCCTTCAGTCTGTCAAGAGATATGTTTGCTTCATCAATGGCCTCCCCCTCCCACCCTCCCTCCGTGCTCTGGTGGTTGCAATCGCCATGTGGACTATCCACATGATTGTATTGGATACCATCGCTGGCTCCATCCCCACCCTCCCTGAAGCTGTCCACAGATTCCAGTCTCATCTGGTGGACCACTTTCAAGCGTGGATGTTTGGATATCTCCCACTGCGTCACCAACAGCTGGTCTCCTCCTGGTTCCCAGTCTGGCTCATCAAATCAGACCCCTTCATCCACACGTGCTCAGTAGTGGCTACGGCCCCTTCACACGTTCCCTCCCCCTCCCCATAAGTGGCGTTCCCGCTGGCAACAAGAGATAGCATCGCGTCTCTGGGGTGCCTCCCCTGGTACTAAGTTTTGTCTCATCTGAGTCATATTCAGAAGTGTCCGTCCCATGGTCGGCCTTCCCCGCAATAAATTTAAATTTAAATTTAAATAAACAAAATTATTAATATATTTATATATTAGAGGAGCAAATAAAGCTTAAGTTAATTTTTAACAAAAAAGGTAAAAAAATGACTTTAAGTATTTAAAAATGATATAAGGGAGTTTAATCAAGATTTATATATCATCTCAACTGAGAAAAAATATCTTAGTTAACTTTTATTATTTTATTCAGGGAAGGTTGACCAGGGGATAAGCACTTCTGATATAATGAGAAAACTAATGAAATTTAACAATTAAAGACACCTCTTAGGGCTTAAGGCCCCTCTTTTTGTCTCCAGGATCACTAAGATTAGGACGGTAGGGAAGGGGAGTTATGCTGGCTTATTCTTGGATGCAGCATGTGTGAAGGAAAGGATAAACTTTTAGGAACCATATGGGGAACCATGTGTTGATTGTCCTTCTGTTATGGGGGTCATATGTCCAAACAGCCATGCTTGGAAATGTTCCAATTTATGGCTGTGGAAGCGATGAATGGCTTCTTGGATTGTTGGCACTGCTCCTGTGAACGATTCCAGTAGCATTGTATGTATCATCCATAGTGCTATTGCTACTATTAGCGCCCTGAGAGATGGGTGGATAGGAGAGCCCATGTTTATAGAGAACATGTTCCTTGCTAAGATGAAGGATGTCCGTTTTCTTGGCGGAAAAGGCGCATGGCCTCTTTCCATACAGCCATTGATGTTGGGCATTGTTCTAAATGGTGGGTTAGGCTTCCATACTGACCACATATTGCACATGAGGTATGATTGGCATTTGGCCGTTCAGCTGTTCAGTATACTCTCCTCATATACCTCCATATTGTGCTCTTATTCTGGGTTGGAATAGAGGGTGATGTGTGTATCTTCATACTATTCTTTGGGTCTCCAGGTTGTAGGGTATGTCCATATGGTCCAGGTAATCTATCCTGGCTATGGTATTTGGGCTTTTGCTTATTATATTTTCTGTGACTATTTGATCATTGATCTCCTGTCTGTGAGTTAGCCTTGACCATCCTCGGTGACTGGCTGATCATTTATGTGAATCCGCCATGTCGCTCTTCTCATGGCTAGGAGTATTCATTTGAAGTGTACAGGAGTGCCGTGTGGTCCTGCAGCTGTGGGATGGGATGCCAGATATTTGATTAATGAGTTTGGGTGATCTTGATTACTTAATTGTAGTGCTCGTGTGAAGTTATATCTTGCTGTTCTGGCCCAGTGTGTATCTGAAAGATCTGGCCTAGTCACCTGAGCTATCCGGGATCCCAGTTTATGGGTTGCTTGCTCTACGTAATTAGTAAGCCCCATATCTCCATTCCTTCTAGAGCCAAAAAAAGGGTTTCAAGGCGTACAGGGGGGTTGTGGTTGGACCATAGCCATCCTTGTAATAGGGCGTGGACTGTGTTGAAGAAAGATGGTGAGAAAGCGATTACATGGGCCATTAACCATATGATTGATAGAATCATCAAGTTGGCTACCGTGACCCTTCCTGTTAGACCTGTTTGGTGTCCATGTAAGGAGGCAATGCGTTTTGTTATTTTGTCTAATAATTGACTTTCCATCATGGAATTAGCGTAGCCTCCTGCTTCCAACCATACTCCCAAGTGACAAACAGGGTCAGCTGTTGACTTGGTGATAAATAGAAGTTTCATTGAGGTTGTTGCTAATTTTCGCCTCTAATGTCTGGTCAGGAGTCTTGATGTTGTACTAGCTTGTTGGCCCTGTGTAGATGGCATCCACTGGGTCTTATATTTCCCCAGGAGTATAATTTCCGTTTTATCAGAGTTAAGTGATGCGTTACTTATGGCTGAATAGTCTTGTATTATCTTCTCAATTCTGCAAGCGTCTTGATTGTTGGATATGCCCACCACACAATCATCAGCGAAGGCCATCATTTTGACTGGTGGTTGGCCCTTGACGTTGATTCCTTTGAGCAGTGTTTGTGTTTCAGATTAGAGGGTCTAGGTTAAAGTTGTATAGTAGAGGGCTTAAGGGGTCTCCTTGTTTTAGTCCTCTCTGTGGGATAAATGGGTTGGTTGATAAGCCTGATCCCTGTACAGCCATGGTTGCAGACTCTATAAACAACATTACCCAGTTTATGAATCAATTTGGAGGCTTAATTTTTGAATGCAGGCTCTAAGATAGGTCCAGTTCACCCTGTCATATGCCTTTTGTTGGTCTAAAAAGACAAGTGCTCCATAGGTGTTGGACTGGCAGACATTTGCAACTGTGTGGATGTTATCCCAGATGGATCTTCTTGGGACAAATCCATATTGTGATGGGGATATCACATCAGTTGCAATTTCTCCTAGTCGTTTAGCCATAATTTTTGTGAAAATTTTTGTATCTGTGTTGATTAGGGAAATTGGGCGCCAGTTGGATAAGTCCAATCTGTCTCCTTTCTTAAATAAAGTGACCGTGTAGGCTTCTTTGCTTCCAGGTAGGAGGCATGGTTCCATAATACACTTGTTCATTGAAGCTAGAAGAATGTTAGAGATGTTAATAAAATATTTTATATAAAATTCATAGGGAATCCCATCAGGTCCAGGGCATTTTGCTCTTGGTGCACCACATACTACTTCCCATAATTCCTCGCACAATATTAGGTTTATTAAATTGTTATTTCCTACTGCAGTGTCAATATGTGCACTTCTAAAGAATTCTTTGATTTTTCTGTTTTGACTGGCTCAGATTTATACACTTTCATGTAAAACCTGTGCACTTTGGTTGCAACTTCTTTGGGTGTTTCTGCTATAGATTTGTCCAGTTGACAGACTTATGTACAAGCTATCATATTTTTCCTGGCGTGAGATTGTTGGAAAGAGTAGCTTAAGCAAGTTTCTCTGTCTCTTATGTTTTTGCCTTTATATTGGACTTCAACTGAGTGTTGGTTTTTGTGGATCAGGGTGTTTAGCCGAGCAGAAACCTCTGCCCATTTGTGACCCCATCCTTGGCTGCTTCCCATTCTTGGTACATTGTTTTCTAGATGGTCAATTTCAGCCAATGTGTGTTTGATAATGGCTGAAACTGCCCTGTGTCTTCTAGACAATGTATAAATAATTTGTTGGGTTGTTGATTTTTTGAAGTTTTCCCAGGTAGTTAGTGGGTCTGAGCAAAAGGGTGTTTGAAAATCCCAGGTTGAGGATATTTCCTTCATCCAGGATTAAAATTCCAAGTCAGCTAAACTTTCTGGGCATATTCTGCACCATCTGGGTGCTTGGGTACTTGGTTCCGCCAGTTTGTAGGACACTGAAACAAGCTGATGGTCAGAGAATTCAATTTTTGCAGTTTTAAATTTTGGATTTGGTGATGGAAAATTATTGGTGAGAGTATTAGGTCTATCCTCAACATAGAGACAAGTGTGCCATTGTGTACATGTGGGCGTGTCATGTTTTGTAGCAGGGATTGAATTTTTGGCAGTGGACCATATAGTCCCAGGGTGGCTTTTAGTACTCAAAGTTCCACTTGCCCTTGTGGTATCTCCATTGTGTATGGCCATCGTTCCATTTCTGGGTTAATCCAGCAGTTCATGTCTCCCATGACAAAAGTGTTTGCTGGTAGATTTAATTGTGTTAGGGCTGTGAGAAATTCTCTTTGGTCCCGTGCATCATTTGGGGAATAAACACTGGCGATTGTGTGCACTTTGGTGTGCCATGAGAATGTTACAGTGAGTACATGGTCATCCAGGAACAAATTTTTATTAATAAATTTAAAGTTTTGGTTCGCATATACTATCACCCCACAGTGGAGTGACCAAAACTATATTGTTGGGGGAGCATTTTTTCCCATGCCTCCTCCTATCCCTGTGGACAGTGGGTTTTGTAGTAAACATAACTTCTTGGCCCGGGACATTAAGGCCTTGAGTTCCACTATGTTCAGTGTCCCTATCTCTACTGAGACGCCTGATGGCCTCAGGAGTGGTTAGCAGGGCCCCCGGCCCTACTCCCTTGCTCACATTGCTCTCCACTGCACCTCTGCTGCGGAGAGCATAACCATGAGTAGGAGTTGGGGTGTATTATGCCCCTTTCATAACAGCAGTTTTTGCTCCTCTCTTGGCTTTGCTTGGTTTCAAAATGTTATTGCGGTGCACTTGGGGATTTTTATTAGCCACATTATTTTCTTGCGCATTCCATTTTTGATTTTCCTTCCTGATTGGGTTAAATTCCACATTTTCTGGGGGTGCACTGAACCCCATTTTTGCTGCATCAATTCTGAATTGGGCTCCACCAAATTTGAACTAGTCATATTGGGTGTATGGTTTTCTGCAGGATCTGATTGGTTCATGGACTCAAATTCCTCCATGTCTTCCTGGATCTGCTCCGGCAATATAATTGATTCCGCTGAGGCCTTTGCCTTAGCTGTGGCCAGCTTGTGAGCTTGTTTGGCCATTTTTTGTTCTTTTGGGGAAATAGGGTCAAAAATTTTATATTGCCCATGTTCTCCTCAGTTGAAGGCTTGTGTAGTATCCATGATTTTGGCATACTCTGAGTCATCTTTGCCCATTTCCTCCTCACAGAATTCCATTTCTCTCAGGCCTTCTTTGATGGGGCAATCATGAATCTTGTGCCCAAAGGCCTGGCAGTGGTTACAAATGGGGGGGGGTGCGCTTTCCACTGTTGCACGAAACAGATGGGATTTTTTCCCATCAATTGTGAAGGATGTGATGTGGGGGATTTTGTAATATCCTCTACTAAATCATGGTTCAGTGAAATTATTGCTGTTGCCTTCCCCATGCTAAGGGTTGGCATCAGCTGGAATTGTTGCATTTCGAATTGTTTAATTTCATTGTAGGTTTCCAAGCCTTCTCAGAGATGTCTTTTGACTACTGTGCGCACCAGGTTAGTCAGAAGATAGTCAAAAATGATGAAAATGTCTTTGGATTCTGTCCAATGGGTGCGTTTGGTTAGGACCAATTGCTTTCCATCAGGAAGGTTGAGTACCACTCTGACCTTTGCTGCTTCATTTGCTTTTTCCATGGTTTTGAACCCAAGGTCTACCCAACCTCTGCGGATAGTATGGGTTGTTAGGTACACCACATCCAGGAAAATTTTTTGTTGGGCTTTGCCAAACTTTTCCCACATTGTCAGTGTTTCAACGCCCAGGAAAACTTGTATCCTGTGTTTTACTGATGACAGTGGTTGTGATTGGGATCTTTCCAAATAGCTGCAATTTTTTACTAAAAAATTGATGAAACCCGCAGGATGCGCAACCTCAGGTTTTTAATTTTTGGTCAGATTTTCATTTGTACCTGTGCGCTTGGTACCTTTGGGCGGTGCAGGTCCAGGTCTGCTGTCCTTTACCACGTTCGCCCAGCTCTTTATCTTATTGTTCATACTTATCTCGCCTGGTGTTGATTATCAAATTATGCTGTTTAAATTGAATTGAATTACTAAAAGTGATAGTAATTGGAAAGAAAAGTTTACTTTAGTTAACTTAACAAAGCTTTTTCCTTTCTGCTCAACATCAATTTTGAGCAAATTTTAGAAAAATAAGTCGAATTTCCACCACTGCTTCACCACACCAATCTCCTAATTTATGTCCTTGGATCCACCACCTGCTGCCCCAGTATGGGACAGCAGTGCTCCACCCAGTAGCATTTACTGCCCAGCAGGCAAACACATGTGGACTGGCTTGTACAGTCCACCAAATACACCCAGCCGCTATGTTCCTCCAAGGGACTTAGCACTTTACCTTGCACAAGCCCACCCAACCCGCCCTCACCCCCTAGCCCTACCCTGATCCAATATTCACTTTTGCCTCCACTTTGAGTTTGCACGCCTCTTCCTGTACGCCAACAAAGCAATAATTGAGCTGGCAACAGCCACCTTTGCGCCAGCAGGGTTTATCAACTTCTGCCCTTATAAGGGCTTTTTTGAAATTGGATTCCCACCAAAGAGGACGCAGCCACTGCGGCAGCCATGTCCTTAATTTACAAAAACACACCCATTACCACCACCCAAAACTTGTCTCTCCAATGACACCACACTCATAGTGACCTTTACAATTTTCCCTCATACCTTCCTCCTCAAACACTTTATGAGGAGTTGATGTCAGGGTTGTCCACATACAGTGAAAACCCTATCCTCCAATTTATTGTTCCAAGTGGTGCTTGTCATGGAAACAGCAGAAGATATTTAGACCAGCCTGCCAGTCAGGATGCGTGAGCACCAAAAAGCAAGCCAGAATGCCAGAGGCATTGCCGACCACACAACTTGATATGAAGCCAATAAATGTGATACCATGAAGTGGTGCAACAACAAGGTGAGGAGTATTATGACGACAAACCACACTGAACCCAATCATAACCCAGTGGGTCTAGCTGCAGGGGGTGGGATTGCTGAGATAGTCTCAACAAGATTCTCGGTTTGAGTGGCCAGCTCATTGGGGGCAATGTGGAGATGGATTATCTCTTTCCATTGTTATACATAGGGCCATAAGATCCCAATGTATTGGTGTCATAAATTAACAAGAGCAGGGTTGTAGGACCAAAAGTATTGGACTCGCTGGGCCAATTGGTGATAGAAGGAGCCATAGTGACCAAAAAAATTAGTAAAGCCCACCCAGAGTGCAGGGCAATGGACCACCAGGGGAAAAGCCATCTGGGATGCAGTCATAATGGAAAATAATAAAAAAATATTAAATTTTTTTTGGCAAACTTTTATTGGGAAAGAAAAGTAAGAAAATTGACCAACAATTTTCTCAGTGCCATGCAACTTATTGAATAGTGGTCAATTGGGTAGTGACAGGATGGGGTCAGGACCCAACAAATTTTGCCTGACCGGTGCATTGTTTGAGAAATGGGGGTTTATCCTTTGGGAACCAACATCACAAAATTTGGCGGTGGGCCGAGTCTCTGTTGGTTTGACCTCAAATGTCTAAACCAGGGCTTGACTACATTTCTGATGGTTAGCATGACAGCGTTTAGCCCGATGAGTGATGGGAATACTCCAAGGACGTCCCATATAGGGATGACTCCATTTGGTTGGGAACGGGTTTAGGATGGCCAACCCACTCACGCTCAGTCATTTAACCATTCATTTGGGCAGTAGCAGCACATCAGCCACAACACCTGAATTACTATCAGAGGGCTTCAAACCCTCGTCAATGGCACCCAATATTTGTTCTAATGGTTTAGTGATTGAATTAAGACCATCAGGTGATCCGGCCAATATCTCATTCTTCATGCTTTTACTGCCATTTGAATTTCAGCTATCAGCTAGATTGTCGTTCAAGTTAGATCTGACCAATTTTGAATTTGGTAATCTTGGCACAGATTTCACTAATTCCTCGCAACAGTTCTGCTGAGGTGAGTGTGGGAATAGGGGGTGGGATCTGAAGCAGAAGGGCTGTCACCCATTGCTCATTTACTATGTGAGTGAGATCGCCCTGAGTGATGAGAGGTACTGCCATCCTCTTTGGTGTCTTTTTATTTGGGAACGAGAAGATGACCCGGTTGAGAGCCAAAGGATGTTCCCCAAGACTTACATTACCCTTTCCTTTTTCCAAAGGAATGGCACCCCCACCGGGAAACTGCGCCAGAGCCACATTCTTGTGTGCTTTAGGTAACTTGATAGCCATAATCGTCACAATCTTCTGAAGAGGGCGGGGAGCCTCAGGGTGGGATGCGTGAAAGGCTTTGACCAGGGCTATGCAATTTGCGCAATTGCGCGCCTTGACCCAACTATTTTTTTAGGCTGGGTATCCTTTCCAGGCCACAAGATATTGGACTAAACGTCACGACTTGTGAGATGTCAGGATGGCCTCTACCTCAGCTTCTTCCTCATTATTGATGATTATCAGTTCTGGGTCCGTGGGAATTACACCCTTGAAGGGCGACAGCTGGGAAACATGGAAAACTGGGTGCAGCTTCCAATGCATGGGAAGCTTCAAGTGGAACGCCCCATTACCCAATACCTCCTCCACTAAGTGAGGACCCAAACGCTTACTAGTGAACTTGCGGGAAGGGGTTTGAATTCACAAATGATGGGTATCAAGCATGACATAGGAACCCACTGTAAAGTCATAACCCGGAAGGCACTTACAATCCACTAATCGCTTATAGTCATCAATGGCTTTAGTGAGTTGTTACTGCACTAAAGCTTGATTCAATCAAATTTGGGCAGCATGATTTGCAGCAGCTTGAACCTCAGGTTACATGCATGCTCCGACTGAAAATGATGGGTTATAGCCCAAAGTTGCTTCATATGGTGAAAACCCCATAGATGCATGGGTCTCATTATTGTACATAAATTGAGCGAGAGGCAATTCACTGGCCCAAGTATCCTGAGCTGCTGCAGCATAGCAACGCAGGTACTGTTTGAGAACTTGGTTGACCCACTCGGTCTGAGCATCAGAATGGGGGTGATATGACATGGATTGACAGGGAGTTATCTTCAGGAACGATAGAAGTTCACTCCAAAACCACGCGGTAAACTGAGTACCCCAGTCACTAACAATTTCCTGTGGAAGATAAACATCAAAAACACATGTCATACAAAAAGATGGGCAGTTTCTTCCGACATAATTGCGGAAGTACAAGGGGAAAAAGGGAAAATTTTGTAAAGCAGTCCACCACTACCATCAAAGCTGTGAACCCATTAGAACAGGGGAGATAAACATTAAAATATACGGATACTGAGGTCCATGGACCTTCCACCTGCTGTAAAGGGTGCAGGAGGCCATTCTTTTGGAGTAATCCGTCTTAGCCCTAGTGCAAATAACATAATCAGCAATACAAGCCAGGACCTCTTTGGTCAGTCCCACCCAATTAAAGGTTCACTTGATCAGATCAATGCATTTCTTATTACCAGGATGTCTGACCGTGGGGGGATCATGGTGTGCGCGGAATACTTCTGGGCGGAAGGAGGGGGGAACCCAAACATGAGAATGGAAGTAAATGAGTCCCTCTTCTAAGGAGTATAGGGAGTGTTTGGGACTTGAGTGAGCCAACTGCTCAACCAATTCCATGCCCTCAGGGCAGGCCGTTTGACCAGCTAACACCTAAGCCAATAACGGATCATAGGGAGATAATGTGGCGGAGGAAACAACAGAAGGATTGATTGACAGAATCTGAGTGGCAGGGATCACGGTAACAAGATCCATTTCCTCAGGTTCTGAGGGACAGTGAGCAGAACTGCGGCTTATAAAATCAGGAAGGACATTGAGTGCACCTTTGACAAATTCATACTTGAAGTTAAACTGCACAGGTCCCAATAGTTTTGGGCCTGCCAGTGCACCAGTTTTTAGGGTTTGCGGAAATACAAGAGAGCCTGATGGTCCGTGCAAACCGTTAGCTCATGATGAGCATTTTGCAAAAGGTACCACCAATGAGTTAATGCCCATTCAACAGAAGCCAGTTCCTTGTTGTAGATGGCCCATGACTGCTCCATAGCAAGAATTTTGGGAGAATAAGAGACTGGGTGTTCAAGACCCTCGTGGTCCTGAAGCAGCACCGCGCCCTCTGCTACTGACAAAGCATCACATGTGATGATATACGGTAAGGTGGGATTGGCGTATTTCAAAATGAGAGGAGACCCAAACACCTCCTTAATTGATTCAAACGCCTGCTGGCATTTGAGGTTCAACAAAACTGTACATTTTTCCCAGTGAGGGGATGGAGTGGGCCGGCCAACTGAGAAAGTGCGGGGGAAACTTTTTTTTTCTAAAAATGTCTTTCCCAAGAAACTCTAAAGTTGCTTCTGTTTAGTTGGAGTTGGCCATTCTCAGATCACATCTAATTTGTTAGGAGGGATAGTGACACATTCTTTAAGAACCAGGTTTCCAAGAAATGTGACCTCTTCCTTATAAAACTCACACTTGGAAGCTTTGAGGAACAGACCTGCCTTATGTAAGGCGACTATTACTGCTTCTAAGTCAGTAGCGTGTTGTTCAGAAGTTGGGAAATGAACTAGGATACCATCAATGTATGCAATAGCATAAGAGAACTGGAGATCCCCTAACGCATTGTCAATCATTCATTGAAATGTAGTGGGAGCATTTTCTCAACCCAAAGGGCATTACAAGAAATCGAAAATGCCTCACTCATTCAGATTGCGGTCAATCATTCCTGTCCTTCCATTACCCAAATTTGGTTAAAAGCATTCACCAGATCCAGTTTCGAGAACATGCGTGATTTGGCAATTGCCTGACTGATTGTCTGCTCCAAAGGCAATAGGTAGGAATCTGTAACTGTTATTTTGTTCAAGTGACTATAATTCATTCAAGGATGGAGCGATTCATCTAATTTTCTTATAAAGATGATAGGGGAGGTGATGGGTGAAGTTTCATTGAACAACCAACCTTTTTTCAACATATCGTCCAACCAAGTATTGAGTGCAACTTCTTCCTCCGCTGTATGCGGATACAACAGGCAGTTGATGTTCACCAATTCCACGGTTGTCTGAAATCCACTTTTGTACCTAATATGTTTTTGGCAGATGATCTGCCTTTTCTTTTTTTAGTACTAGATGGTCCCAAGATGATCTGCCTTTACCATGTCGAAGATTCTCTAACATGGCATTAAGCTTTTGGGAAAATCAGCCAGAATGCCCACTGAAGTAAATAGGGTAGTGATAGAGCTGATCCCTTGTATTTTCTTGAGGGTGTTGATCAAAGGGAACTCTCAATCCAAATCATCATTGGTAAATGACAACGTATTAGACTCTAACTGAAATTTTCACATGTTGTTGGAGCCACCATCCCACACCTAAGATCACTGGGAACACTAAGTTTGGCATGGCCAAAAAATGATCGCAGAAATTATATTGGTGGATTGAGAAGTGTATTGGTCAGTGGATGACATACAAAGACTGGTAAGCAGAAGAGGCCACCATTACTGAGGAGCCCACATCCATTTTTTTAGTACTAGATGGTCCCAACCCAAGGGGGGATTCATCGATGTTTATTGAATTACGCCTGGGCTCCTAAGAGCCTGAGGCGAGGGAAGGGGAGGGAGGAGGCATTGAGAAAGGGAGGGGGTTTGCGCGCCAGAGCCGTGCTGCAGTGACAACTGAGCGGGGGAGGGTTGGCGACATAGTGCAGACCTTCAGGGCCATCTCAAAGTGTACCTGAAAGTGGGTGATCATGTGTGGAAGGGTCCACACCTGCTGGTAAAAAGCAGCACGAAGGAAGGAGTTATGGATGGTCCAGATGGCTGTGGCATAGGCGAGGACACGGAGGGGTCGGTGGCAACCAGGCAATGTCTGCTCAAACATGAGGTCTTGCACAGGGTGTCCAGACCAGGGCTGAGCATGGAGGAGCGCGGGCCTTTGGCCAAAATGCGGCGACACCTGGACAGGTGAAAAAATGATGGAGGTGGGAGTCAATAGGCTCCACACAGCGTGGGCAGCTTCGGTGCTGGAAGGTAGGGCCAGTCCGGTCCCCTGTCCTGTATGAACAGTGGAGCACCCTCCATAAGGTGTTGGACACCTTTGCTGACAGGATGGGGTGATAGACGTCCTTCCACAATTCCTTAAGGTCAAATCTCACGGAGGGAGGGAGGAGCTCAAGGAGTCTTGGGCGGATGGGAGGACGATCTTGGGGGTTGAGGCGAGTTGTGACAACTTGTCCATTGTGCACAATTGCATGGCGACGTGGGCTGAGGCCAGGGCCTTCCCTTCTGTATGGGAAGGCATGGTGGATCCGCGCGCCTACTCGTTTCAGGGCAAGGAGAGCCTGGTTCCAGTAGGGAGATGAGGATGGTTTTAGGCGATGGCCTGGGTGGTTTGTGAGCCACTCCCTAATGAGGTCAGAGATGCTCTAGGAAGACCCAGAGCTGCTGACACTGACTGACGGAGGGCGGGCGCCCATTGAGGCATGGGGGTCGCGTCCCAGAAGACAATCGGCCATAGGAACTTCAGGAAGATTGTGGTGGCGTGGGAACGCGTGTCCAGAAGCCCTAGGCCCCCTTCATTGCAGGGTCGGGTAATGGTTGAGAGGGCCATTGGTGGATGGTTTGAGCCCCAGATCCAACAGCGGAGGAGTACATTGAGCCGCGTATAAAAGGCATCTGTGAATGGGCAGACGTGCGCTAGGAACCAGACTTTGGAGAGAAGGAACACATTGGCCATCAGAGCTCGACCCTGGGGGGTGATGTGCCGCCAGTTCCAGCTGGCAATCCTGGAATTAACTGCTGCAAGGAGCAAGTCCTCATTGTCTTTTAGCGCAACTCCTTGTTGGTTGGTGAGAACGCCCAGGTGACGGAAGGTACCGCGCTCAGGTTCAATACCAAATGGTGGGGGGAAGGTGGGGGAGCCGACCTGTACAACTGTTGTCTTGGAGGTGTTGACCATGGCGTTGGACGCCTTGGTGTACCTCTCAATGGTCACAGCAGCGAGGGCAACATCCCCTGGGCAGCCAAATGCAATGGCAGTGTCATCTGCAAATGCCATGGTGCGTGTGGGGGCTTTACCTGGGACCAGAATCCCTGTTAGCTTGTCCTGTAAGGAGGCCAAGAGGGGGTCAAGGGTGATGTTAAAAAGGATAGGGCTCAGGGGGTCCCCTTGCCGGAGACCTTGTCCAACTGGTACTGCCACTGTAAAACCCATTGGCGCCAGGACTCTGGTGTGGAGCTGGTCATAGAGCGCTGATATCCAGCGCCTAGCTGCGGGTGGGAGATGGAAGCGGGCCAGGGAAGCATCAATATACTTCCAGGCCACCCGATAATATGCTTTCTCCATATCCAGGAGAGCCACAAAGCCATTCACCTTACGAGAGTTAGCAGTCAAAGTCACGTGAAGGTCAAAATAGTTGTCCCATAACGACCTCCCCGGAATAAAACCGTACTGGGATGGGGAGAGGCGAGGTGACACCCATTTGGTGATGCGGTTGGCCAGAAGCTTCGTGAAGAGCTTGTGGTCTGTGTTGATCAACGCTATGGGGCGCCAGTTCTCCAGGTTCTCACGGTCTGACTTCTTGTGAATGAGGGTCGTGATTGAGCCTCTGGAGTCGGGGAGGACCTCGCCATTCACCAAGAGTGCAGCGAAAAGGTCGCGGAGGGTTCTGGCTATCACCGCAGGTTCCAGAAGGTACACCTCGAAGGGTATTCCATCTGGCTTGGGGCTTTAAGCCGTGGGGATTTCAGAAGGGTTTCTAACACCTCCTGGATGGAAATAGGCGCCAGTAGAGCCTCATCAGCCCGTGGGTCAATGGGCGGCTCTGGAGCCCGCCACAGGAAGTCTTGGATGTCCGACGGGTCCACCTGAGTGGCATTGAAGAGGCTGGAGTAGAAGCGGTGTAGTTCCTGCGTGATTTCCTCCTTATCCGAAGTGGTTGTAGTGCCAATCTTCAGTGCAGTAATATCCTGCGCTGTTGACTGGGCTTTCAGTTTCTGAAAGAAGAAGAGGGTGGGGCGTTCCCATTGAGCATAGTAATGAGATGTTGTAAAGTTTGCTGCCCGTTCTTCCTGCAGTGTGAGCTCCAAGCGGAGTGCTTCCTGCGCCGCTTCCCAGTCTTCCAACCATCTGGGAGAGGGCGAAGGCTGACAGTTTCGCTCTAGATGTCTGATTCTGGCTTCCGCCCTTTTGACTCTGGCGCGATCTGCAGTCATCTGGGCTTTAGCACAGTTGTAAGCAACGTGGGTGATGCCCTCCTTGGTCACCGCCCATTTAGCCTTGTGGTCAAACAGGTGGGGTGGGGGGAGGTGAGAGTCTCCCGGATGGTCATATACAGCTTCTCCTTAGTGAAGGGGTTGTTGAGAAGAGCTGGGGCAACCCTAGGCCAGAACCTACGCGACGGTCTAAGTGTGGTGGTGAGGACAACGGTGAGTGACCTGTGATCACTCAGATGGTTGTCACGAGAGATGGGAGAGGAGACGCGGCCAATTAGCAGGGGGCCAATCAGTGCCATATCTATGCGTGACGCTGACTGGAAAGCTCCTCCATCATACTGGATCCTAGTCATGCAACCTAGGCCAGACGCGGAGGGTGGAAGCGCATCTATAAAGCCACTCAGGCGAAGGAAATCCTGGAGGCGACTTGATCCAGGGCGTTCCTTTGCTGCAGGGGGTAGAGTCACGGACGCGACTTATGGTTGTGTTGAAATCTCCTAAGAGGACTGTATTCCGTGGGAGATTGAGTTGGAGGAGCTCTTCCAAGAGCCGATTTTGCTACTGACCTGCATTAGGCAGGTAGATGCTTGCAGAGAAGAAGGAGAAGTCAGGAGTGGTGAGTTTGGCCAGTATGAGGCGGCCACCTAGATATTGTGAAAAAGAATGGGTTTTAACCCGGGGATTCAAAACAATAAGGGCGGCATGGTTTGTCCAGAAGGAGTTGCCTCCAAACTGTTCATTCCATGCAGATTGTTCGTGGGGGAGGATATGGGGCTCCTGGACAGCAGCGATGTCAATTTGATCTGACCTGAAGTTGCGGAGGAGGCGGGCTCTCCACTTAAAGTCCCGCAACCCATTCACGTTGATGGATTGCAGGGCCAGGGTGCTGCCGTGGGGACTCATAGCTGTTCCCCTCCATGTCCTGGGGGTTGCCAGCGCTTAAACCTGCTGCTGTGAGGCGGCTAGTTTTGAGTCCTTTAGCTTGACTATTAGCTGCAATCCTTGAGGAGCGTCGAGGGTTCTGAGGGGAAGGAGAGGGTGGGGGGGCGGAGGACCCAGTAAGCCAGCCTAGGATGCTGCCCCCGCTCCGTTGCAGGGGAATGACCTGAGGGTGCTCAATGGTGACCTCCGCGGTGTCCCCATTTGATGAGTCTGAGTCCATATTCACTTCCTCCAACACTGCAAAGGATCCGCGTGAAATGGACTGTGGGGTTGGGGTAGGACTCTTTGAGGTGGCACTTCTACCGCAGGCCGCGAGTTGCCAGTCCATGCTGGTGGGCATAGCTCCATTGGGAGCTGAGGGTGATGCGATAAATCGCTGGTGGAGGTTGGTGGGGGTGCCGCGGAGCCCTGAGTGTGGGTGGCTGACGAGGGGCACCCTGTGGGAGATGCCTTGCGCTTGGTGAGAGAGGGAGTTGAATCTGGGAGATTGGAGGGGGTGCCCACTGGAAGGGGGCATGAGCGCGAAGGTATCCCATACCAATAGTGGGGTTAGCTGTTTCAACTGATAGGCGTAAGGCCTCAGGGGACAGGTCTTGAACGTGAACCATTGTGTGGGTTGTGGAATTGCTGCTGCAGCCACGTGGGATCGTTTTTTGCCTGGTTTAGGCCCCTGTGTGGTGGCTAAGAGGGCTTGTTTTTGAGCTGTGCAGCCACTATACAAGTGTCCAAGGGCGTTACACCATGAACACCGGGGCGCGCCTGATCAGGGTCGACAAAAAAGATCTCAGGGCATGCCCCAACTACCGCCACATGAGGAATAACCTCAATGTTGCGGGATACAGTGGGGGAGGGGATGAACGACGCCCTAGCAGTGCGAGCTCTTTGAGTGGGAGCATAGTAAGAGGGGACGCTAAAGTCCACTGAAAGAACAGACCCAAACTCCATTAAACCACGATGGAGTGCCAGTTTAAGAGATTCAGGATCAACAGTCGTTGGTAGGTTGGAAAAAGTAACCCATGAAATTTTCTCCAGGTGAGAGCGTGTGCGGGAGATGCGAAGAGATCCGCGTGGAATAATGACCTGGAGGGTGGCAGCATGGTCAGCAAGGGCAGCTTCAGTGAAGCCCACATCGATGTAGTGGCCCTCCATTGATTCATGGATGGTGGTGTTAATAGGGAATGTCTCCGCAATCGCTGCAAAGTATGAGAAGTAATCCTCTGTATAGAATTCAACAGGGTTATGCCCATAATAAAGGCGAATTGCGTGGGATAGGGTTGAGCGAGGTAGAGCTTTTTGCGCTCTAGTTTCGGCCCATTTCTTCTTATCATCAGCAATAAACGCCACTTCACGGGGATCAACTTTGGGTAGCGTTGGTGCCAGAGGTTTTTGCATGCCCCAGTGGCTCCTTTGGTACGTTTGTGTTTGCTTTGGGCTGCAATTGCAGGTTGAGTGTGAGCTGGTGGTTTGGACAAGGTTGTGGAGTTCCTTTGTTGCTGGAATGTTAAGGCAGTTGCTGGCGTCATATTAAATTTAGGGGCGGTTTGTTGGGCCTCGCTAAATTGGGGAGGCCTATCCAGATTGGAATTAACTCCAGCCAGTTGGAAGGAGGGAGATGTTTCATCACCATCCCAATCTATTTGGGTAAATTCAGCCCGAGTATTTGCTGTGATTTCGTGGGCAAAACTCACTGGCTGATTGGTGAATTGGTCGTTTTCAGCATATTTAGATAAAGTGCCGACTTGAGAAGTGCCGATTATGGGGTTCAAATGGGACGGGTGAGATTGGAACTGGTGTGAAGTTCCAAAATCCGAGCCATTTGAATCCCCATTGGGAAGAGTAGATTGTCCCAATTTGGTGCTTAGTGAACCAGAATGTGCGGCTAATCCAACCTTACATCCGAGGGTTTGGGGGCCAGGTGATTGTTGGGCCTCGCTAAATTGGGGAGTCCCATCCAGATTGGAATTAACTCCAGCCAATTGGGAGGAGGGCGATTTTTTCATCACCATCCCAATCTATTTGGGTAAATTCAGCCCAAGTATTTGCTGTGATTTCGTGGGCAAAACTCATTGGCTGATTGGTGAATTGGTCGTTTTCAGCATATTGAGATAAAGTGCCAACTTGAGAAGTGCCGATTATGGGGTTTAAATGGGACGGGTGAGATTGGAACTGGTGTGAAGTTCCAAAATCCGAACCATTTGAATCCTCATTGGGAAGAGTAGATTGTCCCAATTTGGTGCTTAGTGAACCAGAATGTGCGGCTAATCCAACCTTACATCTGAGGATTTGGGGGCCAGGTAGCTGGGTATCGCCCCTCATGGAGGGAGCCAGAAACACGGCGTCAGCAATAATAGATGGGGCTGAATTAGCTGACACAATGGGGGAGGTGAGTGTCTGGATGGGCTGAGTTGCATTCAACTGAGCAGACGCCATTAAAACAGCGTGGGTGATGGCCTCCTTGGTTGGAGGGGGCCCAGCGGGTTGGTGGGAGGCAGCGCACACAGAGCTGCTATGCGTGCAGGTTGCAGAAGTGCGATCAGGTGAACTGGCGCTAGTTGGAGTAGCTCCAGGTTGGGGGGTGGTGCCTGCTTTCATGGCTGCTGCTTGTGAGCGGGTGATTCTGGTTGACCCTGAGGTGGGTAACCGAGGGTTGCTTCGTTTGGGGGTGGTGCTGGCTCGTTTGGCATAGCCTGCGGGTTCTTTTGCAGGGTTTCCCGCCATATTTGCTAATAGTTTTCGTAAATCTCTTTAGTGGAGCTAAATTTCAGGCTGAATTGATTTTCGAAAAGTGATGCTTAGCAGAAAGAGATGCTTTTATTGCGAGCCCACATCCATTTCCAATTTTAATTGTTGTGTCAACTCAACACTCATAAAGTTCCCCACTGCTCCGGTATCCACCAGAGCTTCAAAGGAGACATGATGCGGACCAATAATGATTTTCATAGGTATAAGGAAATAAGTGGAATTCTGTTTATTAGGAGATTTGACCGACTTATGGATGACTGAAGAAATAATGGGTATGTTAGGACCAGGGTCAGGGTTCTTAGCTGGGGCGAAAATTGGAAGTACAAGGGCGGGGAAAATCATTTCCTCCATCTGGGCTTGAACAGAATCATTAATAGCTAACTCTGGAAATACCAACTCAGACTTGGGGTTATGGCAGGGCTGGGACCCACGTCAACTGCTATTTAGGTGACAGGCGCATCATCTACATCTTCATTAGGAAATCCTATCATAAAATTCCCCTTCTGATACTGAGAAACGTGTCGAGGCAAAGCTTTGATAGTAGTTGTGGTGACACATATTTGATCTACTGATCCTTGGATGGTAGACCAGACCACGTGATGAGCGGAAACTGAATCCAAGCTCACTCTAAAGACTGCCTGAAGCATATCAATAGATAGACCTGACGCGGGAGCCAGCTTATGAAAGGTAGAAATCATAGCAGCCAAACTAGGGGCTTTGACCATGGCAAGGAGCAGTCTGAATAAGTGGTCAATTGGGACACAAGGGGTTTCAAGGCGGCCAATACAACATCCATCAAGGAGGTGGAGTCTCCTTCTTGTGAGGAAAAACGCAAAAGACTTCTCACCAAATGGCGGGCAACTCCATCCACGGCATCAAACAACGCGAGCCCTTGTTGGGCATGAGATATCGCAGAAGCATTATTGAGTGCAATTGTTGTCCACATTTGTACTTCAGCAAGCGCGTCAAGAACCTGATTGGCAATCTCTTGGGAGGTGATACTCGATCTTTTCTCTGGGCTGGGAGAAGTAAGAGGAGATGAAATCTTCATATCTTGGGTGGCTTGAAAAAGGTTTCCCAAAATAGAGCAGATGCTTCTCCCAAAGTCAGCAAGTGACCAAACAAACAACAAACAGCACACAACTGATTGCATGTTCATCTGGCAGAGAGTAACCACTTTGGCACCCAATTTGAAATCAAGGTGGAAGTGGTTGGAAATAATGGTTGGTCAATTATGTCATGGAAATGGCAAAAGATATTTAGACCAGCCTGCCAGTCAGGATGCGAGAGCACACAAAAAGCAAGCCAGAATGCCAGAGGCATTGTCAACTGTATGGCTTGATATGAAGCTTGGAAATGTAATACCATGAAGTGGTGGTGCAACAACAAGGTGAGGAGTATCCCAATGACAAACCACACTGAGCCCAATCCCGACCCAGTGGGTCTAGCTGCAGGGGGTGGGATTACTGTGATAGTTTTGACAAGATTCTTGGCATGTGAGGCCATCACATCAGGGGCAACAAGGAGATGGATTTTTTCTTACCATTGATGGACATAGGGCCATAAGATCCCCATATATTTCTGCTGGAAGTTTGTGAGAATGGAATTGTAGAGCCAAAAATATCAGACTCGCTGGACCCAATCAGCAATGGATGGAGCCATAGTGACCAAAAGAATTGGTAAAGCCCACCCAGAGTATGGGGCGATGGGCTACCAGCGAAATGCTATCTGGGATGTGGTCAGAAAGGAAAATAAAAATTTGGTTTTTGGTAAAATTTTATTTGGAAAAGAAAGTAAGAAAATTGACCAACAATTTTCTCAGTGCCATGCAACTGATTAAATAGCGGTTGATTGGGTAGTGTAAGTCTTGGGGAGTGTACTTTGGCTCTCGATCAAACTATCTTTCCATTCCCAAGTAAGAAAACACTGAAGAGGATGGCAGTACCCCTCATCACCCAAGGCAATTTCGCCCACACAGTTGACAAGCAATGGGTGACAGCCCGTCCGCTTTGGATCCCACCCCCAATTTCCTCACTCACCTCAGCAGAACTGTTGTTAAATCAGTAAAATCTGTTAAGATTATTGAACTAAATCAATCAGATCTAATTCAGGTGGCAATCGGGCTGATGGCCAAAATTTGAATGGTTGTACAAGCATGAAGAATG
>JAKSZP010000070.1:0-239866 GCA_022478985.1 Massospora cicadina | reverse complement strand
TCAGGCATGGTGGAGTGTGTAAGACTATGGAGTTGTTTCGCCCATGATACTATTGGGAAAGTATGAGTTTCAATGTGCTTGAAACTATTTCCTGTTGCCATCAGTGCCAAGTGGAGAAGCCATTCTGCTGTATGACATCATATCAGTTAGTAAAACCATGTTTTGCTTGGCACATGGTCTCCCTTAATGTCGTTGGCCTCTTGCCAACAGGAGCCAACCATTGTAAGTACATTTGTGGGATCCACCGATGGATGCCACAAATAATTTCTCAGAGTGATAATCTTACTTTTTAATAAAAGTATAAAATAATGTTTTATTATAGTTTTTATGGTTTTTATTATTTTAAGCAGGGCAAAACCAGGAAAGGTCCCTTTCTCGATACTAGCTTTTCCTATTTAAACTAGTTCAGATTTTGAGACCATTGATATTTGAGGCAAAAGAATGTAAAGCTCTTGTCTAAATTAGGTAATACAGGCTTTTGGCCTATCAGATCGAAGATAAAATTTTTGAGGCAAAACTGACCTGTGTGGTAACAATTTGATGAATTGTATCCAATCATCAGCGAGTAAAATCTTTTCACCTCAGTGGTGGTCAAACTCATGTGATAATGAATGGCTAATTTTTACGCTATCATCATTGAGTAAAATCTTTGCACCTCAGCGGTGGTCAGACTCAGATGGTAATGATTGGGTAATTTGGTGGTGGTCAGACTCAGATGGTAATGATTGGCTAATTTTTACCCTATCAACATTGAGTAAAATCTTTGCACCTTGGCGGTGGTTAGACTCGGATGGCAATGATTGGTTAACTCATACCCAATCATTGATGGGTAAAATCTTCTCGCCTCGCAGAGGTTCAGATCTGTGCAATATCAAACTCCTCGAATTTGACCAAGAAATCAGAGTAATCCTATAAGTATTTACCTTTTTAAGCCAATTTTTGTGATAAATTGTATTTTTCTGATGGTTAGGATTACACCGAGAATCCACTAAGGTCTTTTCATTGTGGGTACTCATAGCGTTGATATCCACAATATTATTTGAAGATCAGCCAGGTGCTGGGCCAATCATAATAGCAGATTTGGGAGCCCTAATACTTCTGACATTCTTTTCCTTAAGTCAAAAAGGAGAATGTCTGACATTGCCCCCTTTAAGAATGTTGGAAGGGGTGTAGGGTCAAAGGAAGAAGCCATGTACCCGGATTATGATAATTCTTGTAGCCAAAGACTTTATAGAATACTCATCTCCTCTCTTATGTATGATGGTATATGGCCCCTCCCAATTTGATCCAAGTTTGCCACTTCAGGGAGTTGTGCAATTGTGGTAATATAGAACCCTATCTGACACTTTATAAGAAGGCAGAGGAGCTTGGAGCTCATTGGCAGCTTGGTCTTTTTTAGTCACTGTTTTTGCTTGATTAGACTTTCCAACATATAATTTTTCATCCCCAGTGCGCAAAGGTTTAGACTGAGATTTGTGAGGGGTAGCATCCTTGGAAAGACGATTCTCTTGAGCCTTGGGACAAGTAATGGCTGCCTCCACGGCCTTAGAGGTAGACTTCTCTTTTTTAGGCTGTACTTTGGGAGCCTGAACTTTTCCTTTGAAGTTGGCCTTGCTTAAGAGATCGGAGGGGTTTTGGGATGTGATTTTTGTGTCAACCACTCGTAGTTCACCTGGCTTAATCACCACCTCATCTGCCACAAAATTTGGAATACCATCGCTAGCCTCCACTGAATTGAGCAATTTCTTAGTGTTGCGCCTAGAGTTGACATAAGGCAAAGCGGAAGAGGGGTGTTCAACTAGGCAGGGTAGTCATTCTTGATGAATTCTTTGTTGGATAAAACTAATGGAACTTCATAGTTCATTAAAGATAGGGACCCTTGCTTCATGTTGATGATGCCTTCATACTCAATCATAAACTGAATTCCTATGAGCATATCATAATCGTTATTATCCAAAGCCACTGTGGGGGCTGATAGAATAAACTTCCCAATATGAATGGGAAGGGACGAGTAAGCACCCAGTGCGCGACTGTTGTTGGGACCAGCAGTTCCAAAGTCTTGGGTGTACTCCAGTCAGGTGCAAGTTGAATCTTTTTCATCAACTTGGAGGAGATTACATTCACCGGAGAGCCTGTATCTAGGATAGCCATCACCCAAACCTTTTGGATAACCACTTTGACCTTTGTAAGTATCCCCTCAGAAGTGGGCAATAACGCTAAGACCTCCTTAAGATGGAAATGGGAGGTTAATTTGCACGGAGTCTCGGGGTAATTTTCCTGGATGTATTGCATGGTATGGCCATGCTGGATAGGGCGAATAATGCGAGACAACACCTCATCAGCATTTCTGGCAGTATCGATATTGATGGGCTCCCCTAGAACTTGATGGAGGTAAGTATCCTCAGGTATGGTGGCTTCATCTACTCCTCCAGCGTTTAGGTGATCAGGGACCTCCACTTCTGCAGGAGCTCCCAACAAGTAATACCCAACGTTTTTGTAACCCCCCTCAGAGTCAGCCTCAGGGGTATTTTCCATCATGGGCAAGGTTACAATTAAAGTGGGGGAGACGGTCATGAGAGGCAGGGTATTTGGCTTTTCTTTAACTGGCATTTTTTCAACCCCAGTAGTCCTGGAGGACATACCCTTAAAGCGCGCACCTATGGACCGAGCTGAAGGGGAAACCACAGTGGGGATCTCCATTTTGCATGAATGAGGAATGTCCGTTTTAAGGCGCACCAAAGAAGCAGGTTTTGTGGGGAGGATAGGCACAGGTGGCCTCACCTCCAACGGTTCAGCAGGCTCCAGCTCCTCTAAAGGGATATGGGCGACGTCTAACAAAGCCTCTTTTATATCTCAGAAGGTTGTAAGGTGGCGTTTCACCAATATAATGTGCCTGGCGAGAGAGGGTTGTGAAGCTAACCCTGTTAAGATGGTGGCAATAGCGTCATCCAGGGTAATCAGGTTAGACGTAGCCAACCTTTGAGCAGTGAGATAGAACCGCTCAGCAAAATTAAAGAGGGTTTCACCCTCATACATGGCAAGGCGCATGAAAGCCTGTTTTGCCCAGTGTAAGCTCTGCTTGGACCCGAATTCAGCCAAGAGGGCCTTCTTGACCTCTGGCCAGGTGTGCTGAGGATCCAGGTGAGGGACGATCAACTCTTGAGCTTGGCGGCTTAAACAGGGAAGAATGTGCTGAACTTTTTGTTTGTCAGTGGCGCCATCCATCGCAGCCTCATAAATGTACAAGAAAGAAGCACCACTCCCTTCACCCGGATGTATCTGTCCTTCAGGGGTAATTTAAATGGCTGTTGCTATAGCTCTTTGAGATGGGAGAAAGAGCTAGCTAGTTGCTTCTCGAGAGCAACTAATCATAATTCAGGAGAGCTGCTCACATTGACAGCCTCCATTGTGTTGATACTTTATTGAAGTATTCAGGGGATTCGACCCCTGTAGTGAGCACCAATTTGTGGGATCCGCCGATGGATGCCACAAATAATTTCTCAGAGTGAGAATCTTACTTTTTAATAAAAGTATAAAATAATGTTTTATTATAGTTTTTATGGTTTTTATTATTTTAAGCAGGGCAAAACCAGGAAAGGTCCCTTTCTTGATACTAGCTTTTCCTATTTAAACTAGTTCAGATTTTGAGAACATCGATATTTGAGGCAAAAGAATGTAAAGCTCAGTTGTCTAAATTAGGTAATATATGCTTTCAGCCTATCAGATCAAAGATAAAATTTTTGAGGCAAAACTGACCCATGTGGTAATGATTTGATGAATTGTATCCAATCATCAGCGAGTAAAATCTTTTCACCTTGGTGGTGGTCAAACTCATGTGATAATGATTGGTTAATTTTTACCCTATCATCATTGAGTAAAATCTTCACACCTTGGTGGTGGTCAGACTCGGATGGTAATGATTGGGTAATTTGGTGGTGGTCAGACTCAGATGGTAATGATTGGCTAATTTTTACCCTATCATCATTGAGTAAAATCTTTGCACCTTGGCGGTGGTTAGACTCAGATGGTAATGATTGGTTAACTCATACCCAATCATTGATGGGTAAAATCTTCTCACCTCATGGAGGTTCAGATCCGTGCGATATTAAACTCCTTGAATTTGACCAAGAAATTGGAGTAATCCTATTATTAGTATTTACTTTTTTAAGCCAATTTTTGTGATAAATTGTATTTTTCTGATGGTTAGGATTACACTGAGAATCTGTTAAGGTCTTTTCATTGTGGGTACTCATAGCGTTGATATCCACAATATTATTTGGAGATTGGCCAGGTACTGGGCCAATCATAATAGCAGATTCAGGAGCCCTAATACTTCTGACATTCTTTTCCTTGAGTCAAAAAGGAGAATGTTTGACAACATTCTAGTGGGTATTGACCACTTGACTTGGTGGGTTGAAGCAAGAGTGATACAATACTTGGGGGCAGTTATGGTGGCTAGATTTGTATTGGAATGCATTATTCAGCGGCACAGCTGCCCTCAGTTTATTCTCACTGATAATGGAACAAACTTCACATTGCACATCTTCCCCAAACTGAATGAGCTTATGGGAATCTGTGGGGGTCTGATGACCCCATACCACCCCGAGTCCAATGGAATGGTTAAATGGGTGAATGGAACTCTGGTGAACATAATATGAAAATTAGTAAAAGATCGCCCTTCCAATTGGAGCTCTCCCCTTTCCACCCCACGTTCACTTATAACATTAGTTACCATTCTGCCACAGGGAAGAGTCCCTTCCAATTACTATCCGGCCAACACCCAGCTCTTACAGCGTTGCTTTATGCGTGTGTAGAAGACACTGGTGGACTGGAACCCCACCACTATTTGACTAACCTCGCGAACATTCTGATAAAACTCCAAACCAAAGCATATTCCTTCAGTTTGGCTAAGAAGATTTGGAATCAGGCCACTGATCAGGAACGTTGTAGTGGGCTGGCGCCATTCAAGGAAGGTGATATGGTTCTCTTTCACGATCAACATGGATTTGGGTGGAAGCACAACCTGGCTAGTATTTGGGTTGGTCCGTTTGAAGTAATAGAGAAAAATGGAGTTGACGTGTATACCATCAAGGATCCTACAAGTGATCAATCATGTATTTGAGTACATGCGAAGTTCCTCTGACCTTACAAACAATAGGATCTTATCATCCAGTCAAGGAGGGGGTAATGTCATGATTTTGATATGACTGGATGATAATCGTGGGATAGCAGGGCAGAATCCGCTGAACATAGTATCAGTTATGATTATTTGAGTGCCTTGAGATGAGGTGATATTGGGATATAACGGGTCTTTATTGGATGTAATGGGTTTATTGGATTGCCTCTATATAAGGTTATAAGGCAATAAGGCGATGTTGACATTTGACAAATACAAAGTAAATCACCTACAATTAGGATGACAGAGGATTAGATAATAACAAGCTGAATTTGAGGAGAATTGGTGGAATAGAATAGCCCAAGCCATGAGAAGCAGTATCGCCTGAAGCTGCTATATAAGCGAGATAGGCGATTGAGAGAGGTTAGGTTGTTTTTAGCATAGATGAGATGGGACAGCGAAAAGTAGCTGTATTTATAAAAAATAAATAAAAACAATCGGTTGGGGCAATTGCTCCTATTTTTAGTATATTTTCAAGTGCGTCTAAAGGACTGAAAATCCCCACATTGTCTGTCTGTTGCTCAGTGAGTTCAACCTGTGCAAATAACCTGATGGATCCTGGCGATACCATCCAAAATTATAACAGGTGCTTTCCACTATGATCCTCTCCCTCGCCCCTGTCATGATATAATATTCCAATATATCTCCATAAAACCCCATGTGAAAACGTGTTTTAGCAGGTCAACTATGTTGCTCAGAGGGATCAAAGTGGTAAATAACCTGGAGATTAAGCAGCGCAAATGGCTTCTGTACTACTTAAAGGATGGAATAATCTTCTTTTGGGATAGGATTTGGGTCCCACCTACCCTGTGCATGCAGGTTTTTGAAGAGCATCACACCCCACCCACGGTAAGTCATCCTGGTTCAAAGAAATGTGCCAAGTTAGTTAAAAGAACCTACAATTGGCCTGGTCTCTCCAAGGATATCCCAGCCTGGGTATCAAGCTGTGTTACCTGTGCTCGCTTTAAATCAGACCGCACAGGAAAAAAGGGCCTTCTTTACCCTTTGCAATAAGATGAGGGTCCCTGGACGTTAGTCTCAGTGGACTTCATTAATGAAATTTCCATGTCCAAGGGGTTTGATGCTATAATGGTGGTTGTGGATAGGTTCACCAAGTTTGCGTTACTACTCCATGCAACACTACTATAACAGGGCAGATACTGCAGCACTCTTCATCAATCATGTCTTCTCCATGTTTGGACTCCCAACGGAAATTGTAAGTGACCGTGGTCCACAGTTCACAGCCAGGTTTTGGGATGCCTTTCTGGGACTTCTTAACATCAAAGTCTGCCGTTCTACATCATATCACCCACATTTGGATGGGCAAACTGAGAGAGTTAATCAAGTGTTAGAACAATATTTACGTTGTTACTCCTCAGACACCCAGGACACTTGGGCCATAGACCTTCCTTTAGCGCAATTTGCCTACAACAATGATCCCACATTCTTCAACTGGATTTTTCCTTTGAAGCAGCATTGGGTTACAACCCATCTTTCCAGATTGGAGCACGCTTAACCTCAACTTACCCGCAGCAGAGGACCAGATCACCAAGATCTGAGATACCCAAAAGCTTGTCCAAGGACACTTAGCAAAAGCCATTGAATACTATAAGAAGTTTGTTGATAGGAAACGACTTCCTGGGCATGACATCTCTGTAGGCTCACTTGTTATGCTTGACACCCTCCACCTGAATATGAAGGTTTCCTCCAGGAAGTTGGATAGTAAGCACTCTGGTCCTTTTGAAGTAGAGAAGGATTTGGGACAATGGTGCATACCGCATCAAGCTTTCTGCTCATTGGAAACAACACAATGTTTTCCACATCTCTCAACTATCCCCCTTTAAGGGAGAGCTTCCTTCTACCCCAGAGCCTTATATTGTAGGGGACTCTCAAGAGGCCGAAGTGGAGGCAATAGTGGCCTCAAGAAAATCTAGAAGGCTATTCCAGTATCTGGTTGCATGGAAAGGCTACCCAGCCTATGAAAATAGCTGGGTAAGTGCAAAGGACTGTGAGAATTGCAAAGAATTAGTAGCTGAGTTCCACGAGTCACATCCTGAAGCCCCTATCCACCCAAGAAAATAGCTATGATTTTGACCATCAAATCCCAACCAGACACAAGAATTATGTCCTGGTCCATGTACCACGAGGAGGAATGTTTCCCGTTCAAAAGGAGAGTATAATGTAAGTCTAAAGACCTGACCTCTTGGGTTAGATCGGGAAAAAGCCCCTTTTAGGAAGAAGAAGGGACCTAATGCCCCTGTGGAGCCCTTGGCTCAAATGAGAAACTTAGACCATGTAGTTGATGAACGTTGGGTCACTGCATTAGCACCAAAAACCCCACTGCAGTACCCCATTTGGCTGCCTCTTCTCTGGTTGAAAAGATAAAAGAGAGTCTGTAAAGAGGTAATACGGGCCAGAAGACTTCAACAGCATCTTCCCTCCCACTGAGCCCCACTTCGCCATCTTTTATGTCCTAAAAAAAGAAAATGAGCCTCAAAACTCAGGAAAGGGCTCCCAAGTCAGAAAACAAGGTCTGGGCCACGGAATCCAAAATTATGGGTCTGGGAAAGCCAATCCAAGTCAGAAATTCACTTTCAGGAAATTTTAAAAAATCTTTTTAAAAATCCATTGGAATCGACCATGGCAGAACCCAATTCAGCCACCCCTTCAATCCTAGTAAATCCGCTTATGTTTGGATTGGTGAGGGTCCCTCCCTTCCAGATCCAACGATTACATTGCCAGAGCTTTTGCAACCTTTGCATAAGCCAGATGACAAAGCCCCAAACCCAGGCTGAGTACCCATGAGTACGTCAGCTACTGCTTTCTAGGGAAAACGTACCCAGAGCCCCCTTTTCCCCACTTCATATATATAAGGCAACTGCCTCTTTAAGGAGCAGTTGTTATCCATTTTCACCTTTCAGTTTAATAAAACTATTTTCCCCAAATCTACTCTGCGAGCTCCATCACTTTCTTCACCATACTTTTACTTAACCCAGCGAAGTATGAAGTGATCTGCGTCCTAGGGGTGATGGTCATCGAGTGGGCCCTCCAAGCCATCACTCCAGTGGCCCACCAAAAGATGATCACAAAATCAAGAATTCACCACAAGCCTATGACGCCAATCTGCCACTTCAGAAGAATTCTCAGATCTGCTGAACTCTTCACAATGACTTGTTTACCATTTGGCACCTGGTGGACCAGCTTTGGGTCCACCTCCCACTCTGCAGAATAATTGGAGAATTCGACCTAATCTGCCTCACTGATCTGCTTGTGGTTTGGCACAATTTGGGTGGAGTGAGGCCATATCCAATAATCACAATTCTCTGTTCAGTGGTGAGGACTTGCTGTACACACAATTGCAAAGTGGGAACAAGGCATTAGACCATCCAGGCCATCCCACTGAGGGCCAATCCAGCCCAAATCAATTTGAAAAATCAATCTGCCACATTGGCAATGCACTCAACTTTTTTACCCAACCTGAAACCTCACAATGGATGCAAGCTAAGGCCCAAGGCCTCCCAATGGTCAGAGCGATTCAATTTGATTCAATTTGCAAAGCCAATCACCAATTCAAAATTTTTGAAAATTTCCATGATTTTCAGAATTTCTACTATGATGAACCAGTCCAATATGGGTGGGTAAACGAAGCCAAAGGTCACCAACTGCAAAACAAGAAGGATTGGTCGTCCTCCTTGCCTCTCCCACCCTTGGGGATGCCCCAGCAAGACCTTCGGTTGCCCCATTGCAGCCATTTGGTTTGCTACGAGGCCTTTGTATGTTTATTAACTTTTACCCTTACCAGAATAAGAGGGGATTCCTCCTACAACTGTGCAGAACTGCTATTCCCTTGGCATTCTGGGCTTTCCACTGGGTTGTTACACACCCAGATTAGAGGCCCGATCTTACTTTAATCAGCAGATTCCACGAAATCAGCTTTAAATACTCTTTGATTTGAGTGTTTCAAGACTTATACATTCACTTCAGAGCAGCTAAGAAAGTTTGGGAACATGTTACTTTGTAGATTATGGTTTTTTGTCCATAAAAATATTACCTAATGCCTTCTTTTTGTATTATCAGCAGAATTAGGACCAGCTGATTCATCAAATTGAAAATTTTCAGGCTCTAAGACATAATCAACTACTAGACACGCGAGTAGCCTATCTCAGATAGGGCAATACCTGGCTGGATATCTCCAATCCCCTGTACATAAAACTTAGCTGACTATTTTTTGATACCACGCCCTAATTGCATAAGTGTTTAACTGAAATCAACAAAATGTGGAAGCGCTATAGGATCTGAACAACTATCTTGAGGCCAGCTTCCAAGGGGTGCACCAGGCTGTTAATGACAATAATAAATTTTAGAGTCCAAATCTCGCAGAGTTTTGATTAACTCAATAATAAACAAAATTGGAGCGTGTTAGCCATAGGATATCATGCCATGACAACCGCAGAGTCACCAATGAATGGGCCAAGGGATGACTCACCTCTGGGAGGAGGTCAAATATAGCCATGTCACTCCAGGAGACATAACTCATCAGGCTGAGGCTGTTGAAGCCTTTGACCAATACACTCAATGAAAATGGGGTGGCTGCATAGCACTTAGGAAGCAACATTGAGACCACCAACCACTTATTATCTGAGTTGTAACAGATCAAAAATTAACAAGCCACCATGCAACATGACACCAAAGGTTTGAGAGGATTAGTTCAGAAATTACAAAAAAGACTGTAGAGACCTCCTCCAGTCAAATGATGACCTATGGCATCACATCCGCAAACTTCATACCTTAAAAATTATTTATAAAAGTGAGTTGGAGAAATTTCAAAATAGTGTGCATGGCATGTAAAGATACTTTATGGACTTGCAACAGTTCAAGCTGCACTGTCTTTAAGATCAGTGATATTGTACCACTTGGGAAAGACAAATTGAGGGTAAAATACAGGATGGTAGATGTTGATGTCCTTCCCAACTCTGGCCCCTGCTCATTCAGAGCCATTTGGGGAGGAACCCTCAGAGAAAGAGGTTACCCAAGAACTAATGCATAAAACCACCCATGCTGTACCACCCTCATTACTCGCCTTGCCTCCTTCTATGAAGACTCCAGCTCCTGAACAGAGTCAATATCACTCTATTAACTCAGGACCTTGGGTCAGTGCTGCATCATTGATGTCCAGATCTGAAAGTTTCTATTCAGGATTCCAGAAGTCTAATCCAGTTAATCTTTCTAAATTTGAAAAGCATGGGCGTTTTCATTGTTTTTTAAAATGTTCAAGATGACCATGAAAGGAGCGATAATCTTTTTAAATCTACTACTATGATTTACTGTTTATATGACCAGAGTTAAAATATGATCAAATCAAACTTACCTGAGGAACGTTAGACCTTTGCTGATGTGGAAAGCGCGGTTTTTTGAGAGTCATAATCACTGAACGCATGGCTACCCATGAAGGCTTAATTTATAACTATTCATTTCATTAAGAATGAAAATATAATAAAATTTGCTGACCAATTTTACCAAAAAACTTGCATGTTGTTGGGCGACAAAGCCAGGGTAGACTTTGATGTTAAGATTGCACCCCAGAATGCCACCAAAATTACCTAGAATTACACTGCTCTCTGCTTCCAGCACTTATGAAAGAATTAGACATGACTCTATGATTAAATATTTAAGAAGTGTGAAGTTATGTTTGGACCAATTAATGTTGAAGCATGAATTAGTTCACCTCCATGCGTAAATGAAGGTAGAGGGACCTTGGAGAGCTCTTCTGCTCACCAATGAAATTTTGGAAGCTGCTGCAATCTATCCAAGATAACTTTTTGGATTTGCGAAGCTAAGGGACACTACAATGACACCTGTCCTTAAAGTCACCTTGTGGTGAACCTTGTAACATCTCATGAGGATGACAACCAGGAAAAGAGCCTCAGAAGTAGAAGGGGGACACTCTAATGCCTGTTATCCTTGAGGTTTGTCCCAAAATCCAGAAAGTGCAAATTATTCTCAAGAACCCAATTGAAGCATCCCTATGGTGTCAGCCATCACCAGAAGTCAACATGCGGCCATGGAATGAGAAAGACAAAAAGTTTATTATAAACCTTATGCTACTCAAATCATTGAGCATAAGAAAGTTGGAGATGATGAAGAGCCTCAATCTTTACCTCTCTTACATGGAGTCATGGTTGTGCTACTGATTGAGTTCCTGAACACTCAGTTCCCCAATGTAGGAAAACAATCAAGACCATGAATAAACAAATTTATATTTCTTCCATTCTCAAAATGAATGGGGATTCACAATACTTTCTAATTGTATCTGTTGAATTTTGGTTCTCTTAAGATTGCTGGTTCTTCTTCTGCAGTATGAATGAGTTTTGTTTGTCTATTGTATGATGACATTAGACTAGATGGTGACTATAATTCAAGATATAACTCCTCTGGTAATAGCACTTTAAATTTGTATTCCCCTATTGGTACTTGGACAATGGCACGCTGCCATGATCTTACAGATCCCAAGTAAATCCTCAACTTAATACAATTTAAAGTATTAAACACAAAAAGCTTATAAGTTAAACTATAAACTAGTGGTAATAGTTGTATGTCCTTTATTAGCATCAGCTTGGAGATAATCCATAGGGTTCTATGTTCACCACATCTTACCCATGACGTCTCATTATAATGGCACTTGGCCAGAGGAACATGTAAAATGTTCGTTTGAGGGTCTACAAATACTTTGACTCAGGGAACCTTGCTCGGCCTCAGGGTTTGTGTAAATAATGTCATCACTCTCAAGATGGCGTTTCAGACGCGTCTGCAACTAGCTGAACCAATTCTCTTTCACAAGCAATTGGCAGCACAAACCAAGGCGATTTGTATAACTAATTAGTAATTAATTTGATCAAAAACTCGACCAACATTAAAAACTAATTTTGATATAAACCTAAAAAGCCCACGTGCCTGAGTCATTAAGTTATAAACTTAATGTTAGATCTGACCTAACTAACAAAGCCTTGAGCCTGTGTCATCATAGTCAAATATTACTAAGTGAAATCGCTAGGCCACAGATCCTAAGCTTTGCATAAGCTTAGAATATAACTGATCCATTATCACTGATATCTGATATGATCCATAATAAGTTAAACATGTTAACATAAGTGTCCCTATTGAATATCTAACGATTAGGTCCAGTCAATTACTCAACACTTTCCCTCCTTGACTGGATATAAGTGGCGTATACCCTTCTTCCTGGGTCAGAATGTCTAACTTTTCGCGTTCATCAAAGTATGAATGTTATCTTGATAGCCTTTCCACCTCAGACAGATGAGCCTTCCTTAGGCTAAGCAAGTCCATGCGTTGCGCTATGGTCAACTTGGGCATGTTGCCCATGATTCCTCAAGCAGGGTCGACCAGCTATGCTTCCACAGTACTAGAGAGTTCAGCTTCACATCCCGCTGCAATAACACCAATTGATGAACCTGAACAAGCCCCCATGGCTTCAAGTACTGTCAGTTGAACATTCCAATGGGTCAAGTGGGATCCCCTTTCTGCTTATTCTTTATCTCTTTGGCCTTCTGAAGCTATTCAGTCCCAAGAAACCCTGATCTGACATCAATACGCTTCAGATGGGGATCTTCTTCCAAAATTCTTGTTTTCCATTTTTAACATCTTCACATCTAAGAATCTTGCTTCCTCTTTATGTGTGGGCAGTGTGGCTTTATTGGGTCTTGAGCTTGATTTGATGTCAGAGCTTGTGAATGCCTACTTGTCATCCACACTTGCTACCAGTCCTGAGGTTGCCACATACAATATTTTTGTGGCCAACCAAGCACTTATTTTTGCTAACTTGGTTGCTAGGCTTTGGTGTGAACCCGCTTTGGTACATACCAATTTTTACATCTTGTTGGGCCTCAAGACTCAGATTTTGAAGGATTGGCATATCCTGGTGTTATACTGAGCCCATTGCAAAAGCTTGGCTAAGGGGCTTCCTGAGAAGTATGTCCCCCAGATGGCTCTTTTGGGTGCGTGTGTTCATTTCCCTCCTTCCTCGCTTTCCACTGATACTGTGCCTGACATGCGTAGGGTATTAGATGAGGCCATTCACAAATGTTTCATGTGAAAGAGTTCCTCCCCTCCATTTACCCCTGCCTTGAGAGCCTTCTTGCCAATTGTATCTTCCTTTCTGCAGAATTTACTCCTGAGTCAAACCTTTCCTGCCTATTCTGAAGTCCCTTCCTATGGTCTTTCCCTTTAGTTTGATGGTCTTTCCTAAGCCAACAGGGCCAGAGTTCCTGGTGCTAAGCTTCCTTGGGTTTGGCAAATCTCTGACAGGGTCTAGATAGTCAGGACTTGTAGAGATCTGCATCTCTCCAATTCCGCTGCAGGCTTCTCTGGTTTGATCACACTCTCCTCCCCCTACCGAAGAAGGGGTACCTAGTTCTAATGCCAGAAAGGCATCAAATCTATGAATTAAACTCTAAGGCTTTCAATTATTTTTTTGTTAGTATTTTATCAATTATTTATATTTATTATATCCAATTTTTTAATTCTTTTTCTCTTTTTTATTTTCTTTCTTTTTTTTCTTTTTGTATTATTATTCTTTATGATATGGATGAAGGAACTTAGCGTGTACTTGATTCACAACCCAGCCGCCTTGATCCTTAATAATATATATGTTTTCAGACAATTTCTCCAATATATTAAATGGACCTTTCCAAAGCGAGGCTAGCTTGTGAGTGCGGCCTGCTCTATGAGTGTCACAATATACTACTAAATCTCCTTCCTTGAATTTAGTCACCATAGCTTGTTTAGCGTCATTGTAGCTCTTCTGATAGTTTTTTTTTGACTAATTGCATTTTGATAAGCTTCAGATTGCAACTTGATTAGGGTCTTCACTAGTTGCTCAACATAGTTATTTGGGTTAATTGCGTCAGTTGAACTGAGTACTGAATATAATAATGGAGGCAGAGCGGGCTGTCTACCATACAGAAGTTGAAATGGAGAGTGGCCTGTGCTGCTGTGGTGTCTAATATTGTACACAAACATGGTAGCACTAATTGAAGTTGCCCATTGCAAAGGCGCCAAGGCTGCGTTTTTGCATAAAATGCCGAATAAAGTGCCATTTATTCGCTCTACCATACCATTAGTCTCAGGATGGTATGGTGTTGACAACACTCCTTTGATAGACATCAACTCATTTAACCGTTGTACCATTTGGGCAGTAAAATTCGTGACATTGTCTGTCAAGATCTTCTGGGGGCATCCATGCTTATAAATAACAATATCAATAATGAACTTAGCAGCAGTTAGAGCCCTGACGTCTCAATTTGCTTTCACTTCCACCCATTTCATCAGATGGTCAATAGTAACAATTATGCATTTGTTGCCTAGGCTACTCACAGGCAAATGGCCAATTACATCAATTGACATGGTATGCCAGGCCCAATTAAGTTTAATCAAATGATATTCACATTTGACTTCATAGGTTTTGCAATTTGGCATGAATGACATTATTAAGAACATCTTGGATATCAAATCGCATGGAATCCCAATAGTAACTGGATTGAATTATTTCTAGCATCTTGGTCATTCCCCTGTGTCCAACAGCCTTGTGCGCTTGTGTAATAATCTCCATTCGGTTGGAAAGTTTTGGGAAAACTTGACGTTGCCCTTCAGGCTAAAGATATTATAAAACTCCATTATAATATTTGGTGTCAATTAATGCTTTTTTTGATCACTTTTTGAACTTCAGGTGGCTCATCTCAATACTTTCAGGTAATCATTTTTTCATGAAGCTCATCAGCCAAACTGCTCAGGACAGCAACAATAGGAAGTTGCAATAGTCCATCTGCATTCTGATGGGCCGCTTCAGCTCTATGAATAATTTCATAATTGTACGCTTGTAATTTCAGGGCCCAGTGGGCTAATCGTCCTTCAGGTTCCTTGAGATTGTAGAGCCATTGTAATGAGCTGTGATCCATCACTACTTGAAACTCAGTGCCATGTATGTAGACCCAAAATTGCTTACAAGCATAGATGACAGCCAAACATTCTCTTTCAATCACCATTTAATTACGCTCATGCTTATTCAGCGTCCTGCTGCAATAAGCGACTGGATGCTCCTTGCCATCATCCCCAATATGCAATAGCACACCACCAATCGCAGTCAACAAGGCGTCAGTTTGTATGATAAAAGGCTTGCTGAAATCTGGATATCGGAGGATAGGCGCCAAGCTCATTTTGTTTTTCAAAGCGTCAAAGGCTTGATGCATTCCTCTGCCCAGAAAAAATGAACTCCTCCTTGTAGTAAGTGGAATAGAGGCTCAGCAATCTTTGTGAACCTTTCTACAAATCTTTGATAGTATCCTACCATGCCTAAGAACACTTGAACATCTCTCATACTCGTTGGAGGTTGCATATTGTTAATAGCCTCCACCTTTTTTAGCTGAGGCCGCAAGCCCTTGGGATCAATGATGGACCTAAGGTATTCCAATTGTTCTTTAAAGAATTGACATTTTCTAGGTTTTATCTTCAGATTGGCCTTCAACAGCCATTCAAACACTTGATCAAGGTGCTCCAGATGTTCAGAAAACATTTGCAAAAAGACATTGATGTCATCCAGGTACACCAGAATTCAGGACAACTTAAGATCCTAAAATCGTGTCCATTGCACACTGAAAGGTTGCTGGCGCGTTACACAGCCCCTGTGGCATGCGTGTCAGTTAAAAAGCCCTTGGGCAGTGTCAGGAAGTTGATATGACTGGACAATATGCTACCCATATCGGCGGATTGGAGGGGAATTGAGATGAGTCTTGAGATTTACAAAAAAGGGATACACGAATTATAATTGAGCAAAATGAGGACATTTGGCAAATCAAGAAGAAATATGCTGAGATTTGATATGAATGAGAGTAACTTGAAAAGGAAGAAGAATAGAAGATTACCAAGCTGAGGATGCATCCAGCTGGGGAACTGAGGTATAAAGAGCCTGATGGAAGATTAAAAGGGGATAGTCTTTTATGAGGAAGAGAGGAGCTCAGAAAGGTCTGCAAGTTATATTCAAAATAAAGGTAGAAATAAGGGGCGACAGATCCGTATAAATTTTATCAAATTTTATTAAAAGAATAAGTGATCCTCATATCATTTGATTTGGTTGCTCAGTGGCTAATACCCTGTTAAAATCTAACTTGGCGGACGTGGACCCAGACACTGAGAAATTAACAGTGATGCTCACTACAGGGGGCCACTTAGCAACTATAGCTGTTAAAACACAATGACAAGTCCTCATTTGTTCTGACATAACATGATCAGATTCCAAGCATGGTATGCTGAAGAAGCCCAGGAGGCACCTAACCCTGAACAAACATTATTTACTGTTACTGAACCAGGGGATGATGAAATCATGATTAATGTGCAATTTGAGAATTGCCCGGAGCTGATGACTAACCAACAAGGACGCTCCACAAATGTGACTCCCCAACAACTGAGAATTATTATGGAATGGTCGTTGCGTGGATATTGCCTATATGAGGATGAGACTGGGGAAAGTGCCCTGAGTCTATTCTATTACAAACGCGATTAAGAAAATCGATATGTGCTGTACATGTCTTATTTAGATGCAACTATAACTGGGTTAACTTAACTCGCCGCCTCAGTTCCCACGGAATTGAGGAATATTTAGTCGCTTATGTGCAACCTTCGATTCACCAGCTACTGCATGTCCTGGCTCGCCATAATATAGAAATCAGAGACATATTGCAGTTTGCACAAGCACAACAGCATGATACTTGCCTCCTGCTTGACCGCCTCAATTGTTTGTTTTCAGAAATACAAGGGGCGCTGGCACAGATGGATCATTGTGTTGGTGATGTTTTCCATCGATTGGACATACTAGTACCACAGTTAAACTCAGAATTACCTCAAGTAATAAGAGAACTACTGGAACACCATGGCCTATCAGAGGAGTGGATTCAGGTCATAACAACCTTGGGGAATAATACTGAGTGCTGTATGATGGAGCTAGCCAAATGGGCGGAAGCTCTTGAAGCCGTGATTTCTCAGCTCAAGGAAAGAATGACCCTGATGGAACAGCAAGTGGCGGCCCAAGTAGGCTCTCTATTGACAGAATTAGAATAACTCAGTATCGAATGGGATACCCAGCTAATGTCAGATAACGCGCTTATCCTTTGGTCAACGTCTACCAAGTATCTCCAGCGTATTTGTCAAGTTACATGACTAGAAGACATTAATCATAAGGAATGCCAACGAGCCTTCCCTCTTCCTATTGGTGAGACAAGAGAGTATGCGGACATGCAAGAGCGCATTGATACCCTTTGATGGGCCAATGAGGAAAAGGTGCGGGAACAATCCTCCCTGTTAACCAAATAAACAATGCCAACCAGAAAGCAGAAAATGCAAGACAACAAACCCGCCCGCAGAATATAATTGAGGAAGTTCTTTCACGATTAGAAACTATAGAACAAACACTGAATGAGGAAAGGGAATTCCGCCAGGAATTGCAACAGCAATATGAAATGCTGCAACAAGAATGTCAGGATGGACAGTGTAGGTGTGCTTCAGTTAAAGTGGAACAGCTGATTAATAAACAGTTTGCAGGGTGTACTTGAGCTGGGAGAAATGGGGCAGTTAGTGGCGACTCAGGGGAAGAATGTTATGGATCAGCAAATGAGTATCCATCAGGTGGTACAATGGACCCCCGTATGACACCACTTCTTCTGATTCCGCCTCATCAGGTTCAAGCTCATCTAGACGGTGGTATGATAATGCACCAAATGATGGTTCCCATAGTTGCTCCGAAACCAATTTGCCTTCCCTTGCAGCAAGACCTGAGAGCCAAGTGAATTCATCCGTATCAAAAAGTTACCCCTTCCAGTCATAATAGAAACCTACACAGTTATTATAAACGTTCTGAATTCGCTGTGGAAGGGCTACTGAGCAACGATAAGCAAAGTTGTTGCTGTCCGCTTTAGATGTGGAAAGCGCTGACCAAGTGACCTGCTATCTTCCAAATAGCTCGGTGTCTTATGCACAAGTAAAAGTGATCGTTATCTGGCTGTTCAGAGGCGCTAACAAGATGTCTCAACGGAAAGCCGAATTTATGACTATACAGTTTAACCAAAATGGACCCTGTTGGAATTTGCCAAGAAGTTTTTCAGCGGAAGCTCATGTTCTACTTGGGGCTAATATTTTAACCACTGAGTATGTAGGTATAGTGATGATGGCGGCAGTCAAACCATATCAGGAACTATATAACGCTATGTCCTATGTGTTGGACGGGGATACCAGCCTCATTCAAATCATGAATGCCTTATGTCAACTCTCTGCCATGAACAGTGCCCCCAACGTATCCCGAAAACCTTCAATTGCCCCCGCTCCATTCCTTGCTGAATATAGGCTGCAGTGACTGGTTTATCAGCCGCTGGAATGTATTCATCCCTCATATGAGTCAGTAGACCCTTTCCAGCCCATGTACGCTTCATCAGTTTGACTTTGACCCTGGAGCCTTACTGGCAATTTTTGACCTGGTCCTTCTGGTCCAAATTATAAATGAGCACCTTTTATAAACACTTGCTTCCAGTGCGGATAAAGAGGGCATTATGCAGCCAAATGCTCTAGAAAATCACAAGTATACGCAATGCCAACTAAGATGATTGAGCAGGGAAAAGCTCAAGCGGAGTAAAGATGGGACACTCTATCTCTGCTAAGCTCAATTCACTTGTCCCTAACACTTGCCAAACAACTTTCCAAGGAGAAATCAAACCTCAATTGGACGATTTGTTATACCAGCAGCTTTCATTGGATACCCCTGCTTCCGCTTCTAAGAGTAAGAGTTTACCCAATCAGGCTGAGTTCCACCAAGACGTGCGGAAGCCATATGCGTGGCTTATCCTGGAACAGACTGGCACCAGCAACGCGGATTCTTCGCTGAACGTCACTCCTTTAGTAGGGGTTAATGTAGCTATTCTGGTGGAGAAAATTGCTAGTGATTATCCTCAGGTCAGCAAGGGTATTTCTTCCTTCTTAAGTAACACAAAGCCCTTGAATGTACAAGTAATAAACACTGATGGTTCTTCTTACTCAAAATGTACTTATTGCGCCATATTCATTCAAAACACAAAAATTCGCGCTATCATAAATATGGGAGCACCTGTGAACATAGTCTCCACCTGGTTAGTGGCTAAACTTATGTTGAAACCAGATATGGACCATTAAGAAGTATACGGGACTGCAGGAACGCATAGCACTGTGTCAGAAGGAGCATATAGCGCGTTGCCTCTATGATTTGGGTCAGTCCAGGTGTCTGCTCCGGCGGTGGTTTTTCCAAATAACCACTATGATATGTTAATTGGCGCGGCTTTCATGAGGAAATTTAGCGTTGTGATAAATATGGCAGAAGAAACCCTTACTATGTTTGGCCAGCAGATTTCAGTATATTTTTCCTCTGGTGGAATCTTAACAGATGCAGTCCACTCCAGTCAGGTCAATCTAGCATACAGTGGTAGAGTGATTCCTGTTCACTACCAGTAACTGAGTTGACAGACCAAGATCCTCCCCAACTAGATATATGAGTACAAAGAAATCCCGCTTCGAGAAACTCGCCCTTTAAGCCTACCATCTGGACACCAGGGTATAATAGGGACTGGGCTCAAAATCAAAGTCCCTAAAGGGCTTTATGGAGAAACTCTGGCACCTCATCAGCACTCACAGCATGAACCACATGTGGCTCCAGGGTTATTGTTTCCTGGGAATGGGGAGGTGAAGGTGCTGCTCAAGAACCTATAGAAGGAGACAATAACAATCAGGTGGCACCAAGTGGTGGCTTACCTACACTTCTTCCCTATAGGGGAAGTTCGTCATATTCATGACTTTGGCTCATGGGAAGATCTCAGACTACCAGCTCGCTCCTCATTTGGCATACTGACTGTAGTTCTGCAGAAAGTGTGTTGAAGATTTGGGCTTCGCCTGATGGCTGGTTCATTGTTTGGTGGAAACTGCAGCTTTGAGCGTCTATTGTGTGAGGACAATAGACAGGATGGTGCTTTAAATTTATGATATAGCTTTTTGGTAATACTTCAATTGTATACCCAGTCATTTCACTTGGACAATGGCACGCTGCCCTGATCCTACTGATCCCAAGTGAAATCGAATTTAATATAAAATAAAGTGATAATGCAAAAAGTTTATAAGATAAATTAGAAACTTAATCCAGAAGTTAAAGGATGATTTTATTAGTGTAAATGCAAGGGTTATTTATAGGGTTCAATGTTAACCATATCTTACCCATGACGCCTTACTTTCAGTGACCCTTGGCCACATAAAAAGTTTGTAATGACATCTACAAATACTTCAACTCAGGGCATCATGCTCAGCCTCAGAGTTGGAATAAACACCATCATCATCCTTGAGATGGCGTTTCATCATATCTTCAAAATAGCTGAACTGATTCACTTTCACATGCAATTGGCAGCACATACCAAGGCGATTCATATCACTAATTAGTAATTAATTTGATCAAAAACTTGACTGACATTAAAAACTAATTTTAACATAGACCAACAAAGCCCACGTGCATGAGTCATTAAATCAAAACTTAAATTTAAGTTCGACCTAACCAACAAAGCCCTCGTGCCCATGTCATCATAGTCAAATATAATTAAGTGAAATTGCTAGGCTGCAAGTCCCAAGTTCAGATACTTAGGATACACCTGAACCATAATCGTTGATATTGAATATCTGATGATTAGGTCCAGTCAATTCCTCAACAAAGTGCTCATGTGATTATCAGTGGATCAGCAAGATAAGGCTATGGCATTATTTGAAAAGTATTGGGACATTTTTGCAAATAACGATCATGACTTGGGGATACGCTCAAGGGGTAGTACATTGGATTGGTATGGGGGATCACCCTCCCATTTGTTCGCATCCTATTAGACATTCTAGAGCAGTGGAAGAGGTTGTCTCTGATGAAGTGGATAAACTAATTGAGCAAGGGATGCTAGAGCCATCAAACAGTCTATGGGCCTCACCTGTGCTCATCGTAAAGAAAAAGGATGGCTCAAATTGGGTGGTTATTGACTATTGTAAACTCAATAACATCATGAGGAAGGATTCTTACCCTCTTCCATGGATTGATGATGCATTAGACCAATTGGGTGGGGCAAACTATTTTTCTGCCATGGATCTGATCTCAGGGTACTGGCAGATCAAATTTCCATTAATGGAATGGGAGAAATGTGTGATCATCACCTCAAGAGGGTTGTTCCAGCCAACGCACATGCTGCAAGGATTGTGATAATGCTCCTGCTACATTCCAGCATGCCATGGATATGATTTTAGGTGATTTAAAGCTGTCCTGCATCTTAGTTTACCTTGATGACATCAATGTGTTTTTGCAGATGTTTACAGAGCATCTGGCCCACTTGGAGCAAGTGTTTCAGCGCCTCACTGCCGCTAATATCAAAATTAAGCCTCGAAAGTGCCATTTCTTTAAAGAGCAATTGGAATACCTTGGGTTTGTTGTGGATTCAAATGGGCTTAAACCATGCAGCCGGCTAAAGTGGAAGCAATAGGCAAGATGACTCGCCCAGGAAATAAGCGGGACATTCAGGTGTTTCTGGAATGGCTGGATATTATCAACAGTTCATTCCCAATTTCAGCTGTATTGGGGCACCGCTTTTTGAGCTATTAAAGAAAAATGCTTCTTTCAATTGGATGGAATGATGCCAGAACGCTTTTAATGTATTGCGTACCCCATTAGCAAGCACACCCATTTTGAAATACCCCAACTTTGATAAGCCATTCATAGTGCAAATGGATGCATCCTTAGCTGCTATTGGAGCAGTATTATCCCAGAAGGATGATGACAGTGTGGAACATCCTGTCACCTTCTGTAGTCAGAGCTTGAATTGTCATGAACGGAACTACACTAACCTGAGCAGGAGTGTTTAGCTGTGATCTACACTTACAAACAATTTTGGGTATATTTGCATGGGGTAAGATTTCAAGTAGTGATGGATCACGCTTCCTTGCGCTGGCTACAGAATCTGCATGAACCAGAAGGATGGCTCGCACGTTGGACTCTGAAGCTGAAAGCCTACGGTTTTGAGATCTTACATTGACCTGGGGCAAAACATCAAAACGCGGATTGTCTGTCTCAATTTCCCACGGTTGCTATCACAGTGGATCTGGCTGATATAATGTATGAAAAAATGATGGTGAACAAATACCAGGATGAGCCGCCGCAAGTGATCAAGGTGTTAGATGGACTCAGGGAGAATACCTTCATGTGAGGGGAGAATTATACAATTGGATTCGAGACTTGACACTGAATTTTCCTAAGACTTCAAATAGACCCTCAATAATTATGGATGCTCATCAGGCTGTAGGACATGGTGATTTGTGAAAGATGCTGGAGTTTTTGCGACCCCAATACTTCTGGGAAAGCATGCATTATGACATGCTGGAAAATATTAGCTGTTGCCATCAATGTCAAGTTGAAAACCTTTCCATAAGAAAACCACCTATCAATTAGTGAAGCCCCAGTTTGCATGGCACACCGTTTCCATTGATGTAATGGGACCTCTGCCAACTAGTGCCAATCAATCCAAGTATATAATTGTTGCCATCAATCATTTGACCTGATGGGTGGAGGCCAGGGCTATTAGCGACTTGGGCGCGGTCACCACTGCCAAGTTTATTATGGAATGTGTTATACAGCGGCATGGCTGTCCGCAGTTCATCCTAATGGACAATGGAACCAACTTTACTTTGCATATCTTGCCAGAAGTTAAATGAGTTGATGGCAATTCGCGGGGTTTTGACCACCCCCTATCATCCAGAATCAAATGGGATGGTGGAGCGAGTCAACGGAACCCTAGTAAACATACTCCACAAATTGATAATAGACTGGCCCTCAGAATGGAGTGCTCTTTTACCTACCGCTGTGTTTGCTTATAATATCAGCTATCATTCTGCCACTGGTAAGAGTCCCTTTCAACTGCTGTATGGATGACATCTGGCTCTGCCTGCCTTGTTATATTCGTGTGTAGAGGACACTGGTGGTGTGAATCCTCAGCAATATCTTAGGCAACTCACGGATACATTGATCAAGTTATAAACTGAAGCCTACTCCACCAGTTTGGCTAAGAAAATTCATGACCAGGCAGTTGAACAGAAGCGCCGAGCAAACTTCCATTGTTCACTGAAGGGGATTATGTGTTATTCCATGACCAGCATGGATTTGGACAAAAGAATAAGCTCTCTGACATTTGGGTCAGCCCGTTTGAGATTATCAAGAAGACTGGTATGGATGTCTACACAATCAAGGAACCTGCAGGGGGTCAGATTATCAACTGAGTCCATGCTAAGTTCCTTAGAGCGTACAAACAGTAAGAGCCTATTGTCCAGTCAAGGGGGGTAATGTCAGGAAGTTGATATGACTGGACGATATGCTACCCATATCAGTGGATCACAGGGGAATTGAGATGAGTCTCGAGATTTACAAAAAAGGGGATACACAAAATTAATTGAGCAAAATGAGAACATTTGGTGAATCAAGAGGAATCATGCCGAGATTTGATATGAACGAGAGCAACTTGAATAAGGAAGAAGAATAGAAGATACCAAGCCAAGGATGCATCTGGCTGGGGAATCGAGGTATAAAGAGCCTGATGGAAGATTACAGAGGGGATAGTCTGTTACAAGGAAGAGAAGCGCAGAACGGTCTGCGAGATATCTAAAAAATAAAGAAAGAAATAAGGGGCAATAGCTCCATATATATTTATTTTAAGTCTTATTATAAGAATCGGCGATCCTCATATCATTTAATTGGGTTGCTCAGTGGCTATACCCTGTGCAAATCCATTATAGCGACAGCAGACCTAGATGCCAAGATATTAACAAATGATGTTATCAGTGTGGAGGAAAAGGATACTTCGCTGTTCAATGCAAGAATCCAAAAGAACAGATCAATGTAGTCCAGGCAAAAAAGGCAAACCTGCGTAGTAATCAGGAAAAGGGCCCACGGCCTAGTTGGGGACAGTCTAGAGCTGCGGATAAACCCATTCTTCCAATATTTTGCATAAAAAATTGACATTAGTGATCTGTTCATTGATGAAGATGTTCAGGATCAACTATATCAAGTGGTCAATTTGTATATTAATACAGTAACCAGATCCAGAGCAAAGAGGATCTCACCTGATTTAGAACAAAAGAAAGAATATGGGACGGCAGGCCAAATACAACCCTTTCCTATAGAGCGTGTAGCACATTGCCACCCCAAGTTGTATATAAAGTGGTATCCGCCAAGCAATAGTTTTGCCAATCAAAACTACAATATAATTATTGGGATAGTGTTTCTACAGAAGTACAGAGTTAAATGTAACTTTGAAGATAATACGTTGATCAGAACACTCTTTTTCCGCGCAGCATAACTTTCTGAGCAAAATATATGAAAAAACAAGAAAGTAAATTTTAATCTCCTGACATAGTTTCACTCCCATGTCCTCAGATTATCCTCCAACTGCTCAAGTGTGGGGCAACGGCGAAACACCCCGCCTTCTTCCATCTGGCAGGAAAATGCACTTGGACTGGCTCACCCAATCATACCAAACCCATGGGTTGATTAGTTCCTCCCAAGGTTCTTGACTCCCACTTGCTCATACTTAAAAGGGACCTAGCTGCCCCCTGGTGCTTCCCTGGAGCAACATGCGTTATGGCCTAAGGGTCAACTATGGAAAACTCTTCCCATACCATGACCAAGCCATTATCAAAATGGCTCAGGTGGTGATAATTCCCACCTTTTTTATTGATTTTTGTCCCTATAAGTATTTCAACCTTGGCTTCACTGTGAAGCTGACGCCGCCACTGTGGCAACTGGACCCCTGGTATTCCAGGGTACCCCTCTTCCCACAATTTGGACCCAGCTTCCAGCAGACACTACTTTGATGGTCCAGTTTGCTGGGTTGCCCACCCACCTCCCCTGCGGTGCTCCACCAGGAGCTGATAGACGGTTTGGCTGCCTATGGCTCCAACCTCATCTTACAATTTGTGGTCCCAAATGGGGCCACATGCCTCCTGGGCCTCAGGCATATGCCTTGATCAGCCCTGAATTTAGTATAATTGGCATTTCAATTCCCCCTCACGCCATTATTTCTTATGCCCCTGACCATCCATTTTGGCCTGCGTCGAGGGTGGACAGATGATCTGTCCATCCTGTTTTGAGTTGGACCACTTGAAATGCAAGTTCCCCTCATTAGTTACTTCCAATGGATCAGATTTTTCATCTGCTGACCTCCAATCCGCCACCCACCCCACACCATTTTCAGTATGGGGTATGATCCTACCTCCCCTTCCCCTAAATCCTGTTGTTGCAGCTGTACCTGCACCACCAATCAGCCTCCTCCTCGCCCCAGTGCACAAATGCTCCACCCAATCAAGCACAGGACTGGACACCGGTTTTATCCTATGCATTATCCAACAAACCAACCAAACCTCAGGAAGATGCCAACTCCTCAATTCAATTTAATAAAAATCCTTGGTAGCTATTGACTAAAATTGATAATTTTTGGAATATAATTGAAGACTGCAATATGCAAATTGGGCAGTTCATGTATATTAACCAAGACAATGAATTACCCCCTCACTTATATGCCCCCCAGCAAAATGCTGAAATGTTCTGCGGCAACCACCAGCTGGCTGTTGAAGCAACAGCTAATCCGTATTTTCATCTGCTCCGCAAAGCTTCTGAAAAATCAGTGGTGATGCTTGCAGGAGGAATTCCTCCTCCCATTATTCCATCCAAAGCCAATAAGGTTCAAAGAAACATGTTGATCAAATCCCACAAAGGCACCAATAACGTCATCCAGCATGTGGCAGAGGCAGCACGAAATCTCAAATCAAAGATTACTACACTAATATCGCCACATTTAAAAAACTACCCGATGCACACATGAGAGCTGAACTGTATTTCAAATTATGTTGTAACTCTTATGTATAATGGCTGTATTCCTACCACTCTAATCATCAGAAATATATCTCCACATCCCGCTGATGCCCTATTGCCCCTGCTCTCCGCTGTAGCCTGCGCCTTGCTTTGGGATGAAGTAGAGGCCGATGATGAGCCCCTGATCCCCCTCCCCTTTTTCCATGATGGGATAAGCAGTTCCCGCTGTCCCATCTGGTAGGTTGAGTTCACAGTATGTGTGTTGTCCACTCATTTTGGGGAGGTTCATTTTTTTTATTTGATGAGGATTTATTTTAGGTTTTGAGTTTTGGTAATGTCCATCCCCTGGTCAGCTTACCTCAGTTAAATAAAAAGATAATACGTTGATCATATTGAGTCAGACGTTACCATTGGTCTATCAAAAAGATGGAGAAGCTCCACTAACCATGAGGAATAATTTCATCAATCTGATCTATAATGATGACATTGTCCCAATTTGTTACCGATTAGTTGGCTGAAAGTGACGAGAAATGCTGACAGAAATCTTAGAAAATTGGGTAATTTTGTTGAGGATAAAGAATTTGAGAACTATACCACCAGGATCACAGATCATAATCAATACAGGATCGACATTGGAGATAACTGATCTGATATATGCAGAGGTCAGAAGCCCATGGAAGAAGTCCAGAGTAGATTCTTAGGTGGCTTATGGAATAATTATGCCAGGTCATAGAGAAATTTAAGTTCTTCTGGAAAACTTGAGTGAAAATTGATAAAGATTGAAAAGAATCAGTTCATTGCGTTTGTCTATCTAATTTAGATGACTGAATTTAGGAAATTTTACGATTTTGGGACCCTTGATGAAATGGGATTACCGGCAGGGGTAACTGAAAATATCAATTATTTATTGATTTAGAGCATCTTGCTGATCTAATGAACAGACAGAAGGAGGAGAAGCTCAACTTATTAAATAAGTATCGGAAAGTATCCACCCAGGATGATCAAAATTTGGGATGCTTAAGAAATGTAATCTACAAAGGTAACACCAGGAAAAATTTGCCAATAATAATGAGACCAATTTGAAGGTCGAAGGTGGCTGAAGCAGTAGTGGAAGATGAAATCAGTAAAATAATGAAACATGGGCTTCTAGTTTCATTTTCAAGTCTATGGACAAGCCCTATCCTGATTGTGAAGAATAAGGATGGCTCTAATTAGGTGTTGATTGATTATCAAGAGCTGAATAAGATAACAAAGAAGTATTTGTATCCACTCCCACGAATTAATGATGATTAGATTGATTGGAAGGAGTAAAGTATTTTTTCCGCAATGGAAATAATATTAGGATATTGGCAAATCGATTTGCCAAAGGAAGACCAGGAGAAATGTGTGATAAATACTGCAGAGGAGTTGTATTAACTGACGAGGATGCCCCAAGGTCTATGTAACGCGCTTGTAACGTTCCAGAGGGCCATGGACGCCATTACAAATTACCTGAAGTTGTCATGCGTCTTTGTGTACTTGGACAATATAAATGTGTTCAATAGGAAACTTAATGACCATTTACACCACTTGGAAAAGTCTTCAAGAGAATGACCAAGCTAACATGAAGATCAAGCTGATGAAGTTCCACTTCTTCAGAAAAAGTTCTAAAAGCTGGGATTTATTATCAACTCTAGTGTTTTGCATCCAAAAGCCCAGAAAATTGAAGCCATAGAGCGAATGTATGTTTCAAAAATGTCCAAGATATCCAAGTGCTCCTTGAAATGGTTGGATACTAATGAGGATTCATATAAAATTTTGCAAGAATTGCTGAGCCCCTCTTTCATTTGCTAAAAGATCCAAAAAAATAATCCGTTTGGAAAGAAGAGGTCCAGAGTTCTTTTGATATATTACTACTGTATTTGATAGATTCTCCAATATTGAAATATCCAAATTTTGATTGAGAATTTACAATACAGACCGATGCTTCATTAATGCCAATTGGCACCGTCCTGAGCCAAGTGGATAAACTTGGGGACAAACGTCTAGTAGCATATGTGAGCCAGATGCTATCTGCAGCCAAGAGGAATTACATCGTGACTGAGTGCAAATGCCTTGCTGTAATTATTCATTTAAAAAGTTTTGGGTGTATATTCATGAAATGCACTTCAAAGTGGTGACGGACCACTCCTCATTGCATTGGATGCACAATTTAAGAGATTTGGAAGGATGACTGGCCTGATTGGAATTGAAGCTACAGGCTTATGATTATGAGATAGTTCACCGATCTGGAACTTCTCATTAAAATGCTGATGGCTTATTGAGGTTGCCAATGGTCCAAGTGATATACCAGCAAGCGGATGAGCTATTCCAGAGAATGGTCAAAGGAGAAATTAGGAACAAGCCTGAAGAAATCCAAGGTGCGTTTTGGAAAGCAATGGGAAACAACAAGACCATGGATGGACAAGTTTTTAAGATTATTGATGGAAAATGATTACTATTCCCAAGAACATCATAATGGGCGGCACTTGTTAAACCTGTGCATAAGGCTGTCAGGCCTAGAGACCTGAGGAAGATGACCAACCACATTTTCCAGTACTATTACTGGGAGCCTATCAACTACAATGTAGCAGATTATCTGGCTTGCTGTCTGGAGCGCCAGTTGCAAAAACCCCACAAGAACATAACTGGATATTGACTGGTCCGCCACGAAATTGACTGGCATATGGTATCCATTGACATGATGGGACCATTGACCATGAGTACAGGAGGAGTCAAATACATTATAGTTATTATTGACCATCTGAAAAGATGGGTCGAAACAAAGGCCCTGGGTAAATTAGATGCTATAAGCACTGCAAGGTTTATCCTGGATAAAGTAGTATACCGCCATAGATGCCCACTAGTCTGGTAGAATGGTTCAATGGAATGCTGGCCATGACAATGAGGAAGCTGGTCACAGGGTGAACTTCCACATGGGGAATGTACCTCAGTTTGGTGATGTCCACATATAATACAAGTCATCATATGGCGATGGGAAGAACTCCGTTTGAGTTACTATATGGAAGGAAGGCCATGTAGCCGCCAATTTAATTTTCAGTGGTAGAACCAACATCAGGGGATGAGTGCCAAGTAGTACCTGAACCAATTGATGAATATCCTGATAAAAATGAAATTGCAAGCATTTGATAAAACCTTCATTAAAAGGATCAAGCCAAAAATGATGAATGATAAGAACTGAATGGCCTTATCAGAATACCAAATAGGCGAAAAAGTTGCCTATTGTAACTTGCATGGTTTTGGGGTTACAAAACACGTTAGATGTATTGTGGTCAGGTGCATTCAAGATTATCTTTAGGATGATTATAGACACTTATGTTATTAAGAACTCTCTTGGATGGAAGTATTTTATATCAAGTCCATGCTAAATATTTAAAGCAGTGGACGACGAAAAAATAATAAAAAGAGTATTCTCAAAGGACCACTGAACCATTAAGATAATTATGCCCCAATGATTTGGTTAAGTCTAAAAAAGACCTCTGAACCAAAATAGATGGTTAAGTCTTAAAAAATAAGACCTATGAATCATAGAAAACTGATAGGTCAAAGAATACCTCAGAACCAGTTTGGGGGGAAAATACAAAGATGTATCACTGATCTGAGTGAAGGTCATGCCCATAAAAAAAAATTAAAGATTAATAAAAATAAAGGAAAAATTTTATTAAAATGCACAGAAAAAATATATTTTTATAATTTTTTATTAATTAACCTTGACTTGGGGATGATTCCGCCTATGTCGCCTCTTAAGGAGGGAAAATGTATTGAAGCAGGAGTGAACAAACCATCAAAATCTATGTGATAATGGATGCTAGCAAGAGCTAGAACTACTTGAAGCCAAGTTCATTATGCAGCGGCTGATCCCTGTTAGATGTGCCTAGGGGAAGAGAGATGGAGTTATTGGTACTTGCAAAACGCTAATCCCCAGATTAGGGAGGGAAGCAACAGAACAAGAAGAGACAGTCAGCAAATAACCCTAAGTAATCACAATATGACACCGGAGCTAGAAGATTGGTCTTGAGCGCTTGCTGATGGGCTTCATCAAGAACATTGGATATATGATCCAGCATTGTGCAGGTATACTAGGCGGGTGTTGACAAAATGATGCCCTATCAAAGCCATCATTGGAAGGTACTAGTGGGTTGCACCAGAATTTGATAGTCATGCAGGGAGCAGACAGCATTCTGCAGATGACGACTACAAGCTTCTTGGAAGTGAAAGCATCATGAGCGATGGAAGCTGGGAGAGGCTGGAAGTTTTGTGGCCCAACCTCAAAGAACTTGGCTGGCAAAACAAAGGGCATAGGCTGCTACGTCTTGATCTAGGATGTTTTCGATATCTGAGGGGTTCAGAGCTATGGATAGAGCCTCAGTTACTTGAGTCCTCAATTCTGTATAGCGGAGTTCAAAATGTTCATAGTTTCTGATGGCTAGTTTAGTTGAAAGAACAGCTTGTTTGATTAACTGGCTTAGTCATAAAAGAAACTTTGGAAGCAAGTCAGATCTGGCGAGGAATGATTGATCAATAGTGTAGGGCGTAGCTTCAGGTGGTTTGACAATAATTGTAGGAGTATCTGAAATTGGAGCTGAATCCAGGAGAGTATCAAAATCTAATTCAGGAAACAATGTCAGAGGAAGTTTTAGCTGCAAGTTGTTTGAGATGATCACTAATCTGGTTTCATTAGGGTTGGATACCATTTCCAGTAATTCCATAGTGGTACTGGCTATGGGTACTTCTTTGGGACTATGAGTCCTAGAGGACTATTGAAGAGTTTTTGTCATGCATATCAACTCATAAGTTATAAGAGCTGAACATCTTTATCATACATGCTGTTGAGCAGTTGCTGATACCAAGGTTACAAATTTGACATATGAGCTGGATGAGAGGGTGATGTCAGACATTATATTAGTTGACATTATGCACTTTGGAATCAATTAAGCTCTATTTTCAGAAAAATTAATCTCAAATTTACGAGACAAGCTCTTTAGAGAAAAATTGAATATGATTTAAGCCACTAAGTTATTACAAGAAAATAAAAGGAGTGAATATAAATGAGCTTCATTAATTGTGCCATGAAACAAGCATCAATGGCAATGACCTCCTATTGAGGATGAGGAGGAAGATCAGGACATTGAGGACGCTAGTTCAAGAATCCTGAATATGACAGTGGGTCATATACCCTGACAGGGGGAAAACTGGATCCCAGGATTAGTATCATCACAAGTAAATTGATCATCCTGGCATGACATTGGGTCATGGAGACCGTGCTCTGAGGAGGCAGTAGCAAGAAGGAAGAGAACCTCATGCTGAAGGTTGTCCTGAGCAGAGTTGAGTGCAGATTGACTGTGCTCCACTAGAAACAAAGAAATATTTGACCTGGTGTCTGAGGCAGTATTCTCCTGTCCCAATCCTATTCTCGCTAGAAATCTATGCAAGAGGGGGGATGTGTTGGAATTTCTGCCCATCATTCCAGCCATTTAGATTACCATGGGTCGCTAGGGGATAATTCCAAATGGCGAGTGAATTGGATATCAGTTGTCCCCAACCTTGAGCTTATAATGTTTGGGGGATTTTAGTTAACTTTCAAGTATCAAATTAATCAGGGTTGATCTAGGTGAATGCTTAAGATATCATTGGGTAGAGTTGCGACATGGTGGTGACATCTGATAGTTGATTGATGATTAACTATCAGGTGTACCGATTGGGATCAGTTGGGTTTCATCATTTATCAATTAGAAATTTAAGGAGAAAATTTTGAGGCGAGTGATGCTGCTTGCAACTAGCAAATTGATCAGTTGGTTTGTGACCTACCCATAATGGTTAATAAGTCCCATTACCTAAGCAGGCTGCTCACAAAATATGGTTGGTTTGCTGGGATTGAGTGGAAAATGTTAGAGACATGTTTTTGACTCTTTCCGTTTTAGGTCCTAAGGATGTCCAACAAAAGAATCCTAACAAAGATGGGGAAGCTAATCGCTGGTGAGACAACAAAGGGAAATTCAATGGCAAACGCTGCCATTTAATGGCTGAGGTGCTAACTGAGGGTTGGGCGCCAAATTGCCTCTATAGGTTCCCCTGATAATTCACAATAAAGGAAGAGTCATTTAAGTTCTGAGTTCAGTGGAGATTGAATGTTACATTTGTCTCATCCGTCCTGGGTTAATACAGGTTCAAAGGAATTAATCGGCCAGGTGGACTAAGATCCTTGTATGGCAGGAATCTATGAAAGATATAGGCTTATGTCTCTAGTTCCATGAAGTGAGGGAGAAATCACTGGGATGAAAGATGTTACCTTTTGAGGTAGAAATCAATTATAAAGAAGATTGGCGGCTAACTATTGTTCAACATTAGCACTTCTTTATCCCTTACATCATACCTTCTGTCATTGTAAACTATATCAGTATTATTTACCAAAAATTACATACATCCCCAAGGAGATTCAAACTCAGGTCCTCAGCAGTGCAAGCTAAATTGTTTACCATTTAGCCATTTAATTTATAAACTCCATAAATTATTTAAAATTAAAATGAACGGAAAAGTAAAAAGGGAGAGGGCGGAATACAGTCGATATGGCCAAGGTTAAAGGACTGGGAAGTTTGCTACTAGTTTCCTAGCACCTCTGACCAAAGATGGTTGGTGATTTACGTTGCTAGCAACAGTTCTAGCATTGACGGGCTTACAGGCCATTCTATCCTGAGTCAATGTGTTGATTCATCACATATGACAATCAATCTGGTGGGGAAAGCCAAACGCATGGCTTTATAGCACCTGGGAATTAAGTATAAGGATTTTGAGATCTGGCAGAGCTGATTAGATAGTCCTAATGGTTTTCATTACCAAACTTTTGTGATGGGGGCACTCATTGTCAAAACTCTTGGCAATAAGATCCTAGTGTATTACCCATACACAATAATGGTAGATGAAGTCTCATAGTTGGATTGGGCTGTTCTAATGGTTTTCACAAAAAGTTAGCAATGGATGCATTTCCCTCAGCAATAGTTCGCCAAAAGGATGTATCAAAGCATTAATCAATACTATTTGAACATGGTGCATTTGTAATATTAGTGGCCGATATCTGCTTCCAGTTCAACGCATATGGGCATTCCTTATGTGTGTAGTCTGGCCTGCTATGATTACAGATTTAATTTGCGATGTAGGATCCACCAGGTGACTGATCGTTGCTTTGAAATTAATAGTTGGGAGTTAAGGCCTGAAATTAACTCCTTCATTTTGGTAGTTGGTGTCATTGCCTTTGGCTTCCCAGTCATTCATAATTTGTGGGTGAGCAGGTGGGTTGCAACTGGGTTTTGAGCGGATCCCCATATTCAATTGGGTAAAGATGTAGCAAAATTTTAATTATCTTGGTGGAATATTCATGAGTGACTTGATTGCATTCCTCCCAGTTTGTTGCAGAAATTATTGTGAAATTATGGGCCTTGACATCCCTGTGGATTTGTTCAGTATTCTGATACAAAAGATTTAATGACTATCCACCCAGGTGCACTATACGATTGCACAGTTGCAGTATTATGGGGTGCCTTTTTGGGAAGGCATTTGCAGTTAGCCCACCATCCATTCGCACAATGAGCGTGGGGATATTGGCTCCTGAAGGCCCTGGACTCTAGCACAGCTCACATTCCATGCTAGTGTTGGGCAGCGCATATGCATCTGTGTTAACCCAAGGAATGATTTGGCCTTGATCCGCTGAGAATGAAATTCAAAATCCAAAAGGCCACGCCCCCTTTGCTCTTTGGTTTGGACAGGGTCTCTAGGGCTACCGGCGCTACTTTTGCCTTGAACCATAGGAAGATGCAGAGAATTGGTTTGATTTTCTTCTCTAGGTTTGGGTTCATTGGCAGTACATGGGTGGCATTCCATAGCTTGGAGAAGATGAATAAATCGATGGCCAACGCTTTCTTTGAGGCATAGTATTGCCAAAGCAGCATGCCATTTGGGCCTACAGACTTGATAGCACCTTTTTTGGTTTCCAGTACTGCTGGCCCTTTGCCATTAAAGAGTATCCCATAGTATCAGAACATGTGAAAGTTCTTTCAGCATTGTGTCAGTTGGCGTACTGAAGTTTGGGACACCTATTCTCATTACTGAGGTTTTTTCCAATTTGATCTTTGCGTTTGACGCTAACTGATATAGGTCTAGGAGCTCCTTGGCGCCCTGAAGGTCGAACGGTGAACTAATACCTAATACCATGTTGTCTGCGAAGGCCAGAATTTTCAGCTGCATTTGGTTAGGGTGAACTAATCCCCAGAGTTTCATGTCCGCTGCAGCCAGTAGAATGTTTGCTGCAAAGTTAAACAAAACTGGTGACATGGGATCTCCTTGTGGAGTCTTTGCCTGACCAGTTTTGTTGGTCACGCCATCAGCAATGAATACTTTGGTGACTAGGCCCGAGTACAGCGTTGATATCAATGATCTAAACGATTTGGGAAAAACAGCCTCTTTTAGAACCATATGTAGGAAGGACTACGCTACCAGATCTTAGGCCTTCTCCAAGACAAGGAACTTTGAGATAGCCCTATTCAGATCCTCACATATCCTGCAACAGTTTTTGGACTGTACCAAAACTGTCCCAGATACTTTGACCCTTGATAAACACGTTTTGGGCCTTATGCAGCGTATATGATGCCTTCACCAGTAGTCAGTTTGATAATATATGCGTGAGCAGCTTATAGTTGGCATTGGATAGAGCAAATGGGCACCAGTTATGGAGTTGGCGTTAAAGTCTTTTTTGTACAAGAGTATGATTTGGATCTGTTGGCCACCAGGGATTTGTTGTTCATTTTGCAAGCAGTGGTTAAAGAGGGATCTGAGTTTTGGCACAATGAAGTTACGGAATATGCTGTAACTTCTGCGCACATGTTATTAGAGCCTAATGCTTTCCTCTTTGGTGATTCTCTCAGCACTTGTTTGTTTTCATTGATAGAAGTGTCAGCGTAAAAGTTAGTGACATCTTTTGGCATAAAGGTCCTGAGTGCCATCTTGGCCAGGTCAATTAGGGCATCTGTCACTGTTTTTCTCATTTCCCGTTGCCAGAATAGCTCACCCTAGAAACATTCAATTTTAAGTTTGATTGTTTCCAGGTCCCTTGTTACTTCCCCTGTCGCCATCTCTACCTAACATATACTAGCCTTGGTACAAATTCCCTTGATGTGCTCCAGGACCTCATTAGTCATCGTCCTCACTAAGATCTGGCATCAATAGGTAAAGTTGATTCATTTTTCCAAGTCTTTTTTGCCATTAAGGCCTGATACCATTTATGAGTTGTTTGGTACAATCTTCACCATTCTTTGCTGTCCCGCTGGGCAAATTTAAACTTCTCCAGTGCATTTTTCAGCTGCTTTGAGGTGGCAGTTCGCTTGTAGGTAGTTACTTTCTCAAACTTCATACTATCATGCCTAAGCTTCTCTTTTATCTGGACCCACATTTCAGAGGATCTATCTCCAGGTGTTAATCCATATAGGCGACCAGTTAATCAAGTCCTGCTTCTATAGTCTGGAGCCACTCCCTGTCCCTCAGTGTGGCTGGTTCCAACTGCCATTCTTGATTCCTCAGGGGTTTGTCAGATTAATTTACATGCAGATGATCATGTTGTCACTCTTGGCATTTATACTGACCTTGCTGTTGGACGTCAGCAGCTTTATTTTGGATGACACCAATATGTAATCCAGGTGCGACCCAGACTGTGGGGCTCCAACATAGTAATATGACCCCCATGTTAGGTTGACCATATTGTCATCTTCCTCATCAATCTGAGGCAAATCCTTGACTTGACTAGATATTCTAGCATTTCATTAACCTTATGGTTGGGATTTTCACTTGTCAGTAATGTATCCCGACTTGTATATGTCCAACAGTTCAAGTCTACTGCTATAAATGTTACCACCTAAGCTGGTACTTCTAATAGATAGTCCAAAAAATTGGTTTATGCGGGGCTGCAGCAGGTTATAGACAGCCACTACATAAAGGCTTTTGCCAGTTTCCCTATATGTAGTAGTTGCTATTAAGATCCTTTCAGCGTGAGTTTCCTCTATAAATACCAGGTCAATTTTCTTGTTCAGTGTAATGATCGCCATATGATCCGTCCAGAGGGCTTGACAGCCTATCTGGTGGGACCACAGGTGGTTTTTCGCATTGTGGTTTGAGCTCTGCACCATCTTCTTTTGGTTACCTGCTTTTGTTTCTAATAAAAATTAGGCCAATATTATTATTTATTTTAGTGATGAGTTTATGACTTCTTGTTTTTATGCTTGTCATCTTCCAAGAATTTGCAGTTACAATCTTTATTTCTGGATGCCCAACCAATGGGTATGAGATTTAGTATTATTTTTTTGGGTTGTGCATGGAATCATGGACTGAAGTTTGGTTACTGGCTGATGGTATTGCTGAGACTGGGTGGGGCGTATTATTTTGTTTTTGGGGTTGGTTTATCATAACTGGTATAATATTGTCAGCCATTTTGTGCACCAAAAATTCAGTCTCCATCTCCATCTCGCTATTAGTAGATAATGGGGCTAGTTTTATTACCAGTTCTGGGGGCGCTTTGGTCCCTACAGGTGGTGCGGCAGATTCCCCTTCAACTGTTAACCATTTTCCTGCCGCGTCATTAGGTTTTTCAGCAGAACTAGAATTTTTGTCAGGTTATGATTGGCCAATTTCGCCAATTTTATCGTTTGGATTGGTTGTTTGGTAGTCTCCTCAGGTTTATTTGCCAACGATTTCCAAGGTGACTTCTTGTTCACTTTTAATTTATTGGGCTTTAATTTTAATGTATTAGCTTCTTGTACTGACCATCCCTTTTGGGGATTTTTTTGGGGGTTCAGCTTCTGCTGTTGTTCTTCTTCCAAGATCATCCATTCCTCCTGGGATGGACATGGCTTGATCTGTTTGGGGCTCGTTCCTTCATCTATATTGTAGTCTTTGGGATCTGGGTTGATGAATGGCTCGTCATCCACTTCTGGTTGTTTGGACAATTCTTGCTCCCACGCTTTCCTATGGGCGAAGTCCAACTCCTGTTGTTGGCACTACATATCCGTGATCTCCATTAGGTTACACAGGATCTATTTCTTAGCCTTTGGTCAAAGGAAGGTTTTTGTACCAACTTTTGTGACCTCGCCAACAGGGTCATATTTGTACTCATGAGGGGTCTTCTCTTTTCAATGGTGGCATTGTGCCATTGTGTGGCCGGTCTGATAGCAGAATTAGCGCACTTGTTTAGCATGCTCTTGCTTGACATATACATCTCTGCTAAAACCTGGAAGGCAGATGAAATGGAGTAGGTTTAATATTGTTTGGCTTCATCCACAGTGCCAGTTCATAAAGCGCTTTGACAGTTCGAGGGCAAATGCACTTTGCAATATAATTGCCACTGGATTGCCAAAATTCCCATAATTTACCAAAAATACTTACTCTAGATTAAATTTCTTCGTGCACCCATTCCCTCTCTCAATTGGTCAAGAGGTTTTGGAATGTCACTCATTGTGCAATTTAGTTTGCATATCTAATTGGATCCATTTGTAGGTAAACTTCCTTATATGAGATGCCAATCTCAAGAAATCTTTTGATCTAATGTGCAGGGGTTTGCAATGTCAATGTAGCCCCATTTAGGTACCCAGTGGTGGTCAAAATTTCCTACTGTCAGCACCTCGTTGAGTTCTTGATAAATTGACATTATCAAGTCGGACATCTCATCCTCCCCACCAGATGCAGGTGAATTCAGATTGCATCCTTTATATATGATTTGGGCACCTGGCAGTCCATGATGCTGCCGTTGATCAGTTGTCAGATGAATTTGATATAACTCCCCGCCCTGTTCCATGTGTTTTTGTCAGCTTTAGATGCCGCTGCGCTGTACAATTTGGATTTTAATTTGGCTTGGGCACCTTGGTCGGTGGACTTTCCCTCCATTATCCAGCTTACCAATTCAACAATGCTAATCCCTGATTGAAGAACACCTCAATCCAGCATATGCTAATTTCTTGTCAGTTGATGCTTCTGGCCAATTGTGCACTAATCTCTAGGTCTTGCCACTTGAGGGCATCCATTGGTGAAAATCCCATTCAATAAAATTAGAGGGTGGATTCCAGCCTGCACGTTGGGTGCAGGGATTTTTGGATGGTCTCCATCGTAATCAAACTACACTGTCACCAATCATTTACCATTACACTGTTCTATCCGCCATCTGTGAAAATCCATGCCATAACAACCGGAACTCCCGCTTTGCACCATTGGAAGGCTTCTGATGGGGCGAATCCTTTGGCGGCATATGGAGCTGCTATTGACGGTTCCAGGAAAGATTATTTTTCAGTCCCAGATGCTTTCAATTTGGATTCCAGATTTGAGCCATTCCCAGCCCAGATCTGGGGTCATAGCCCCTTTTATCACTGTTGCTGCCTGTGGTTAAATTTCATGTTACATCCACGGTTGAGTTAACATGGGGGTGAACCCCATGGCATCCCAAACTGCAGCTTTGGCCAGTTGGTGACGTCCCACCAGAGTTTCCATTTTGCAATAGGGAACGGCCAGCCTTGGAGAGTTTTGTGGATCAGTTTCATCACTCCCAGATCCGCCCACTCTCAAACTTAAATCATACTGGCCCCTGTGTGGAACCATTATTTCATTTCCAAAGGGGTGAACCCATTTGCAGGCCAGTTAATGGCCGTTTCTGGTGACCAATCCCGGAATGGCACCCACTCCACTGCCTCAATCATCCAGCCTGCCTTCATCATGTCAGATGTTGTAGATGGTGGGATATGGGTGTACGACCAGTGTAAGGCTTTGGTAGCCTTACACTGGCCACAATTCATGGCAGTGCCTCCTCTGAGGAGAACGTAGTATTGTACCATTCCAGTGCAGTATCAACTGAAATGGTGTATTAAGCACATTAAAGGGCAGTTGAAATTTTCAGTAACCATTTCACATAATCACTTAATTCTGTTGGGGTGAGACCCGAGCTCCTGGTGGCCTGGGCGAATATCGCTGGTATCTCAGCCTTATTGTACTCTATTGCACTAGGAGGTCAATTCTGGCCGCCATCCATGCTTTTGCATCTGCAGCTTTAAGTCTTCCTGTACTTCAGCTTTAATTATCTTATGCTCAAGGGGGGCTTAATCCACTCCAGGGCGTCCTCAGTCCAGATATGTGATGATTTGAAGAACATTGCCATGTCAAGGGATATCTAAGTTTCAAGCTAGCATTTGGTGGCACCAGCAGAAAGAGTTATGATTTCGCCAGATGGCTGAAATGGCAGGTGTAATGCTTTTTAAGATATACTGCATTGCAGTTGAATATGGGAACTTCAGGGTCTCACATTGATTATTTTCATGGGAGGACATGTTGTGGTATGTTAACATGACCTTCTGGATGGAGGTGTACTTTACTTGGACCCTTGTCGCTGACTTGACCACTGGCAGAGTTTAACCCCTTCCACTGCACTTTAATTTTTTTACCAACTTTCCTGGACGTCCAATCTTTCTGATTCAGTTCCTGATAATCCTCCATTCCTATTGGGGATAATTCCCAATGGTTTGCTCTGTCTTGCTGATCAATTTTGGGTAGATTTTGCCTCCACTGTCAACTAAGATTTGTTGGGGGATAGTCCCTGATGGTTCAATAAGTTCCCAGCTCACTTATGGTTGGGAATCGTCCTCCCCAAACTGGTTATTGTTGGGAATGGTCCCTGACATTTTTTAGCAATCAAATCAAGTGTTATCGGAAAGTTTATTTATCCTAGTCAAAGATTTTTTGTTGTTGCCCTGATGATTTGGTCCCTTGGCGCTTGCTGTTTAATTAAATTTCAGACTCTGATCCAACTAATACTTCATCAGGATTTTTAAAAATTTACCTGCAGGGCCCCAATTGCCTCCCCTGATTGAGGTTTGGTGGGGAATATCCCTGATGCCGCTGTTCTTGGTATCACTTCACTTGCCCCAAGGGTGCCATCAATTGTCTGGTTTGTGGTAGAAACTGATCATCTGAAGTCAGTTGCGTTTACCACGCTTATTGCTATTTCCTTGGTTTTGTTTGATCATTTTTTTGTCATTTGTGTTGTCATCAATTCGTTATTGGTTAAGCAGCTATTGTTAGCAATCAAGCGGTGGCCTTTGTCAGTTGGAAGTCATACAGACGGTGTGTCCATCTTGGTGTACTTCTTATTTAACTGCATATTCAGCATAAGCAAGCCATCAGCTTCTTTGTGCTTAGCACAGATGGGCATAAGGACCTACTTACGCTAAGTGGTTGGCTGTGGTGTACTGCTCTATAAGTGCAGTAACTCACAAGCAGGCGGATGTTCTCTCTAGAATTGTACTGGTCACTTTTAAAGTAAAAAAGTGAGCTTTGCAAGAAAAAGGTTGCCATTTGGTTATGAAGCCTTATCATTATTATTTATATCCCTTCATTATTTTATGAGAGAATATAAGAAGGTTCAAAAAACGCAGGGTCTGATATATGTCTAATTTAGCAGAAATCAGTAAAATTTTAGTTCTTTTTATATTCAAGAAATTATTAATGTGTGCTTTAGATGGTGACTCTTTATTAGGTTTTAGAGTAAGGATTATGGATCCTTAGAAGAGAAGCTAAGCTTATATTGGTTGGATTGGGACCATCTAGTACTAAAAAAAGCTTATATTGGAATTGCTGCAGACTCTGTGAGACTATGCGAGATGAGAGAAAAGGCTTTAAACTAGGGATATGAGCATGAATCAAGTTAGGCTTAGGATATAAATCCCTAATGAAAACATCAGGAGTATTTTGAGGTGAAATACAGGTCGAGCATTGGACCAGATCTGATTATCTATTCAACTATAGATAATAGTCTTCATACTATTATCATTCAAATATCATATATTTTCAGACAACACAAAGAGTGCACATACCAAACCTGTGCAGGTATTAATTAGGGATATGAGTCGTCAATAATCAATGAAAACCCCTAAATTTAAACATCCTCTATTAATGATACTACAAACATTTATTTGTTATAATAGTTTGTTTACAAAAAGGTTTTATTATAGACCTTAAGGTTATATTATTCTAAAAACTTTTCACTTTTTAGATAATCACATTTAAAGGAGCTCTAATAACAGATATGATTGAGCTTATATATCTCATTTCTTAAAATATTTTTATACCAAACAAAAGAATGTTAGCAGATAGTCAACTCTCATAAATACTAATATGATGAGCTATGGTACATTTAAAACTTTTCTGTGATATCTTGTAGATAGTTTAAAGGTGACAAATGAAATAAATTTTAGACTAGGTTATTGCATATTTTTGTAATTTGGGTTAACCAACAATCTGAATGATTCTAACATTTTATTTATTTTATATCTAAATAATGTGTAGACAGAGGCTTTAAATTCCCATACCTCACCACCTCACTTGCATCATTATCTAGTAATAGTTTTACTTTTTGTTTATTGGCCTCTGCGCCTCAAATTTATACTACTTATGAAGTATCTTCAAATTCTCAAACCCCAACAGAGCAAAAGTTATATCCTTAATATATCAATTATCTTACCTTCAGGCATATTTTCTTATCCTCTATTATATAGTTTATCAAATATCTTTACCCCACGCTGTCTTAAACTTGTCACTCATTATTTTTATCTCTAAGCACTTTGCCCATTTTCCAGTGTCTCAGTTGTAATGGCTTATTGCTATTATTGTGTTTATTGCCCAATGCAAAAGACTTAGTATCCCTGTCCTTTTTTTATTTTATGCAATATACCCAAAATTTCTCTGTGCTATTAGTTATAAAATCCTTTTCACTGATGGGAACTAAAGATTTTAAAGTAACATATCAGGATGGGACTGCCATTAGAGGTGATCTTGTAATTTATTATATAGCTTCTGATGTCAACAGGGAAGAAAATCTACTGATGCCCATAGCCACTGGGAGTATTCAATACAATGGTGTGCTTTTATTTTGAGTTTTATGAAAACCTTTTCTAAACAGTTTTTTACGTGTTCTTTACAAAGTCTATCTTAAACAATACCTTATTAGTTTGTGATTATTAACCTGTTCATCCAGTATCTAACGTCCTTGAACCAATTTCAGCGTTTAATGCTCACTACAGGGAGAACTTTGTGAATCTTTGTACATCTATTTTACCAACTATGAATACCTCAGTTTGTATGGTGAAGTGGCGACCCCAAGGCCAGAAATTTCGTGACCATAACTTTTGATATCTCAGTGATTGAATACTAACAAGTACTGAGGTCAACTACCACCGCCTTGATGGATAGTCATATAGAGAGATTTCATATTCCATCTCTGATCCCTACAAGTGTATTTGACCACCTGAATTTTTATTCTATTAACAAGGACAGAAAATATAAACAATAACTTCTAGCCTCTTATTCTCTGATTAGAAATTTTGAGCATTCTGAGAGCAATCTTGAGGTGAAATATTCTAATTTAATGTCCAGTAGAGCGGATCCACCAGGAAATTAAAGATGCTTTTGGTATTACATTGTATGTTGGCTAGGTCCTTTAACGACTAAACAACAATCAGTCATTATAGCATCAGCAGTATACCTAATATGATCTTTTTTCTATAGGGAAAATGTACTTTGTCAAATAATATAAACTAACAGGATATAGTAAAGCGTACTTAATACTTATAAACGTTGTGATATTATTAGTCTCCAAAAGGAAATGCCATTTTACAAAATATTGTCCCCAATTTATTTCAAGATCTCCCCAATCCTAAAAGGGAGTGTTGTGAATAGCTTGGGAAAGGTTAAGACCCTTTATACTCAATGAAGGAGTTTTAAGCCAATTTTATCTTTTGTATCCTTGGAGATTTGAGGTCATAGCAATGGATTCATCCAATGATGATTCTGTTGTTGATTGCCAAAACTACAGAGTTCAGTCCATATTTAACTGAAATTAAATTGGCTTTAACAATAGCTCACTCAATGTCTTGCTGAGGGGGTACATAACATTGTAAAAACCTTCCATGGACTCAATTAACTCCAATTCCCATCTTGATGAAAGCATTGGAGTATTCAGGGTCACATTGATACATCACTTAATAGGATACAGATTAAAATACATCAGGCTTATAGTCTCCCTCCAGGTCAGTAATGATAGAAGCATACATCCCCTTATAATTAATATTCAGTTATGAGGGAGTATATATCATTGATTTGTTTGTTTGATTTTATGTAATATTTGTTAGAGATTTTTCCACTAAAGTCCTCAGCCTAAAATTCTCCTCCTCCAGTATCTAAATCAATAGATTGTCCGTGTCAGGAGCAGAAGTTTTTTAATATAGGATGGACACTAGATGGTAACATGGGGTCTCAATCTAATAGGGCTTTATATGGAAACAACCTAATAAGTTTGATGAAAGTTTACCCATTGCCATAAGAGCTCCAGATATACTCATTCCTTCAGGACACATCAGTTTGCACTTTATGAAGAGTAGGGATACGTGTAACATTAGATCACACTATGGCACTGTTAGTGTAAGGGTGATAGGGAGCCATTTAAACTTGATATGTCCCTATCAGATAACTTAGTTCACTCACCACCTGGGACACAAATTTCTTTTATTCTTTGACAAGAACTTACTGGATATCATTTTTTGTGAAGACTTGTTTATTTATATTGTTGCGATTCCAATATGAATGGACAATAATTGTGGGACAGCAGGGCGGAATCCACTGAAAAATTATCAGTTACAATTATTTGAGTACCTTGAGATGAGGTAATATTGGTATATAACGGGTTTTTTATTAGAAATAATAGGTTTTATTAAATTACCTCTATATAAGGCGATAAGGCGATGTTGATATTTGATTAATATGAAGTAGATCACCTACAATTAGGGCGACAGAGGATTAGAGAATAACAAGCTGAATTTGAGGAGAATTGGCAGAATAGAATAGCCCAAGACATGAGAAGCAGTATCGCCTGAAGCTTCTGTATATAAGCAAGATGGGCGATTGAAAGAAGTAGGTTGTTTTTAGCATAGAAGAGACAGGACAGCAAAAGGTAGCTGTATTTATAAAACAAATAAAGAATAGATTGGGGCAATTGCTCCTAATTTAAGTATATTTTCAAGTGTGTCTAAAGGACTGATGATCCCCACATTGTCCATCTGTTGCTCCGTGGGTTCGACCTGTTTGAATAGCCAGACGGATCCCAACAATAATATATGAAATTATAACATATATTATAAAACAATATTCTTAGTGGTGACATAGACTACTAATAAGGCTTCAGCCCATTTTGTGAATTAATTGATAGCAAGAATGATGTATTGATTCCATAGATAGCTGTCAGGGAAACTGGAGCACAGGAGGTCGCTGGAAGGAAAGACACAGGTCAAAGTGATAAAACAAGGGCAAGTGACCCAACAAAATGAAGAGACGTCCTAAATGGTCAGTACTGTGTTTCCACATAGAATTTTGGAGAAAAACGCACACCAAACTGGCCCTAACCATCGGTGACAAGAGGCTCTGGGATCTGAAAAGGTGGCGTAAAAACCAAGTCTAAGTCCAGAGAAATATGAGGAGGCAGAGCTTGTGGAATAGGTGGCGGAGTAGGTGGAGGGCTCACATACAGCAGGGGGTGCAAACCAGAGTGGAAAAAGAACTCCAGCCATAACAGATCTTTTGAGATATATTTTTTGTTGAAAAAATTATATACAGGAAACTGGCCCAAAATTTTTATACTTTATTGAGGTGATCAGATTATCTGAGAAAAGCAAAGCTTTTTTAATCTTGGGATTTAATTTATTTGGGGTTGCTTCACGAATATTTCAATGGTTATTGGAATCTGATATGAGCTACAAATTCGTCATTTTTCAACAAAATCAAAAATTTCAAATTTGGCCAGATTTAATAACCTCATATCTTGTGATTTCTGGGTCTTGAGTTCAATTCCCACCTGGTCTTTTGCCTTAAAAAAGCTGTATTCCTCAGCCTTGTCTTACAGAGCCAAAACCTATTTTTTGTCAATGACCTTAGATAGGTCATTGGTGACCCTTAGGGGTTCTAGTCTCTGCACCAAGGGCTTGTTGGACTTGGCTTTAGAAGGGCAGTTAATTTTAGAAAATATGTCACTAGCTGTGACAATAGCAGTAGAAAAGGGCCAAATTACATTAATACTGAAGTTAGCAAAGAGTGAGGCTTTCCAACAATCTAATATTGATAAATTGGACTGAAAGGCCCTTGACTAGCGCAAATGAGGCAGGAATTGTAACATTGTGGATCAAATTAGTAATACCTTTACATCAACAGCAATCACTAAACCACTAGTAAGTTTTTGTAGGTCTCCATGGCCCATGGTGGTATGCATCTCCTAGGATGGTTGGGGTCCTAGCCAAGAACGTACATAAGGTAACCAGGCCATCACTATATGTTTATAAAGCAACCCTTCCTTAATTCTGTTTTATTTCATCATCTGTATTTGTTGTTCTTAATATTTTGGGGCCTCTCATTCCCACATCTCATGTTTCTCAATAATCTCATAAACCAGATATTTTTGGAAGCATAAAAAGTTAGTATAGGCAAGAGTGATAGCCCATTGTCATTCTTATGGATACCCCTCACCTAGTGCACAACAACTATTTGAATTTTGTAACTTGAGGGCCATCACGCAAGTCTCCCATTGGGATTCTTCATTAATTGCAACCATCCTAACAAAACATGATTAGATAAAATTGTAAAATTTTTCTCATAGAGGAAGGGGAAAAACTGCTTAATGGCTGTTAATGTTACCAGACACTCCCATTCTGTAACACTATAATTTAGTTCTCCCATGGTCAGACTTTTAAAAATTAAGGTGATAGGATGCTTAACTTTACCAGAAACAAGTTGAGCAAATATTCCCCCATCTGCAACTTCACTGGTGTCTATAAACTGTGTGAACTGCTTATCAAAATTTGTTTGGATAAATATAGGAGCAAACATAAAGGCAACTCTCAGGGAGTCAAAATATTGTTGCAGAAATTTCCCTGTGGAGTGGATCTCCTCGCGTAGTGAGTATAAAAATGGCTTGACAAGTTTAATGAATTGAGTAATGGACTGGTTATAGTAACTGATCATTCCTAAAAAGACCTGTATTTTTCAGAAGATATTTTGGCAAGGACATCTTCTGTATTGAAACGACCTTTTAAGGAAATTAAGAAATCCTTCAAACTTAACCTAGTGTCCCAATTAATCCTTTCTGACTGGAAAAACAACCCTTGGTGGGCTTTAGCCAAAGGATGCTGCTTACATCCAATCAAAGACATCTCATACGTGTTGGAGATGTTTATTGAATATATGGGACAGCATGATAACATCTTGCAAATAGATTAACACACATGATATTTTGTGGTCACTGAGCATAGTGTCCATTGCCCATTGAAAGGTTGCAGGGCGTTGCATAACCTCTGGGGCATGTGGGTCATCCCATACAGCCCTTCATCTGAGACTATTTTAAATTGTCAGACAATTATAAGTCCAATATTTCAAAAAGAGAGTTTTAGTGTAAAAAGTGATAATATTGGCCAAAAAACCCTGGCTGATTCTTGGTGGAACCACTCAAATTGGGGAAATACAACTTCACCCACTCCTTGGCCAAATAGGCCTACAGTTAGTAGCAGGGTTATGCCGAATCATTGGTGAGTTCAGGGGAGCCATTTGGAGGTCCCTCAGATCCTACAGCTAACTTAGTTCAAACTACACCGCGGAGACCAGCCCCTTTTATTTGGTTGGATGGGGTCCCACATTGTACAAACATTTCCCATCTAATGATTGGGTCAAATATATTAAATCCATACTGCACGGATTTATCCTACTTGGCATTACCCTCCATTGGCCGTTTTTCCATAGAAAGGCAAGTCTCAAGAGCTCTGATAGGTCAAATCCCCATATTTCCTAATTTGGACATTCCTAGTCTAATATGAACTTTGAGGATCAACAGAGTTAAATACTAAGCACCAAGCTATTGAGAGGGTTTGCTCTTCAACCTCCCTAACCAACTTAATAAAAAATCATATTAAATCCAGTTCCTTTTAATTCCTAAAAATTTTATATTTTAATATTAGTGGTTTGCACTTCCCCAGAATAAAATTATTCTAGCATCTAAAAACAAATTTTCTTCTGCAGAAAAATTGATTTAATTCAGGTGCAAAAATTAAACCAGCGAGCATACCAAAAACGCCTGAATTTCAACAAGAAATGCTCACTATAGGGGGCCTGTACACCATAAAAACCTATTAAAGGTGGAGGTTGGCGGGGAAAGTGACCCTCTTACTTTCCCCGCTTCATCTCAACCAAAGCTAGCTGCTTTAAAGCAACAACTATCCAGTGCTTTGTCTCTCCTTAAAAGGCTTGAGCAACACTCTTTCAAAGCCCTCATGAGGCCTTTCCTATCATTCAAAAACCCCCATTCAGAGACAAGTTTACAACAGGTAAAAGCAACATTGCCTCCTTCATATATGTTTATGAATCACTGATGGAAGGAGCGACTTACCAACAAAACCTCAGGTACATCCTCCCATGCTTGAGCCATATGGCTTAAGAGATAATAGTTCCCAACATGGTCAACCTTGAACCTGGGTGGAGGTTAAATAAGCGCCTAATGAGAAATTATGGCTCCACGCAGAGTTTACAAAGGCAAAAAATGACATTTATATGCCTTAGTCTGCAAGAGGGAGAGACAATCACATCTTTTTTTAAGCAATTCTATAGTGAAGCTCAACCTCTTTTGTTTGATAAAATGCTCTCTCAACAATGCTATTGCTTCTGTTTTGGCTGGATTAGCATCTCATCCCTTTCAGGCGATGCATATCTCTGCAGTCAAGAGCTCCTTCTAAAATATATGGGATATCAAGGAGGCCCTATTAGCAGTGGCTGACCTTTATGAACACAATGATATTCCAGGAGCTCTGAGGTAAGAAATATAAATATAACCTCCAGCCTCTTCTATGGCTGTCTCCCTTTGGAAATCTTATCCTGCAGAGCTTCTGAAACAAGATGCTCCTCCCCCATATGAAGATAGGCAGAGGATACTAGCAGTGATGGGGCAGCGCTCCCCTCCATATCCAGCTCCCAAAGTTCAGCCAATGAAGTTAGCTATCACTTAACCCTTCTCTCCTCCTTTTTCAGAGTGGCCTTCAAAAGTGCCTTAATTGTTACATCCCACCATAGCACTATCTCTATCCCCTCATCATCTCATCCAGCCATCTGTGAAAATCCAAGGATTGCTCGCTTGTTATTATTATCTACATGCTTATTCAGGCCGAAGTTCCATAGATTGATCCTCGATAATGCCAGTGGTTTATGGTTTCAGACCGTTCAAAAACTCACCAGGCTTATTATATTCCCTGACCATTCCAGCCGATTTTGGGCGTAATTTTCCCTTTGTGCTCAGGAACCTCTTCCAAGGCAGATGCATATACAAGCTGTGGATTTGGCGCGTCCAGCTTGTTGACACTTCTCCAAGGTTAGGATTAAGATAAGACTAGGAAAAGGATAAATTATATATATCTTTTATTATATGGTATTTATTAGATAATCAGTCATTAGGCCAGGCGCCAGCATTTATACCTCTAAGACATCTCCTGGCCGCATTTGAGCACAAAAATTTCAACAGATATCTTACCACCTCAGTTTGGCCCTTGAACTGATACAACTGAGAAATTTCTCAGGTTTATTAGTGGCATAATACTCTCAAAATCGGGAGGATTTCAGGGACAAAAATTGTGATAAAAACATGCAAAATTGTACTAGGATCTTCTTGATTTGAGTTTCATCATACTGGTGATGAAATACACCTTCTACAAACTTCTTGAATCGATTAATGTAGATGATGTACCCCTAATTGTGATGTTAGCAGGCCTTTCTCTCAATAGCACTAGGTACTCATCTTCAGGTGGTACATGTGCAAGTGCTATTTGCCAATTACTTGGATTGACATATAATTTCGCCCTAGGATGTGAAATTGATTATAGTTTTTTATTCGTCTGATGGTCCATGAAACTTTTGAACGTTATATTTAAATCAGTCCCAAACAATTTTGTATACTAGCTGTTTGATTGTGTTCCCAATAATTGGGACCAATTGCTAAGATTTGATGCATAGTAAATCAGCCATAATGTGCGAGCATATTCAGCCCAAGCGTTTTGATAAAATACTTGATCAAATTGAAATTGAGATATTTGGCCTGAATTATGTAAGTGCATTAGGCTTTGAGGTGAGAGTAGAGGGATTGGTAAAGCGTTGAAAGGATAATTGGTCCAATCTGATGGTGTCAAAGGGTTTTTTTGAGCTAACCACCAGAATCTGACATTTTCTCCCTCTTGACTCAAACATAAGCGCTAATATTCTCAATTAGCCTTTGTTGGTCTGTTATCATCAGCCTAAATTGCCTGATGAGCATGAAGTTGGGTTTTCTATTTGGTAACTTCAGCCTAAATGCCCAATGAGTTTAAAGTATGATCCTCTTATTGTTAATTTCAGCCCAAATGCCCTCAAAGTCTGAAGTTGGATCTTCTCCCCAACCTAAGTATTAAAAAAGTATTAATTAGAAATAATCTATTATATGTAGATATTATTGTTTTTTGTTTGTTTTTTGTTTGTTTTTTTTGTTTTTTTACCTTTACTTTTCTTAATCGGCCTGCTTATTAAACCTTCTTAGAAATTTTGCATGGACTCAGTTTTATATATGGCCAGACCTCATATCCTTAATTTTATATATGAACTTAGATGTTTTCTCAATCACTTCGAATGGCCCAACCCAGATGCAATCCAATTTTTGCAATTGGCCCAATCTGTGGGTGTGGTAAATAGAACTTCATCATTGACTTTGAATTCAACCAGTGTGTAAAAATTCTTAGTCATTATGATTTCAGGCCTTTTTAACATCAAGACTGTTGTCAAGGCCTGAGCTTTTAGTTTGATTAAAACATCTGCAAGCTTCTCAACGTACTGAGTATAAGTTTTCACTAGGAGTCTCTAGGGCCAAATATAGCTTCGTTGGTAGGGCCAGATGTCTTCCATATATTACTTGAAACGGAGACAACCTGGTTGACAAATGGTAGGATATATTGTAATAGAATACTGCTGAACTTAAATAAGTACTTCATTTATGGTTTGGACGATGTTATTTTCTGGAGAATGTTCACCAACATCCCATTTGCGCGCTCAACAGTCCCATTGGGTTAGGATGATAGAGAGCAGAAAGCACACCTCATACTCCCATTAATTGTTTAAGCTTGGCAAGGACATTGGCAGTAAAGATTTATTTCGTTATCAGTCAGAATAACCTGGGGAAATCCAGGTTTGTGGATGATGTTTTCAAGGACAAACTTGGCTGTAGTTGCCGCTCCAGCTTTCCTAATGGCCTTGGCCTTGACCCATTTTGTCAAGTGGTCAATGGCTAGAATTATGTACTTGGCTTTCTTATTGCTTGTTGGAAGCTGGACGACAACTTTGATAGACACAGTGTGCCAGGCAAACTTGGGATGAACAAGCTGGTAAGAGGTGCTTTTTTGGAATGGTTTTTCACCTTGGATCTCTGCACAGCATTCTAGCGTTTCTTGGATGTCAAAATGCATTGACACCCAGTAGTAGGAATGCTTCAGATGATCTTTCGTTTTCTTAATTCCACCATACCCTATGGCCTTATGCGCTGCCATTATGAGGTCTGTTCAGGCTGAGGGTCTTGGGAAAATATACTTCTTGCCCTCAATGATCTTGTAAAGCATCCCGTTTTTGATGGTTGTATTCTTTTATAGATCTGATAATATTTTTGGGAGGGATTTGTGCTCATCTTGATACTCTCCGCTGATCATTTTCATAAACAACTCATCAGCACCTGACTAAGTGTTGTAATGGTGGGTAGTCAGGATAGACAGTTGGCGTTTTGTGTTTTGCCCCATCTCGATGCTCAATGAGGTAGTCATAAGCTTGAAGCTTAAATGCCCAGTGGGCTAATCGGCCCTCATGTTCTCTTAAGTTGTTTGACCATCTCAGGGAAGCATGATTGGTAACAACTTTGTAATGAGTGCCATGAAGGTAGACCCAGAATTGCTTACAATCATATATGACAACTAAGCATTCTCGTTCTGTCACCATGTAGTTCCTTTCATGAATGTTAAAGGCTCGACTAGCAAAGGCAACTGGATGTTCTTCACCATTCTCTCCAACTTGGTATAGCATGGCCCCCATTTCTGTTTAGGATGCATCAGCTTAGATAAATTCGTGATCAAAGTCTAGGTAACAAAGAACAGGTGTGCCCAATAGGGCTGATAGGAGTTGGCCAAATGCATCCTGGAAAGCTAAAGTCCAGTTGAATGAGCCCTTATCTTTAAGTAAATACAAAAGCGGCTCTCCAAGCTGTGCAAATTCAGCAATAAATTGGTGGTAGTACAAGATCATTCCTTGGAATACTTGAATATTACGCTTGGATTTGGGCTGTTTTATTTTAAAGATGGCATCCAGCTTAGAGGTTTGGAGCTGAAGACCCACTTTGTCAATTATAAATCTGAGTTATTCCTGTTGGTCTTTGAAAAACAGACATTTTCTGGGCTTTATTTTCAAGTTTGCAGCAGTTAGCCTTCTAAACCCTCCTCTAAGTGTTACAGGTGATCTTCAAAAGTGCTTCTGGAAACATTGATATCATCAAGGTACTCTAGTACACATGACAACTTCAAATCTCCCAGGATTGTGTCCATTGCCCGTTAGAATGTAGCCAAGCATTGCAGAGCCCTTGAGGCATTCTGTCAGCTGGAATAGGCCCTCTTGGGTTACAATAGCACATTTCTCATGATCCTCTTTGGTAAGATCTATTTGCCATTATCCACTGATAAGGTCCGTTGCTGAGAAGAACTTTGCGCCCCTTAGCCTATCCAAGGCATCATAGATTCATGGCAGAGGGTACGAGTCCTTCTTTGTAATGTTGTTTAACTTCCAATAATCACTGACTACTCGGTTGCTTCCATCATTTCATCACTATTAAAATTGTTGCTTATGGACTTTTTAAAGGGACTAACATGCCACGATTAAGGAGTTCCTTAATCTCCTTGGATACTGCTTCTTCTGATGATTTCAAGCATATAATTGGGCATAATCAAATAGGTTTTTGATATCCTATATCAGTTTTGTGGGTGACACCCTTAGCACACCCCAAGTCGAAATCATCTTGTGCAAATATAACTTAATATTTAGAGAATAACCCCTGAGCTTGGCCTTTCTTGGAGTTGGTCAGGTTGCTTAAATCGGCCATAGGGACAATATTATTTATGCTGAGTAGGTCCTTATCAGGGAACCTATAATTTGACAAAAGTTCCAAACTCATGTAATGAGTGAATTTCTGTGGTAGGGAACAGATGCAGAAAAGCAATTGTTTGATATCGCTTGATATAGATGGGCCAATTTTTCATGTTTTCACTTGGATATGTGCTTTCTCCATGGCCTGGAATGATAATATTAGGGACGATGTTTGGTTTAAATTGAGATTTAGACCATGGTCGATATACTTCACCATAAAGTCCTTCTGAGATATTAATTGTTAGTCCTGTCAGTCCAAGTAATTGTTCTCCAGATGGTATAGTGATAGTCTGATTTGATCAAAGTGGAATTCCATTTGACTCATCAATCTGTGTGGGTAGTGGTTTTATCTTCGACCTGCTTTGAAATACTCAATTGGGATGACTCCATCTTTGTAGGCCAGATTTATGAATAGGCTGGGTTTCTTTTTCTCAACTGCCATATCGTGGTTATAGTAAATTGGAATAGCCTGGCCAAGAAGGTGAATGTATCATTCTAATTATTAGTAACAGCTCCATATCTTCTTAAGAAATCGGTCCCAATTAGGATATCATAGTCCATATCTGGCAATACTATGGCAGGTGCTGTTACTAAAATGGATCCTAATCTGAGAGGTAGGGTACTGTATGCGCCCAGCGATTTAATTTTATGAGCTCCATCTGTTCCATATTCCTGACAGTGGGCAACATCAGGCGCAATTTCAGTTTTTTAAACAACTTTTTACTGACTATATTGATAGGAGCACCACTATCAACAATGGCCCAAACTCGCACCTTGTTTACCGCTAAGTCCACATAAGTACATTCAGAGTAGTTTTCTGAGGCATTTATTTTTATATTTGTTGTGATTACTGCCCGATTCCAGGTGTAAATTCAGGCTTGAGCAAATATCTGGGAAGTTATTTGCTAATGTCTTCATGGGAATAGCTACTTGAACGTTGTTAAGGTTGAATAGGTCAGTCAAACATCTGGGTTGGAGGTCTAAACCTTAATCAATAATCTGCTTTGTGTAAGGTTTTGATACCTCTGCTTGAGCTTCTTTGGCTATTTTAAAGGGTTTAGTTGCTTTTGCTGTGGCCTGAGTAGTGATTATCATGACATCATTAGCCACGATATGATGGAGGTTATCTTTAGCAACATCTTTGGCCCTAAAGAGCTCAAGAGGGTCAGGTGGAATGGTTTTAAAAATTGGTGGGTTTAGAGCATTCCGCCTCTACTCCACCTGTTCTTTAGCTGCCTCACAGTCGCTATTTCTAGAGCAAAGTTGACCCCAGGTTTTTTGTTGGACTGTCTGTAACATTCTCTAGCAAAGTGCCCCTTTTGGCACAGTAGTGGCATGTAATCGGCCCTTTTTGCTGTTTTTGCTCAAATTTTTGTTTTGTAGTTCGGAAATTTTGCCCCTGGTTGGACATAGTATTGCTTTCTGGGCCTGAAGCTCGAGATTTTTGCTGATCTTTGCCTGATTAGGGGTATTGAAATTACGGGAACAGCTTCTCAAGTAATTGTTAAGCTCTTGAATTCCAAGCTTCCATTAAATGCAGGTAACATGACATTGTGCAATTCATGGAAGGGCATAATTGTGTGCTTCATTACAATCTTGGCGTCAAATTTATCTTTGCATTGCACCCACGCAGAACTTGTACTTCATGGAAAAACATCTGCAAAGTCCTTAATAGTCTCATTCTGCTTGAATTCGATATTAAGAAGCTCACCTTTTTGGTTTCTAATTTCTTAGGCCCTCCAAACTGTTTTGTTATTGCAATTTTGGCATCCATATAGGACCAATCATCACCCATTTAGGGAATAACGAGGTTACAGCTATGGGCAATAAGTGAGTTGTATAGTGCTGATTCAATTGCATGGTTTGATGCTCCCCTCATTGCGCTTTCAAATAGCTTAAGAAAATAGTGGATGTTCCCATCTTTATCAAACTTTGGTAAATTTAATGGTTTGAAGTCATCTTGCCCTGTTTCAGGCATAGGGGTTGTACTTCTTCTTGAATGTCTTGGAGTATCATTGCTCATAATTGGCCCTTTTTCCCGTTGGAGAGTATCTTGAGTTGAAATTGATGACAGGACCTTAGGCATAGAATGGATGTTTAAAATATCAGTTTCTGCGTTGGTGTCAATTTCTGATGATTTGATTTCATGATATTGCTCCGAACTACTGGATTCTGACGCTTGAATTTGGCCCTTAATTAATTCTCCAGGCTGTTTTTTGGCCGAATAAGAAGAGCTTTTTCCTATTTCCATTTGTCAAAACTGAGTGGTCAATGGCAGCCTTGCTTTTTAAGGGATTCAAATTCTTTTTTTAAGGTTGTCATACTTCTCTTTGAATAAAGCTTGATTGGTCATTATGTTTTTAATATCTTTGGTCATACTGTCTCCTCAGAAATTTGCAGTTGATAATTGCATTATGAGTTCCCAATTCTCCTGATTAATTTCAATATTTCTGGCCTGCAATTTCGACACAGTCTAAAGTTTAGAGAATTCCTTTTCGATCTGGGCATCCTCTTCATCCCTATCTGGGACGGCTGGGTTTTCTGCAAGATCTTCTAAATTTTTTGTTTATAGTATCCAGATTATCCTGAACACAAATATTTAAGTAATCAACTTTTCATTTAACTCCAGGTGATTTCTTTGGCCCAAAATGGCATGTATAGTAAGCCGTTCTGATTGAGACAATAGGTTATCTGAATGGGTTTCCGGTTTTTGACAGCGGTTATTCATGGTTTTTACCCATTCTTGTGATAGCCCATGGTGAGCAAGGACTTCTGCGGATATCTTTGGAACTCCTACGTTCAGAAGCTCCTCAAGGGTTTTTAATCTCCCATGAGCTTCATTGGCAAGTCTCATATTATAAAAAATTGCCTTTCAGACTTCAGCAATACTGGAATTTAGTTTGCTCAGTAGGGCATTTTGGGAAGATTGTTCCTCCCCTTGCACACGGTAGATTTCCATGATTTCCAGATTTTATCTAGCAATGATTCGCTGGGTATGCTTGTTTGAGGGTTGAATAAAGTTAACTAGGAATTCGTTAGTTTCTTGACTGTCTGTGAGACGTCTGAAAAGAGATGCCATCGTTGCATTCTGGTACTGTATATATATCTCCATCTTGAGTGCCTGATCCTTAAGGTAGTAGAACATGCTGAAGGAGAGATCTATTTTTGAAGTACAAATCCTAAAACCCTGATATAGGGTTTCCAGCATAGCTTAATCGCTTGAAGATATAAGATCATTTGGGCTGGTTGTATATTCATGAGATCCCCACACTGTGATAAGATCCAGGGGTAGGAGGTGCCCACTTCAGAGCCTTGGTAGCTGGTATTAAAATAATCTGAGATTTCTTTGTTGCTAGTTTCCATCTCATTGTTGATTTCTTGTCTGGCTGATTCTGACAGGAATTGGTTATGGAAATCCATTTTGGGTAGTGCATCAGTTTTGAGTAAGCACCAGTTGTGAAAATCTGAGGATCACTCACTTATTTATTATTTTACTGCATGCTTATTCAGGATGAAGTTCCATATATTGATCCTCAATAGTGCCAGTGTTTTATAGTATTTGGACCATTCGAAAAATCACTAGTCTTATTATAATTGCCCCAACTCTTCCAGCCAATTTTGGCATATTTTCCCTTCATGTTTGGGAACTTCCTCCAAGGCAGATGCATATACAAGCTGTGGATTTGGCGCGTCCAGCTTGTTGACACTTCTCCAAGGATAGGATTAAGATAAGACTAGGAAAAGGATAAACTAAATATATCTTTTATTAGATGGTATTTATTTAATTAGTCATTAGGCCAGGCGCCAGCATTTATACCTCTAAGACATCTCCTGGCCGCATTTGAGCACAAAAATTTCAACAGATATCTTACCACCTCAGTTTGGCCCTTGAACTGATACAACTGAGAAATTTCTTAGGTTTATTGGGGGCAAAATACTCTCAAAATTGGGAGGATTTCAGGGACAAAAATTGTGATAAAAACATGAAAAATTGTACTAGGGTCTTCTTTTTTTGAGTCTAATCATACTGCTGATGAAATACACCTTCTGTGAACTTCTTGAATCGATTAATGTAGATGATGTACCCCTAATTGTGATGTTATCAGGCCTTTCTCTCGATAGCATTAGGTACTCATCTTCAGGTGGTACATGTGCAAGTGCTATTTTGCCAATTACTTGGATTGAAATATAATTTCGCCCTAGGATGTGAAATTGATTATAGTTTTTTGTTCGTCTGATGGTCCATGAAACTTTTGAACGTTATATTTAGGTCAGTCCCAAACAATTTTTGTATACTAGTTGTTTGATTGTGTTCCCAATAATTAGGACCAATTGCTAAGATTTGATGCATAGTAAATCAGCCATAATGTGCGAGCATATTCAGCCCAGGCGTTTTGATAAAATACTTGATCAAATTGAAATTGAGATATTTGGCCTGAATTATGTAATTGCAATAGGCTTTAAGGTGAGAGTTTAGGTGTTAGTAAAGCGTTGAAAGGGTAATTGGCCCAATCTGATGTTGTCAAAGTTTTATTTTTGAGTCATCCGCCAGAATCTGACGCCATATTTAGATCAAAATCTATAGCCATGGGGCAGCCCAAAACCCCTACTTCAAAGGGTAAATGGAGAGTTGTAACAATCACAGAATCTCCCTAAAAGAAACTCAGGTAATTGAGCGCAACAGGACCTCTTTTGCAACAAAGGAAGTACTGATCTTACCTCCCAACTAATGAAATCTTTGACGTGCATCAATAATCCCTCTGGTGATGAATCTGAAAGGGGTTGTATAGATGTTTGTTAGATTTTGATAATTGACTCAAAAATAAACCCTTTGAGAAAAACATCAATGCTGATAGATTACTACCATTGATGGATCCTTTGGTCCTTCCCAATTTATCTGCATAAATTTTATAATTCAGATTCACTTCAAAACTGCTTTGATTGCATCTAATTAACCCTATTATTGTAGCTAATAATACTATAATATAATTACATTAAGGCCGAGGATGGGTCCACTTGGGTGCAAAGTGGTCTCATGGCATTAACTAAATTGCACCTCCTAAATTAGTGCACTAATTTTAATGCACTAAGGTGAAATTTTGGGTTTAATTAATGAAATCAAATTATTAAGCACTTAAACATAGATGTCCTAATTATGGGTATACTTAATGCTATGAAAGGCCTGCTGACATACTAATTAGGGGTGCGTCATCTTTATTGTTTGTATTATTTCATAATCCCCTTTTATTGTTATTTGTCAAGTTATCATGTAGCTCAAATCAGGAAGATTTTGGTGTGAATTCACAACTAAAATCATCCCAATTATGAGAGTAAAATTGCCTTCAATTGGGCTGAAATGATTTTTAATTTTGTCTATTTATGGCCCAAATTAACTTGGGGGGTTTTCATGATTATTGCCATGACCAGAAGAGGATTAGCATAATATGAATGAACTCATCTAATGGACGAGTTTGGCCAGGAGATTCTCAAGAGGTATATAATACCTGTACCTGGTTAATATATAAACCATCATTATCATTTACCTATAGATCATTAATAACTACTGTACTTTAGTTTATTTATTATTGTTGTCCATCTGTCATCTATCTGATATTTGTATCTGCTGCCTTTACGTCTATATTAGATAGTTGTTTGCATTTATACTTCTCAAAAAGAAGTACTCAATTTACTTTCTGGAGAAGTAGTCCCAATTCTAAAGGAATAATTTCCTTATATTGTAAGAAGACATAAGGTCTTGTAATTGTTTTTGCCAGTAGACTTAAGAACGGTGAGTGTACGGGAGTTACTTGTCTATTGTTGAGGATTATTGGAGAACCTACTTCCTGATTACAAGCAGGAGTTTCATTAGAAAAGCGAGTATAGAACCTCAATTTCCTTGTTAAGTCATTATAGCTTGCACCATCATCTAAAAACTTAACAATGTTGGTCACTTGCTTTAAGAGCCCCAGGTGAAGTGGAGGAACCTGACAGGTTGAACCCTGAGAGAGTGGATCTGGCTTGAATCCACCACAAAACTTATCTTTGTCAAGTGTTGAAAGGTTTTGAGGTCATTGGCACTGCCAGTAACGCTAACTAGATCATTGCCACATTATTTTGCCCCATCTAATGTAAATACCCTGCATTCTATTTAAAAGAAATACCCTGAGACTGCCAAAATACTTGCCTCTACCCTCCATTTAAAGGAGGTCCTCACACTTTCCCCTAATTTGGGTGGAACTTTAACCAAAGTGGTGGTCAACGTCAATGGAATGTGGGTTAGGGCTATCCTCGACACTGGGTCCCCAGTGAACGTTGTGTCAACCTAGCTATCAAGAAAATAAAGCTGGTGTCTGACCTCAACTACAATCAGAAATTTGGAACTGAAAGCTTAAACAACACCTGCGTAATTTTGGGGCATACTCTTCTCTGCCCATTGGTTTTGATAATTTTTTTCTTGCCAGCTCCAGTGGTGGCCCTGGATTATAATACCTATTTTTACTCATTGGTACCCAGTATATGCTTAAGTATGAAGGGATTATTAGCTTGAAGCAGAGTTAACTTTCCCTGCTTAACTACGAGGTTTCACTGATTTTGACATATGAAGAGCTTAATAAAAAGTAATATGCTTTCACAGTTGTGTATCCCTCTTCAGCCTTATCCCTACTTTATACCACGGCAGGCTGACATACAATCTTGTTGCCACAATCAGTGGACGCTATGAAGGGAATACCTTTCTATGCTTTTAAAGAGGTAATCAACAAGGTTGGTGAACAAAGGGTAGTTGACACGAAGATTACCTTGCAAATCCCACACAACTGCCTACTGCACCTAATTAGCATTGATGGAATTAGTCCTTTGAAGCCCAGAGTTTTGTCAAGCGAGCTAGACCCCGCATATCAACAACCTATCAACATCCTGCTAGGGAATATCACCAAAAAGGATATGGTTGTAAAAGAGCATTAGGAGATCAGAAGAGGCATGTTGATTACCCTTGAGGAAATAAAGCAAGCTCACTGTATTAGATGTATGGCGGATTAGGGTTTACCAGCTGACAAGTCAATATGTACCCTACCTTCCGTTCATATCTTTTATGAAAAAACCCCAGCTGAGCTGGAAAAAGTCCACATCCTTCTCAAGGCCTACAGCGACATTTTCTCTAAATCTGACACTGAATATGGGCACTGAAGGGTTGGACTCATACCATTGACGTTGGTGATGCTCGGCCTATTTGCCCCAAACCTTACCAAAAATTATAAATTGAGGGGCTACAGATGCGGACGGAGCTCAAACAGCTTCTGGACGCTGGGTTGATAATGCCTTCCCAAAGCCCTTGGTCACACCGCTCCTAATGATAAAGAAGAAAAATGGATGTCATCAGGGAGTGATGGACTACCATAAGATGAACAACCTCGCTAAGAGGGACAGCTACCCTATGCCCCACATTGATTCTCTGGCCCAACTCTCTGGGTATAAAAATTTTCTCCACAATGGACCTGGCTAGCGAGTATTGGCAGATGGACCTTTCACCACAGGATCAGGAGAAATGCGCCCTTATCTGCAGCGTGGGTTTGTTCCAACCCACATGGCTACCTCAGGGATTATGTAATGTGCCTGATACTTTTCAGCGGTCGATGTATCACATTCCCTAGGACCTTAAGCTGAGCTGTGTGATTGTCTACCTCTATTACATCACAGTCTTCTCTAAGACGTTCAACGAGCATCTAACACACCTAAAGGAGGTTTTCAACGCTTGCGGACATCTAACATCATACTAAATCCCTCCAAGTATACTTTCTTTCAGAAGAAGCTGGACTTTCTCAGGCACGCCATCTCTAAAGATGGGATACGGCCTCACAAGTTAAGGCTTAAGCAATATCCAAGATGCCAGCACCTAAAACACTCCATGACATACAAGTCTTTTTGGGAATGATGGGTTACTACCATTAATTTATCCCAAAATTCGCCCATCTCAGCGAGCTCCTTGTCCGCCACATGGCTAATAACACCCCCTTTCATTGGGGTGTTGAAAAAAAGGCCGCGTTTGAGACCCTGAAGGAGATTTTGAAAAAAGGCCAATAATCCGCCACCCTGATTAAGGCAAGCCCTTCATGTCGTTCATGGATGCTTCTGACTACACTGTTAGAGCTATCTTGGCTCAATTGGATGAGCATGTGATTGATAATCCCGTGTCCTATTTCAGCAAAATGCTTTCAAAAGCTGAGCGCAACTACAGCTTCACTGAGAAGGAGTGCCTGGCTGTCCTGATCGCTGTCAGATATTACCACTCTTTCTTATATGAGATCTCATTTATAGGGGTTACCAACCACGCCTCATTAAAGTGGTTACAAAATATGAAAGATCTCACTGGACGATTGGCTTACCGGGATATAAAACTCCAGCATTATGATATGACAATTGAGCACTGGGCAGGAACTCGCCACATAATTTCAGATGGGTTACCGCGGCTGCCAGTTTATCACTCAGAGAATTTGAGGCCATGATGTTACATGATCTCATCATCACTCCTGATGCTTGGTCTGATGAATATGAACCAGTACAGAAAATGCTAGCTCAGCACTCCCGCAACACCAAGGTGGAGAGTTAGAGGCTATACAAGAAAGTAGGGTTGCACTGGTTGCCGTATATCTGGCCATCTGAGAGAGTACAGGTGATCCTAAAGTCTCACACTATCATGAGCCATGGCGGAGTCCACAAACCCTATGAGTGGGTAAAAGAGCAATACAATTGGGAAGGCATCATGAAAGCCATAGATGAAATCCTGGATGCCTGTCTGAATTGTAAAAAGCGATCTAGCTTCAAGATCTGGCATCAGTATCAACTAACTACACCCCAAAAACTCTTCCACACTATAATTTTGGATATGGTAGATCCTCTTACCTCAGACTACCACAGACAACCGTTATATTCTGGTTGGAATAGCTCATTGCACCAAAATGGGTTGAATCTGTTGCTCTCTCCCGCTCAAATCGCTATAGCCACATCCGCTTTCTTAAACCAGTATATCTTCACCCAGCATGAGTGCCCCAGGTTCTCCTATGTGAAAATGGGAAGAATTTTAACTCTTAAGTGGTAAAGCTCCTTGACACTTCCATTGGAACTTAACAACACTTCTTGGCCCCCTATAACCTATCCATAAATGGTGCCATAGAATTAGTTAGCGGAACCCAAGTCTCTATAATATGCAAAATGCCAATTTAGACCCTCTTCACTGGTATCTCTACTTACCAGTGACCTCATGGCCTACCAGATTAGCTACCATCACATACTCAAGGTGTCCCCCTTCCATGTGTTTTTTGGATGAGAATCTGGGGTACCGGCTCTAATAGCTAAAGACATTTTATCTGACAGAACTAACCCAGAGCTAGCCACGAAAAAGTTGGCCCAGCACATCATCCAACTACATTTAATTGTATGACTAACTGGAAAAGACTGTCACTATCGAAGGCCAGGCAGTTAATGAGCTTTGGGCCCCTCTCCTTTCTTAGCAAGTATCAGAATTAGTGTTATATTATCACAATCACATCACTTCTATAAGTGAGAAGCTTGGGTCTATCTGGGAAGGACCCTTTGCAGTCACATATCAGTGATGGTATGAGTACTCCATCAAACCCCCTTGCTACAGGAGTCACTGTCAACCGGGTGCATGGCCAGTTATTGCGGCCTTATTCAACCCCTAACACTCTTTTAAGGGTTGATATCAGACAATTACAAGTATGATATTATGAAAAGAGTGTTTAAGATGTGAATAGCAATAATATTGGCCAAATGACCCTGACTGATTCTCAGTGGAAGCTCTCAAAAGAGGAAATACAACTTCCACCACTCCTCAGCTAAATAGGCCTACGGTTAGCAGCAATGTTACGCCAAATCATTTGCAAATTCAGGGAAGCTATCTGGAGGTCCCTCAGTGACTACAGCTAACTTAGTTCAAACTACACCGCGGAGACTGGCCCATTTTATAGGGTTGGATGAGGTCCCACAAGGTGCAAATATTTTCTCACCTAATGATTAGGATATATATATTGCTACCTTACTGCACGTATTTATCCTACTTGCCATTACCCTCCATTGACCGTTCCTTCAAAGTGAGGCGAGTTCTAAGAGCTCTAATAGGTCAAATCCCCATATTCCCTAATTTGGACATTCATAGCCAAATCTGAACTTTGAGCCTGGACTCAATTAAATACTAAGCACCAAGCTATTGAGAGGGTTTGCTCTTCGACCTCAATAAGCAACTTAATAAAAAATCATATTTAATCCAGTTCTTTTAGTATTACTAAAAAAATTTATATCTTAAAATAAGTTTTTTTCAAATCCTCTTAAGGAATTTTCTAACAGCTGAGAACAATATTTTTTCTGCAGAAAAATTGCTTTAATTCAGGTGCAAAAACAAACCAGCGAGCATACCAAAACGCCTGAATTCCAACATAAAATTCTCCCAGTCTTCAGGAACTAGTTTGATCTACCAATATTTTCTGACAAGGTCCATGGTGGAGAAACTGGGAATAAGCCAAAATCTAGATAGAGTTGTTAATAAAAGGTAGTAAGTACTGTCATTTTGGTTACCTCATCCAGTCACTTCTAATATTTTATGATGCATTGACCTTCCTCTTTTTATGGACCAACTGTAGGGACAAAGCCCAGGGGCTCTGAGAAGGTACTAGAAGGCCATCCTCTAATAACTGTTTTATTTTCCTGGTCACTTAGGCTTTTTGCCCTATGATTTTAACAGATTATGTTCCATTTAGTGATTACCTCCAATATTATCTTGTTATAGCCCCCTTCATATTTCTAATGTTGTCAACGTTTTTTAGATAATATGTTGAGGTTATTCCTCAACTAGGGAATCTGGCAACTTTTGTTGTTCAAAAGTAAGTGAATCACAAACTATACCTCAACTCAAACTAAGATATTTGATTCTTAAAATCCTAGTTGATTAGAACTCCACATCCAGAGATGGAGACAGCCTGGGAAATTAAAAGGGTGCAGACAATAGCTATCAGAGGATTTTTAGTCATGGTCTAAGGTTGATTTGTGATATTAGCCACCAATAAAGTGATAGATCCTTGATACGCAGGATCAATGATGCCAGGAAATCGAGAGGTTTAGATATATTATCATAGCTTCTTTATAAAGCTCCAAAAATTAGAGGAAAGTATAGTGGATTAGGTTTTTGTCGCCACAAAAATCTAATATTTAGAGGTAATGACCAACTTATTGACAAGGATAATAGGCATTTCCTTCTGAGTGTTGACCATGGATGGAGGTAACTTAGTATTTAAACTAATTACTTAGTATTCCAATCACTCAATGGATTTAAGATAATTCAAAAAGCAACTTCAGACCTTTCTTTCTTATTCCTCATGGAGGTTTTGAATGATGAGCGGAATACAATACCCCAGTATAGTGAAATATAGCTCTTTATAACGAATCTTATTGTCAAAGTTGGACAGTAACTGCATGACTATGACTATCTAACAGCTATCGTTGTCCAAGATAACAATGAGGCAGTCACAACTGGGACTTGAATAAGAGAGGCAATGATGAGTAAGCCCCAAGAGGTCTAGTACTGGATGGGCTTATTGGTCCATATCCTAAAGTATGATCGTGATTGGTGAGATCTTAATATGCTTTATCAGGCTGGAGGAGATAACTGAATGAAAAACCTTTGTTGTCAATAGCCAGGACCTTCACCTTGTGCACAACTACTTTAACACAAGTGATATTGGAGCCAAAACATAGGATTAATAGGATAGTATTGGATACAATAGGCTTGCCAGGGGTGTCAGAGAGGTTTTAAACGCATAATAAAACCAATGAAAAAATTTATTTTTAATGATAATGTTAAGTATATTGAGTCCATCAGGAGAAGAGACAAAGAATCAAACGTGCTTTGGAGAATTTGGAGTAAGTTTTTGATGCATAGATTTGTCAGTTTAGGGAGCCTTGCGCCCTAAACTGACGTCACTTTTTACGCCTAGTCTGATTTCTTCTTCCAGCATTGACTATCTTGGCGATTAAATGACCCACAATAAGAGCTTGAATCACATCTGGTTAGGGCCTTAGGTTTTCCCAATGATGTGGGTGTGAGGTACAATCCTTCAGTATGTGAGGAGTGACGTGTTTTATGTTCATAAAGTTCCATAATAGCTTTCTTGATGTTGAGGATAATTTTAAAATCTCCTTGACTCCTTGGAAGTGGAGCAAGAAGGGTCATCAAAAGAGAAAGCAGATATAATGCAGCTTTGCATCACCCAGGGTAACCCAGTAACATGTCTATGGCCTTAGCTTCATAATAGGAACGGTTAGCCAAGTCTATATAGCTTTCTCATTTTTAATGTATGCGCATAAAAGCCTATTTTTTTATTTAGACGGGGTCAGGTTGCTACCAGATTCTAAAATAAGGATTGTTTTCAATTGTACACAAGAAGTACATTTCTTTAAGTAGTTCATGATTATTTACCAAGCACTACTGTCAAGACAGATCTGGATGTGTTGAACTTTCTATCTGTCAGCGACAACCTATGACCCCTTCATACATAATTAGGAAAGTTTAGATGTTTTCTGTACCAGGGAAACCTTTCCATAAGATAATACTTAAAAGAATTGATACAATGGAGAGGACATGTATTGCTGGGGTTGAGGATCTCCAAGTTCCTGAAGGTTCAGTCTCAAGAGGGTTAGTCATGCGTTTGATTAAGTTGTTGTTGAAGGAAATTGAGATACACTAGCAGATTTTCACCCCAGTTGTACATAAGAGTAGTTGAAGTCTGAAGCTAATACTTGGTGAATTTTAAGATTTTTGATAGCTTGGTTTGTGAGTTTCTGTACTATATCATGTTAAAAATTTTGTTTTTTCATAAGATATTGACTTCATACATAACACCCCTAGTGCCCTATAGGATCACCTTTTTCCCTCATCTTAACTATCTCTATCCCACTGCAGAATGATTTCCATCATCCCGCCATCAGATATTTTGTTATCATTTTCTCTCGCCTGAATTCAAGCAATTATCAATTCATTAAAGAACATGAATATTGGAATATTGATCCCTATCTGCTTATCAACTGAATTTCCATTTCCCCAAACCCATTTTTTCATCAAAGAGGGTTATTAAAATGTTACATCTAAATCATTTTCAAATATCCCTGTCAATAAGACCCCTAATGCCTTATAAACCCCACCCCTACCCTTATTGCAATTATCTGTGTCCCCTGGCAGGTCAATTCCTATTGACACGTCACCAGGTATTTTACTAGAATTTTCAAGCCAAAGTACAAGGATTTGTTAATTTGTTTACAATCCTGACTTTCATCATATTGATTCCTATCTGTTCATCAGCTAAATGTCCACTTATTAATCCATTTTATTCCTATCAATTGGAGATTACCAGAATTATTCAGCTGAATATGTCCCATATCTCTGACAGTTGGAACCCTAAGGATGTGCTTAATGTTGTAAAGACAATTATTAGAATGGGTCTGACGTTGAAAAGGCAATAGTCAAATTTCAACCGCTTTTATCCACAGCCTACTAGTGATCATAAGTAGGAAATGCTAGATGCTTCAGCAGCTGCAAGGAGAGCTAACTCACTAGAGGCCATGGTATAAATTGAAAAGGGCCTGGTATTAGAATAAGGATGATCTTGGTAACACAAATACTGGTATCTACTCTTCCTGAAAGAATGCTGGTTCCATCTACACCAGAGTTCCAATACATGAAGTACCAAAATAGACTATAACTGTTTTAAGAGCTTATTTCATAAAAACTTATTTTTTGACCTACTTTCAGTTTATTTTCAAATTCCTGTCTTCATGCAGTTATAACTGTTTGAGCGCCAAATATACCTATGCTAAAATCAACTAGTTGCAACCTAGATTTCATTATATTGCATTTATTGAATTTGCAAATTTTACTCTCTTTCCACTCAGCGTAACTTTCTGAGCAATTTACATGGTTAATTAAAAAGTAAATCCTAATTGCCCACCATAGTTTCAATCCGATGTCATTGGATTCTCCACTGGCTGCCCCAGTGTGGGGCAGCGGTGAAACTCCCCTGCCATTTTCTGTCTGACAGGAAAACGCACTCAAACTTTTTCTCCCAGTCGCACCAAAAGACTGGGTTAATTCGTTCCTCCCAAGGATCTCAATGCCCACCTCACTCAAACCCAAGCAGTACCCCACTGCCCACTGGTGCTCCCCCAGAGAAACATGCGTTTTGGCCTTTGAATTGACTATGAGAAACTTTTTTCCGACCATGACCAAGCCATTATTGAAATGGCTCAGGCGGTGATGCATCCCAACAGTTTTATTGATTTCCGCCCTTATAAGGGGTATTTTGATCTTGGCTTCACATGTGTAGCCAATGCCGCCACAGTGGTAACTGTGCCCCTGGTTTTTCCAGAGTACCCCTCTCCCCACAACTTGAACATGGCTCCTAGCGGATACTACTTTGGAGATTCAATTTGCTGGTTTGCCCACCCACCTTCCCCCTGAAGAGCTCCACCAGGAGCTGATGGAAGGTTTGGAAGCCTATGGCTCCAACCTCATCCTGCAATTTGTGGTCCCAAATGGGGCCACATGCCTCACTGGGCCTCAGGCGTATGCCATGATCAGCCCCAATTCAAATAAAATTGCCCTATCAATCCCCTCCATGCCACTATCTCCTCCTCCTCTGACCATCCATTCTGGGCCCACATTGAGGGCGGACGGACTTTATGTCCAATATGTTTTGAGTTGGACTACTCAAAACGCAAATGTCCATCCATAGCCGCTTTAAATGGCGTTGATTTTCAACTGCCAGCATCCATTCCGCTGCACATCCTGTGCTACCTTTGGTATGGGGCGCAATCCTACCTCCCCTCCCCCAAAGCCTGTTGCTGCAGCTGCACCTGCAGCCACCAATCAGCCTCCTCCTAACCTCAGTTCCATGAATTCTCCATCCAATCAAACACAAGATTGGACTCTAGTTTGATTCCATGCATCCCCAATGAACAAATAAACCACAGAAATATGCCAACACCCCATTTCAAGTCAACCAAAAGCCTTGGGACTTATTGGCTGAAATTGATGAGTCTTGGAATAAAATTGAGAACTGCAATACACAAATTGAGCATTTTATATATATTAACAATAGCGATAAATTACCCCTTGCTTATACGCTCCCATAAAAATGCTGAAACATTCCGCAGTGACCACCAGCTGGCAGTTGAAGCAATGACCAAACCAGAATGTCGCCCTTTCCACAAAGTTGCTGCCAAATCAGTGGTAATGTTCGCAGGAGGTATCCCCTCCTTCCAATATTCCCTCCAAAGCCAATAAGGTACAAAAAAGATATGCTGCTCAAAACCCACAAAGAAGCCAACAATGCCATCCAACATGTGGCTGAGGTAGCACGGAATCACAAATTAAAGACTACCCACACAATATTGCCACATTGAAAAAACTACCTAACGCATGCATTAAAGTGGAATTAAATTTTCAAATAACATTGGAACATATATATAGAGGATGCCTTAATACCACACTGATTTAGAAATATAGCTCCACATCCTGCTGATGCCCCAATGCCCCTGCTCTCCGCCATAACCCATGCCATGCTTTAAGATGAAGAGGTTATCAAAAATGAGCTCCTTGACCCCTTCCCTTTCCACTATGGAGGGATATGCAGTTTCCACTGTGTCAGACAATCTCCTTCTCAACTTAAGAAAAAAAATGTTGGAGGTACAAATGCCCCCAAATCTGCTACCATGATTGGCTATCACCCACCTGATCTTCAAATAATATTTTGGATATCAACGATATGAGTACCCACAGCGAAAAGACCTTGGCAGATTCTCAGTGGAATCCTAACTATCAGAAAAATATGGCTTATAAATAAAATTGGCCTAATAAGGTAATAACTAATAATAGGATTACTCTGACTTCTCAGCTGAATTTTGGGTGTTTGTTACCACGCAAGTCTGACCACCACAGAGGTGAGAAGATTTTACTCGACAATGATAGGGTGCAAATTAACCAATCATTACCACATGATTCTGACCACCACCAAGGTGAGAAGATTTTACTCAATGATGATAGGTGCAAATTAACCAATCATTACCACATGAGTCTGACCACCGCTGAGGTGAGAAGATTTTACTTGACAATGATAGGGTGCAAATTAACCAATCATTATAACACGAGTCTGACCACCGCTGAGGTGAGAAGATTTTACTTGATGATGATAGGGTGCAAATTAACCAATCATCACCACATAAGACTGACCACTGCTGAGGTGAGAAGATTTTTCTTGCCGGTGATTGGATACAATTCATCAAATTGTTACCACATGGGTCAGTTTTGCCTCAAAATATTTATCTTCAATCTGATAGGCTGAAAGCCTATATTTCCTAATTTGGATGACTCAGCTTTATATACTTTTGCCTCAAATACCCATGGTCCCAAAATTTGAACTAAGTTAAATAGGAAATACTAGTATCGAGAAAAGGACCTTCTTTTGGTCTGCCCTGCTTAAACAATAAAAACTTAAAAACTCCAACAAAGCACTATTTATTACCTTTTAAAAAAGTAAATTTCTCACTTTAAACAAAATATTTGTGGCATCCGTTGGTGGATCCCACAAAATGGTGCTCACTACAGGGGCTTCACCCTGAATACTTCAATAAGTATTAAAGAAATGGAGAGTTTCACCCATTGGGTGTGAAATGGGGAAGGGACTGAAGTTGATGATCAAATGGATAGCCCTACTGCTTTGATGTTTGGATAAGAACAATTTGAGTGCATATTAATACCTGAGCCTCGTCACATCACCTGGCCAGCCACTGAAGTTGTGAGAGACCTTACTCATGGCATCCTTAACCCTGGTGACATTGCATCCCACAAATGAGCGTCGTTGGTTGAGGAACGCCACTTGTTTCTCTATGAGACTAGTGACCTCCCAGAGAACTATGGCCAGCTTACAAATTTGACCACCTACGTGCGCAAGTTTGCTCACCCTGCCTTGGTACACATGATGCATCTCTTAGCTGGACATCATAAAGAGTTACATTGACACCTAGATACTCATGCAGCTCTGAATTTAGATTATGATAAGTTATACCAACTGACCTCTGAACATCTTGGAGCAGTTAGATCTGGTGTGGAAGCTAATTGTAACTTCATCATACAGCTGCATGATCGACTTACTACTATGGATACTAGGATTGTAAAGTATGTTGAGGAGGCCATGAAGATATTCCGGGATGAACTGAATGCTTCCTCCGCTAGCACTCACTTGTCGTTGGAGGAGTTTGTTAAAGAGCTTGAAAAGCACAATGAGCAAATGCACCATGACCTTCCAGCCCCTGACTCCATCCCTCAAGAGGAATATTAACAGCTTGTGGCTGTGGTGGAGCAACAGTTAATTCAGGCCTTTTCACGTGTTGATGAGCTTAAACGCCATCTGTTGCTTGAACCCTCTAGCGCCATCACCACCCTTGCAGCCAAGGTTGTTCAGCTAGAAAAGGAGCTAGCTCTCAAAGCTTCGTTTGAAAATACCAAATATTTGGCATGTCACCTGACTGAATGCGAAACTGAAGCAAAAGTGTAAAAGCTTCGCTGGAAAGCCCTGTGCTGTTGAAGGAAGTATTTAGTTGATTAACGCAGGTCAAGCGGAAGTATGAACAGATTAAGGAGGGAGTACAAGGCCTCAGCTCCCACCTCTCGTGATAATGAAGGGTGTAAACAAATGAAAGAAGAGCTGAAGAACCGCGTGGAAGCCGTGGAAACTGCTCAATTAAACCAAAGCTCGCTGGTGTCACAACTCCATTTTCAAGTCAATGCAATGGAGAGCCAAGTGGAAGATCTTGAAACTCAAAAATTAGGTATCAAAGCTCGACTGAGACTATGTGAATCTGGGCCCCTAGAAGCCCTCTCTAAAATGGAAACCTGGCTCAAAGCCATGCATGACCAGTTCAATCACCTTTTGTGGACCTTTGATCAGTTAAACTAACACTCTGAAACCTCGGAAGCAGAAGCTCCAGCTATTCATACCCTTACTGTGGGTTATTTTAGTTCATTCAAACCGACGTTCAAAGGTAAGTTTATCCCCGGTGAGGGCAGCATTGCTTCATTTTTATACATCTATGAAGCAGCTATGGAAGGGGCAATGGATCGTCAGAAGGCCAAAAATATACTTTCTTGTTTGGGCCGCATGGCACAGGAGGTGATGGTCCCACATATGGATGCTCTTAGCACCTGGTACGAGGTTAAAGAGGCCCTCATAAACACGTTTGGTTCGAAACAGGCCTTAAGTATGAAAAAGCAAGCTTTTATGCATATGAGTATCCAAAAAGGAGAGTCAGTGGGCACCTTTGCAGAACGATTTTATATAGAAGCACAGACGTTGTTAACTTCAAAGATGTTGACTTTGGATGATGCTGTAGCCGCCGTTTTGACTGGAGTGGCTTTTTACCCTCCGCTAGTGATGCACGTCACCTCAGTTAAACGTTATTTCCATACCATTCAAGACATCAAGGAGACGTTAATAGATGTCGCTGATTTCCATAAGCCTGAAGTTTCATGTGGAGCAGTATCTCATCTTCACGTTTTAACCATTGAGGATTCAAAGCCTAAGCCTTGGGCCCTAGCTATTGAAGAAAAGAAGGAGCCCCTTCAGATAATGGGCCCTGAAGAGCAAAACCCCAAAGCAAAACGTTATGAACGCCCTCAGTGAAAATACTGCAACAAGTTTGGACACAATGAGGCTGTGTGCTGGAAAAAGAAAGCTGATGCTGAGGAACAGGAGCAGAGAAAGCAATGTCAGCGTAGGGAAAGGCACACATATTGCTGACAAATCTCATGTGCCTGACTCATTTAAACAACTTATGCCATTACCTCGCGTTACTAATACCCCAGGGGATGATTCTGAGGGGGTACGGATGAGGTCGGCTATTTCGTTGTAGGAGTACCTGATGAAGTGGAAGTCCCCAATTGATTGAATTCTGGAGGAGTAGATGAAGCCACCATACCCAAAGAGACATATCTCTGTCAAGTTCTAGGGGAGCCAGCTGTTATTGATACTAACAGCGATGCAGATGAGGTGTTGTCTCACCTTATTCGCCCTCTCCAGCGTGGCCATATCATGCAGTCCATCTAGGAAAATTACCCCGAGACCGCGTGCAAATTAACCTCCACTTTCCATCTTAAGGAGGTCTTAGCGCTATTGCCCACTTTTGGGGGATACTTACAAAGGTCGAAGTGGTTATCCAAAAAGTTTGGGTGATGGCTATCTTAGATATAGGCTCCCCAGTGAACGTAATCTCCTCCAAGTTGATGAAAAAGATCAAACTTGCACCTGACTTGGAGTACAACCAAGACTTTGGAACCGCTGGTCCTAACAACACCCGTGCACTGGGTGCTTACTCATCCCTTCCCATTCATATTGGGAAGCTTATTCTATCAGCCCCCACAGTGGCTTTGGATAATAACGCTTATGATATGCTTATAGGTACTCAGTTTATAATTGAATATGACAGCATTATCAATATGAAGCAAGGGTTCTTGTCATTGCTCAATTATGAAGTCCCCTTAGTTCTAGCCAATAAAGAACCCAGCAAGAAGGAATATTCTTGCATGGTTGAGTACCCGCTTTCCACCTTACCTATACATTATACCAACCTCACAAAAATGGTTACTAAAGAAGGCCAAGCTGCCAATGAGCTCCAAGCTCCTCTACTTTCTTACCAAGTGTCAGATAGGGTTTTATATTACCACAATCGCATAACTCCCCATAGTGGCAAACTTGGATCAATCTGGGAGGGGCCATTTACCATCATGTATAAGAGAGAAAATGAGTATTCTATAAAGTCTTTGGCTACAGGAATTATCATAAACTGGGTACATGGCCGCTTCCTATGACCCTACACCCCTCCCAACATTCTTGAGGGGGGCAATGTCAGACAATCTCCTTCTTAACTTAAGAAAAAGAATGTTGGAGGTACAAGTGCCCCCAAATCTGCTACCATGATTGGCCTATCACCTGCCTGATCATCAAATAATATTGTGGATATCAGTGATATGAGTACCCATGGCGAAAAGACCTTGGAAGATTCCCGGTGGAATCCTAACTATCAAAAAACATGGTTTATAACCAAAATCAGCTTAATAAGGTAATAACTAATAATAGGATTACTCTGACTTCTCAGCTGAATTTGGGGTGTTTGTTACCACGCAAGTCTGACCACCACAGAGGTGAGAAGATTTTACTTGACAATGATAGGGTGCAAATTAACCAATTATTACCACACAAGTCTGACCACCACTGAGGTGAGAAGATTTTACTCAATGATGATAGGGTGCAAATTAACCAATTATTACCACATGAGTCTGACCACCGCCGAGGTGAGAAGATTTTACTTGACAATGATAGGGTGCAAATTAACCAATCATTACCACATGAGACTTACCACCACCAAAAGAGAAGATTTTACTTACTGGTGATTGGATACAATTCATCAAATTGTTACCACATGGGTTGGTTCTGCCTCAAAATATTTATCTTTGATCTGATAGGCTGAAAGCCTACATTTCCTAATTTGGATGACTCAGCTTTATATACTTTTGCCTCAAATACCCATGGTCCCAAAATTTGAACTAAGTTAAATAGGAAATACTAGTATCGAGAAAAGGACCTTCTTTTGGTTTGCCCTGCTTAAACAATAAAAAACTTTAAAAACTTTAACAAAGCGCTATTTATTACTTTTATTAAAAAATAAATTTTTCACTTTAAACAAAATATTTGTGGCATCCATCAGCGGATCCCACACGCTGTCCCAACTGGTTGGTTGAGTTTTCATTGTGTGTGTCATCCACTCATTTTTGGTGGTTCATTAGTTTTATTTGGTGAGGATTTTATCTTAGGTATTAAATTTCAGTAATGTCCGTCTCCTGGTTGGCTTACCTCAGTTAATAAAAATGAATTTGCAAATTTTCGAGTTGAGAGGAAAAATTACCAGTCTTGGCGTCTAATGCTGGTTGAAGGTTTTTATCTAGTAACCATATAAAAATATTTGCTTTATAGTGGCAACCTTGTCATAAAGGGCAGTTATTGTTAAGTTGGCATAAGGACAATATCCTTTAATATTATTCAACTATTACAATCAACTCCCCTCATTTGCTGTTCCAAATTTTGAGTTGAGGACTCATGGCCTTTATCTCAGGTTGGCTCAATGTGTGGAGAATCCTCAAGTGGCCCAAGTGGGCCCTCTAGACCTTGGGGTCCTTCTGGGAATTGAGGCCATCTGGGCGCCCATGGGTCCAGGAGGTCCTTTTTGAATGCGCACCTCAGGAGTAGGTAGGTCATTGACTATTCATTGAGCTAGCAGATATAATTAATTAGTGTTGTAAAATTACAAGTCCAATATTGTACTAAGAGTGATTCATGCTTAAAATAAATAACACTGGCCAGAAAACCCTGGTCAATTCTTGGTGGAACCCTAAGAATTGAGGTAATATGATTACCCCAATCTTTGGCTGATTCGCCCTATGGCTAACAGCAGGTTTACGCTGAACCTGCAGCAAAAATTGGGTAAGTAGTTCTTAAGGTCCTCTCCATCCCCGCTCTAACGTAATCCAATACCTACTCCTTGACCACTCCATTTTATAGCCTTGAAGGGGGTTTCACAAAAGGCAAATATTTTTCCACCTAATGATTGGGTAAAACATTATAAATCACTGCCTCACGTATTTTCCTACCTGCTGCTGACCCTCAATCAGTCGCTCCATCCAAATGAGGTGAGCCTTGAGAGCTCTGGTAGGTGAAAGTTAATATTACCAAATTTGGATGCACCCTACTTATACCAAATAATCCGTCCAGCTCACTTTGAGCTTTGATACAATTTAAATACTAAGCCTCAATATTAAAAGGCTCAATTTTTGAACCCTCAGTGGTTACTAATAAAAACCCTATTAAATTTAAGTATTTATTGTAATTATAGTTTATATTTTTAGTTATAAAGTGGTTAATAACCCTCTATTATTTATCCCGCAGTAGAGAACTAACTTCTCCTGTAAAATATTTTTTGTAATTCAGGTGTTAAAACACACCAGCGAGCTAACCAAACCTAGAATTCTAACAGTTAATTCTACAACACAGGACTCTTACGCTTGCTGTTATTAATATAAATGCTCTAAAAATTCTGTCACATCTTGCCTCAATCATCTGTTTAAGTTTTCCATGGCTGCAGCAATCTGCTGGACATTTATATTGTGTGAGTATACACCACCTTCATTATTGATCTGAACTATTTGATAACGTAAAACATTAGTTTCTCTTCTACATTCCATGATAGCTTCTCAATTGTCCTGACCAAAACTGAACACATTCTCACGTAATTTAAAGAGTTGAGAATAAAGCTGATGGGTTAGGCTGAATTTTCTTCAAATCTACATATTTTTTTAACTCCAACAGTTGCTATTGATGGTAAAGAGCAGGGTTGACAAACATGTGAAAGTATGATTTGGATTGCGCAATCCTAACTGCTGTGCTTGATAGGGAAGTAGGGGTGTATAGAAGCATTCATTCATTTGCAACTCAGGTGTGATCCCTTTTGATTAGATCTTCTTCCATGTTGCAAGGTTCCATAAAGTATGGCTTCCAAAGTCACAGCTACTTTATTGGAGTGTTATGATAGGTCGCATCATCAGAAACCAGAAGTCTAAATGTTATTATCTCTCTGAATTATTAGTCCTTTATATTCTTACCAGGTATATCTTGTTAGAGTGGGCCCATCTTGTCACACTCAAGTTTTTCTTCCTTTTGGGAATTTCATTGCCACTAAAATTATTCATCAAAATCATCATGAATATATGTCTTCATGTGGTAGCCTAAGAAGGTACTTGGCAGAGAGCACCAGTTTTGAAATTCCAGAGTTTGTAGGCTGGTTTCTTCATAGGCTAAATGAGAATCAATTTTTTAGCAACAGCGGGCTTACCTAGTGGAATTATTTTGTCTCTAAGGAAAATGCACTTTAACAAGAAAATAAACCAGACAAGGTAGAGTAAAGCGTGCTTTGTTTGCTTGAACAAAAGTTATTTATAGCCTTATATGGACACACCTTTATTCAGGATTTGTACTCTTGATTGACAAGAGTTATTCCCAGTACTTGAGGGATCCTTGTACTTAGTTCAGGAAGAAATATGACCCTTTGTACTCAATTACTGAGCTTTTGAATAGATTTAACCCTTTATATCCTTGGATATTAAGGTCCAAAAAATTTATTAGGTGGTAGTTTTTGTAGATTTTATGGCCATCTCTTCAGTAGTTTGGTTTATATCTGGACTGATTCAAACACAGTATCTTCCTTCAGATTACCCTTGTATATTTAGTCAGGCTCATGCTGAGGATTGATGTTGAGATTTTGATATATCCATATTACCCAACCAAATAAATTACATATTTATAATTTTCCCACTAGGGCATTAGATCTCTAGTGAAAGTAGGAGTTAATGTTTTTATGATTATTATAGTTTGGAAAATAAGCTTATCTTTCCACTCAACATTACTTTCAAGCAATTCTGAAAAAAAACAGTTAATTTTCTATCGCTGCCTCACAGTATCAGTTTTCCAATTTATGTCCTCAAATCCACCACCTGCTGCCTCAGTGTGGGGCAGCGGTGCTCCACCCACTAGCATTTACCACCTGGAAGGCATATGCATGTGGACTGGCTTATCCAGTCTGCCAAATACAATTGGCTAATTTGTCACTCCAAGGGACTTAGTACTACACCTTGCGCAAGTCCACCCAACCCACCTCCACCCCCTGTCTACCTCAATCCACTATCCACTTTTGCTTCCACATCAAGTACGGACATTTCTTCTCATATACCAACAAAGCAATTATTGCATTGGCAACGGCCATCTTTGCACCAGCAGGATTTATTGACTTCCACTCTTACAAGGGCTATTTTGATATAGGATTCCCCACTGATGAGGAAGCGGCCACTGCTGCAGCAACGCCCTTAGTATACAAAAACACACCCATTACCACCACCCAAACACATCTTCCCAATGATACCACAATCATGGTGACCTTTGAAAACGTCCCATCACACCTTTCCACTCAAACGTTCTATGAGGAGTTGATGTCAGGGCTGTCCACTTATGGCACAGACCTCATCCTCCGATTTATTTTACCAAGTGGTGCTGAGCGACTAGCGGCACCTCAGGAAATGGCCAACATTACCCCCCATCAGCTTACCATGGCCCAGCACATCCCTTTGCGAGCCTATATTCCATCCACACCCAACTATTTCTTTTGGGCTCACATCAACAATGGTTGCACAATTTTCCCCCTCTGTCATGAATTGGACCATACAAAAATCATGTCAATACAATTCACACCCTGCAAACATGGCCAACTCCACCCATGAGGCCACACCAACAGCGATTGAGTGGGGATTTTGGCTGCCCCACCCCCAGGCCATGCGTCAATGCATCAGAAGCAAAATCTAGCAACCCAAACCCAAGCTGGCCAACTTTCAACCAAATCAACCAATTGGGCTTAGGCTTGGACCCATGTATAATCCAAAAACTCCCATTCCAAAACTTACCCAACCACAGCCACCTATCACTGAATCAATCCAAGCTAACCAAAATTCATGGGACTTATTGGATGAAGTGTTCAAGTCTGGTGAAATTGTCCCACCTTCATATTTTCCAATTTATTTAGAACTTTATCTGAATTCAGACTTTGATGCCTCACCTTGCCCAAACAATATGTCCCCAAACCCAATGCTACCCCATATCAAAGTGATCACCAGCTTGCCAAGGCCACAGTGACCTCACCTGAAAATCTCCATCTCCACAAAGCGAGTACAAATTTGTCACCAAATTTAAAAAAGGGGTGCATCCCACCATGTCCCCCCAATTTTCCTGCTATTTCATCTGATGAAATTGATCACTTCACTGAAACTGCTGCCAACGCTGTCAAACATGTCGCTGAACTGGCAGATTTTTTCCCATTCACATGTGTCACTAGGACCAGCATTACAAAAATAGCCCATCTTCCTGACGCCTGCATCCAAGATGAGCACCATGTTGCCAAACTCAAAGAAGCTATGCTCCAGGCCCAAATTGTCAGTAACAATCTAAACAATTATCTACTTTGCCTCAACCCTCATCCCATGGATACCCCAACCCCCTATCAGCATTAATTCACCTCTTCAATGCTGATCCTGATGATGATCCGCCTAATCCCCCTCCCCCTCTGCCATGGTGGGATAAGTGGCTTGCCGCTGTGCCACCTGGTAGGTTATTTTTGTCATTTTTTTGTGTGTCTTGCTGCTCGTTTTGGGAGATTGATTCATATTTTTAGTTTTTTTAGTTTGGAGTTTCTGCTTTGGTAATGTCCATCCCTAGTTGGCATACTTAAATAAATTCTAATTTTATAGTTTAGGGAAATAACTCTGACAAATATTTACTGATCCCCCAGGTATTGATCTGCCATATTGGCAATTTTTGTCAGGGATGATCCCTGACAATATATTTACTTAATGGCTTCAATTTCTGATTATAATAAATTGAAAATTTAATCATTAGTCAATTGGGTTTGTTACCTATTAGCTCAAGAATTTATGTTTAGTTACTGAAGCGTTGACAATGCTTCTGAAGGTAACTTGCAGTTTAATCTTTTAAAGTTTTCAGTCTGCGTTGATGGGTAAAGGTCCCATAACCTAATCAGACTGCTAGCCCAAAGATGGTACTCCACTGAGGTTTATTGAAGATTGTGGAGACACTTTCTGAAATTGACCATGAAGAGGTCACAACTATGGTCAGTGGTGCAATCTGGCTAGCTGAATGAGGAAGGTCCTCATGGTTAAAACCTCAGAGGACTAATCTACCAGCAATGGCTGCTGATTGTAAGTGGGGCGCCAACAGAAAAGTTGGTCACTTGATCTATATATATAAAAATGAATGTTTCTTTGTTTGTCCCATATGCGTTCCTATACCATTCATCCAATTGTAATGAAATTTTGGTAAGTTGTATGTGAATGCCTACTAAGATTTCTGAATTTTAAAATTATTATTTTCATAGTAAAATAAATAAGCTTTCTGAATTTAAATTTGGAATTTTATAGTAAAATAAAAAGGTTTCCATAGAAGAATTAAAAATCCTATAAAACTTGATGGTTCTTTGCAATATTGTTATGGCTAAGCAGTTTAGTATTTTTTGATTTGATTTTTTAGATGGTTTTGTTAAGTGGTTGGTTGCCATTTAGCTAATTAGCAAGTTAATCAAAATTAAAACTTTGAATCAAAAACCCAATTGATTATACAAATACCTCTTCTAGCAAAATTGGCCCAGCTTCTGGCTCTAAACTTGAATTTTATAAAGGTCAGTTGTTCAATTCCTAATGCAATCATTTTTTAATCAATTTTATAATCTCATTTAAATCTATATAACTGTTTATTCAAGTTTAGTTGACCAGGGGACAGATATTACAGAAAAGATAATAATAAAAAAATCTATATGGCTGTTTATTCAAGGTAAGCTGACTAGAGGAAAGATTATTAAATAAGAATAATCTACTTAATTGAGTACATTCACTGATTGACTGACTGGCGTACTGACTGACTGAATTATTGTTATCTGAAACCTTCAAGTTTGATAGGTTCAATCAACTTAGGTGATTGGGTGAGAATTGGCAAATATTATTGAATCTAAAACCATCAATTCTGATAAAGTCAATCTATTTTTGGGTGAGTGGGTGAGAATTGGCAAACATTAACTAATAATTCATAAAATTGCTCACCTGAAACTAATAGAGTCTGATAGGTTCAATCCACTTGAGCAAGTAGGTAAGAATTGGTGAATACTATCAAAAATTTATTAAATTGCTTACTCAAAACTAAATAAAAATCAGTGTTCAAGTTTTAAGTAGATTAAGCAAAGTTAAGATAATCAGCTCATCAGCCATGAGGGCAACAGTAAAGCTTTTAGTCCAAGTGGCTCAAGCATGGTGCTGGCACAGCCTTTAGGCTGTTAGTGTGAGCTCATAAATAAACCTGGGCAACTCTGTGTAACTCTACTACAGAAAATGTATGCTTTCTTTTTTCTTTTCCATTTAACCAGACTGAGTTACAGCAACTTGTGGACAAGTACAGCTAGTCCCCTATAAATTCCATGATTTTTGAGTAAAAACAGATCATAGATAAAAACTTCAATATTTATAATCAGTTGTATAATTTACTCTTAGGGATAGAAGTACAAGGATCAGATATCCTTAGGTTATTTTCTTTGTTACCAGATCTGCGCTGGCTCAATGTGAAGCAAATAAAAAAGATAGTATTACCTGTTTAATGATAGCTTTAGTACAAAGAAGCACCTGTTTAGCGTTTGTGCTTATACTCAATGTGGCTTTATGATCACTCAATTAGCTTAATAGCCTTCATACTAGTATTTCCCCAGTTTATTTAGTTAAATTAATCAACGCAATGCATCAGGAATATGTGCAGTTAAATTAGGGAGCTGAAGGGAGCTACAGACCATAAGAGTTAAGCTCTCAGATGTTTAACCATTTGGCCCTTGGCTAGTGTTTTTTATTTAGATACTGACACTGATAATCTGGAACCTGATTGCAGTGAGGTGCCAATGGTGGATGAATTGTTACAACTTTACTGTAATTTCCATTCCTGGTAGTTCTTATATTACCAGTATGATTTAAGCTTCACTCAATCTACAACAGCATATGATCCTAGCGCTTTTAATGCATCTATTTCATGAGCTACCACCTTATCCTTAGCTCCTAATAATTCCTATCCCCATGCTTATGATAACTTCTTGTCGAGTTCATCATGCGCTAAAATTCCCATATAAAATAATTATCAAGTGAACCACATTAACCTACCCAAGTTTGATAGGATGGGGACATCTACACCTTCATGCAGCTATTTAAACTTACTACGAGAATCAGAAGACCAAGTCAAGCTGGCCACATTATGAATTTGCTAATGTATATGAAAGCCTAGAAATGGTAAAGACTAAGTTTATTAAACAATCATGTATTATTCTAATATCAAAGAAATTACTAGCAATGAGTTAAAGGGGCATACTCTTTGATATTATGGAAAGCTAGCTTCTTTACCATATAAAAAATAGTGATGAAGTTCAATGATATCACCAAAAGAATAATACTAAAAAGTCTCAAGTGTTGCATGGGTCAAGTTCTGAGTCATTATGATGATCAGATTGCTTTTCCTCACGCCTGTGAGCCTTGTATGGGATTATATTGGGCAATGTTACCCATCCTAATTGTATAGAATATCATAACTTAAGTGGGGAATTACCAACATCACTGTGCCAACGCTTTAATGCACTGAATACCATTTTGATAGTTTTAACAAGGCCCAAATCGACTTTGCTAATCTACAAAGAAACTCTATATTCACTATGAGAAATCTACATAGGAAGAAACTATGAGTAAGCCTTGTCAGAATAGAAATGAGATTTTTAATTCTGCTGAAAATTTGACATTTTTATTTAATGAACCAAACTAGGACAACGCCATATTTATGGTGTGGTTAAAGAGATTACAGATGATTCAGCATCAAAATTGCATAAACATAACTTAGAACTGTATGTTGGTTATACCTCTGTGGCCGCAGGAGAATATTGAAGTATCTACCAGCCGGAGCCAAGCCAACAACCAAAATGTCCTTAATTCACGCCCCTAAAGAAACTTTTTTGAGCTAAAACCTTATTTTAAAGAGACTATGACGCTTAGTACATATAATTACATCAATTCTGTTGACTTTTCCATAACAGTTATTAGGCTCCATCCTCAATATACACACCATTACCATTAACTGATATGTTTAATATGGATACTTGGGCCCCAATGCAAGAGGAAGTTAAATGACCCTTTCAAGTAGGGATCATTATTAACCATTATTATAAGGTCAACTTACAAACAAGAGAGGCATAACCCCCTATAATTTTAAGAAATGATGTTGTTGACTTTGAATTTACCTAGTCAAATTTATAATCCAAAAAATTTTCCGCAATCTAAAAGAAGCTTTACTGTGGCACCTGGTAATCAAGCTTAAAAACTATACGATTTAGAAATTTTTGATGGTCTATATGGTAAAATTTTCCGCCACTCCATCAATCCAAAATAAATTTATCGTTGCATCTTATACTATTTATCACTGTCACATCTCATGATATAAACACTGATATTAACCATATTAATAATAAGTAAGTTGCCAAGTCCAAGGGAACAAGTTTGATCTTGACCTCAAACATACCTTAGGTCAACTCTTAGTAAAGGAAGAATTCTAAGTTTTATACCAAGGGGTCGCGTGATGCAGGTGCTATAGCCTTATATCAATGGTTATAAAAATATCAAGTTATACTATTAAAATGGGTCAATTGTTTAATCTCAAAATGAGACTTTGGACGATATTCATTGTATTGTCAAATTGGGTCATATTCATCTTCAGTCTCAAATAGAAGTTCAAAGAACTCAAGTTATATCAATACCATCAATAATAATCTTATCTCATTGGCAAAAAGAATTAATACCATGGGTAAGAGACCTTATCCCATCCGTGTAATCTCCTTATCATTTTTGCTTTAACAACTTATCTGTTGGTCATCTCATTTACTGATAAATTTTTATAAAATCATATCTGATGCGCCATTTTTCTGTCCTAGCCACAGACTTTCTTAAGGAGATACCCAACTATCAGGCTCCTTCTATATTAATATCCATGCATATATAGTCTTTCCATTGATGAAGTTTGGACCAAAATTAATCAAAGCTACCCATAAGCCTGAGATTGTGACTCACATTATATCAGGAACTCCACCTGGGAGTTTAGACAAGATGTTTTTTCTAGGTCACCTAGCAATCTTCACAAACTTCATTTTATATTTTTGTGCCTCAATGGTGTACACGCCATATGCGGTATCTTTTTATTTAACTGAGGCAAGCCGACCAGGGGACAGGCATTACCAAAAGAAAGAAATGATATGAAACCTGAACAGGGTCAACTCCGTCAAAGAAAGTTTTTCCACCTCCGGATCGGGACTCAAATTTTTCTGGTTATGTCATGGGTAAGGTTTTTCGTGTTATTAGACCTACTAACCGCCAATAGCTTCCTTTGGCTGGCACCCCGATTGATGTGCGAAGGGCGGGAATCGAACCCGCAACTTTCAGGTTGGTAGCCATACGCCCTTACCGACTCGCCTTCCACCCCCTGCCATATGCGGTATCTTAGTTTCATTTATTAAATAGTTGATTTCCTTGACGTTATGGAAGTTGGTACTACAACACCTACTTTTATATAGAAGTGTTATAAACACTCCTTTCATATTAGACGACCAACCCATGGTATTTACTGGCATGGACATATTCCATGTAGGACTCTCTCTAGATGTTATATGGGTGTATTGGTCATTCATCACAGTCTATATGCTCCTCACAACTGTGTTTCTATTTGTTTTTTTTGTTTTATGTCTAGTCATTTCTTTGCCGCATCCAACTGGAGGGTTCCTACACTTCCTGCTCATACTTGGTGGTTTTAGACATTCTTTTTACCCTGCTTAAAATTAAATATAAAACAGAAAATATTTTGTTAAAATTAGAAAAACTATAGCTTCTATTTCTTCAGAAACTTTATCAGTGAATATATAAACGCCCTTGTTTGAACCCATGAGGCGCTCGTTTACTGTGTCAACTTTAACTCAATGTATCTGACTAGGTATTTATAGTTTTCGGAACTTGACCAAAGTTTTGGGCGTTTAAAATCTGTTCTAACGCCTTCTGGAAGCATAGCAAACAGCTCCATGTTCCTTCCAAATGTTCTATGAGTTCTCTACAATCACTGAAAAAGAATTCCCGTAGATGTTGTAATAGACGGATTTCCTAAATTCTAGAAACTACCTAGAAATATACTAATCTAGGATTAAAGAGAGTTAACTCAATTGATTGGCAAAATAGGTAAGTTCCTTCTTATTAAAAAGTAATTTTCTCAAGTTGCAGGTCTCCTCCCATCATTGGATAATCCAAACACTAAGATGTGATTTGTTAGAAGTCTCTGTCCCAGACTCTATCACCTGGGAAGACCCAAAGATTATGCTCTTATTGTCAATACTCGCTTATTGGCATTTCCTTGGTGTCAAAAACAATATGTTGAGGTGCATGGCAAACGCATTCCCAAACTGGCCTCAGTTGCATGTGGTTTGGTGGGAGTGCAATAAAATTCGCCGTTTTCAAGGTGAGTAATATTATTGAGGAGTTTTTGTAGCCAATTATCCCTGGTTGGTTATTAACTCAGAAACTGAAGCCAAAAAATATAATAGATATAAGAAGCAAATCTGTTAGTTTATTAGAGCTTAAAAGCGTAATGAGTGAGAAAGAATTCCAACTTTGAAAGATTGGAATGGAGGCCTCGGATTATAAATTGAACCAATATAGTTATATTATTGGATAAAATTAGGCAAAGATGCTAAACAAATAAACATCAATAGGGTTATTTGAGAGACTGAAAACTATAATTTTACTACTCTATTAATTAAATTTCAACTTTCCTAAGGTTTGCTAAGCCAAATCATTGGAATGCAACCAACATTACGTATTATTTCAATTTTTTAGAGATCCAAGGAAGAGTTTTATTTTTTACGTCACTCCTCACTAAGAGAAAGCCTTAGTAATTTCTGAGCTTGTACAATGCGCCATGACTGTCATGGAGCGTGCTGATAATAATAAGACTGCCTTGTAACTCAGTGTGAGTGACCACCCAGAACACCAGTTAAAATACCTCCAGTACAGACATCCTTATTAACAGATGAAATAGTAATAAGGTAGCTGCGAGAATCAGCCTGAGATGACCAAAACTGGCAATCATAGTTACTAAATGTCCAACAGACTGCTAAAAATTGCAAAATGATTTTGGGTTTTTAGGATCTTTCTTATTGGAACTAAAAAGTTAAAAAGGGAAGTTGATTGATGTTGGAACCTTTCAGGGTCCGCTGCCTTACAAGCTCACCAAAATTTATTATATGAGATAATTTCACTCAATGTTAGGAATAATTATGCAATTTAAGTATGATGAATCGACATTTTCAATATATATACAACATTGTATCAAGCTTGGCCTGGCCAGCAAAATTAGGCTTGAATTTTGCCATCAAATTCCCCCCAACGTGATTTCGCTTGCCAGATTGGAAGCACTTTGTCTGGCAGCTGACTGAATGTGACCATGGCCAGGCCACATATGGTCGGTTCTATTGAGTAGGGAAGGTATTTGTTGCACCCATATCTATCAAGCATGAGCTCTTGACTACTGGCAACAAAGGAGAATGCCAGTTGGGAAATCTAAACCTGAAACTGACATGATTGGTTTAATTTTTCTGGATATCAATTTAATCTCCATTATGAAACTTGAACTGGCAGAATTTTCTTTTGTGGAGAAGAATCGCTGTCGACCTTCTTGTGGCAAAGGCCAATGGTCGCCTCCACTTCCCCACACACTTTGATTCTTCTAACCTAACTCATGGGTGGTTAGCATAGGGGAATGATGCGATTCTCAGGGAGTATACCATCAACACCTCACATTGACCATATGGGCTAAGTCACCCATGGTGACCAGAGGGATGGCCGCTGGCTTCCTCCCCTTTTTATTTCAAAATAGGAAACTCTCCCAATTAAGCTTCAGGGGTGCTCCCCAAGACTTGCAATAACACTTGCCTAGTGGGTGACCTTTTTAGTATTGGTATGTATGGAGAATAACATTCAGAAGTCTAAGGGTTGTGGAAAGTGTCAATGCTTCCCTTGAAGGTCTACTAGAAGGTGCTTGAGGCCTCATTTTTCAGCCGTCCAATTGGCAACCCTTAACCTCCCCCACCATTGGAGGCCAACAAACCCATTGGGAAAGGCGATATGGTTAAAGTTGCTTGGGACAATGGTTGTCCCCTTTCTTATTGGCTAGCAGGATCCAAATCCCTCCAAGGAAAGTATGAAGTTGTAATAATTTAACAGAAATTTTATCCAAGCCCTAATTGATAAATATAGAAATTAACTTAGACCAAAAAAGAGTTTCTTAGATCAATTGATATGATAGGTATTTCCTAATTTACTTATAAGAAATTTTGCTTTTTTGAAGTACAATGCTTTGACTTTAACTTTATAGAGTTTTAAAGAAATAGTAGGCACATTTTTGAAAAAGTTACTCAAAGAAATTTTCCACGATTGCTTATTATGCAGAAACTCAGTCTTGTTCTCCTCTGAAGCCCACTTTTGAAGCACCTTATTTCCCAGCTTATAAGGGTTAGAGTCTTCCTTTAAAGAAAATACAGTAAATGTTTAAGTGATAATTATATATTTGCTTATGTTTTCAAGTTAAGAGTGGACTTGGTTTGCATCTCCTCCAAATTTACTAATTAACTTGGAGGGATGAGGAAGCACTATATTTTGTGTTACAGAACAACTTGCTAAAGGTGATATTTTACAATTTACCTCTCCACTGTGCTCACCACTCTTATATATAGAAAGTAAATGGTACCCTACGCCTATGTGTAGATTATGATAGCTTGGACAATGTTGCCATACCTGATCTGCATCCCATCCCCTTATAGCTAAAAATTGCCCAATATGTGGAGAAAGGAAAGCCATCTACAGCTGGTTTGTTATAATGCCTTTAATCAATATCATATAAATTAAAGAAATAATGACTGTTAGATTTTAATTATTGACTCAAATTAAACCCTTCAAGACTATCATAAATGCTGATAGATTACTCCCATTGATGGATCATTTGATCCTACCCAATTTATCTGTATAATCTGATAAATTAAACTCACCATAAAATTGCCTTGATTGCTTCCAAACAACCCAATTATTGTAGCTAATAATAGCTATTATATAATATTACTATGGCCAATTATGAGTTCCACTTGGGTTAACCACATGAATTTATGCATAAACTAATTGCATTTTCAAACCTAATGAATTTACAATTAATTAATTCTATTTTTTATGTATGTCAATCATCATAATTGGCATGATAGTACTTGCATGTAGACAGCACAAATGGGGAGTATTTAGTACTATTGAGAGGCCTTACAATGTCCCAATTAGAAGTGTATCATAGTTCAAATTCCATATATTCTTTCTCCCTATTTATTGTATTTTGTCAGCTGTATGACAAAATGTAATTGGGCTGGTTGAGAGGCAAATATACACCACTGAGGTGCTAATATTAAGCCTAAAAGTCTTCCAATTTGTAAAGGATGGAGCTTTCAAGGCCCAGCCCACCATTGGCCATGAACCCAAACCCCAGATGGGGATCGCTCTCAAGAGGGAAAGGGCAATAGCCATACCAAACCCCAAGACTCCTATCTGGGTGGGTGGCCTCACTGGGCACACCAGACTGAGGTGCGGCGCACTGGCCTCTGTCACCACAGGACCAGTATGGCAACTGCCATCCTGAATGGACGGGCATGGGTCAAGGTGTGGCAGACATCAATGTCCTGCAAGCCTCTGTCCCCCATGCCACAGCTTTCAACAAGCTCCCCCAGCCAACACTGGGCTGGGGTATTCCACTCTTCCAGGGCATCATCACCCCAAAGTATCTCATGACATCCACCACCTTCCTCACTTCCTATCTTACTGTCATCTGCAACAAAACAACCTGTTCAAATAAATAAAATACAATACTAAATTATATTAAATGTAACTGGTCTAGCTAATAGCAGCCTTTATTTGGAGTGAACTTGAAGTTTGGAATAGAATTCCAGAGTGAGGTCCATTGGGAGTGACCTCACTTTGAGTTAATACCTAAAAAAAGGCTCAATGCATTGTCAGTCATGAGGCGTGTAAAAGCCTCCAGAATTAATGGCATCCTGGCAACTGGTCAGCAAATAAGAAAACCTCCAAAAATGGATAAACACTTAAATAAACACTTAAATAATTATCCAGCTATTAACAAATTAGGAAAACTACATTGGAATAATGGCATTGCAACCCCCAACATACCCAAATCTCATAAATCCCAACCTTATAAGATCCATGTATGATCATTACCGTTACACCAATTATGAGAGTAGTAGTGCCTTCAATAGGGCTGAAACAATTGTAATTAGGTTAATTTAGGGGCCAAATAACTTGGGATTTTTTTAACCACTATTATAATCCATAGCATATTGGCATGGCTTTAATGAACTCATCTAATAGATGAGTATGGCCAGGAGATGCAGTAGAGATATAAAATACTGGCGCCTGGCCCTAAAATTAAAATCATCATATTTCCATATATCTATATTTTCATCTTATATTGTCTTACATTAATTTGATCTTCATAGTAAGAAATGTAAACAAGCATTCAGGATAGTTTGTTATTATTACCTGAGTCTGGATAGTTCATGGTTAAAAATGGAAAAAATACTCATAAGAGACCAAAAGAGTCAAGTCTTATTGTTTAGATTTGTGAGCTTCCAAACGGTTAGGAAATACCATAAGACACATAACATAATTGAGGATATTAGCCAAAACTCTTTCTGACTATCAAAGCAGGATTATATTTAATAAAAAAGTAAATCCTCAAAATCTCACAAGTGGTGATCACTAAAAACCACATTACACTTTTAATATGAATAATCCATCCAAAAACCAGTCAGAAACTGCCAGAAGATATGACAAATACCAATATGGAAACCAGCGACCAAGAAATCACTGAGTACTTCAACACCGCTTGCCAGAATACTGAGGAAAGTACTTCATACTCCTTAGATCTAATCACAGTGGGAGGAAGCATGTGGACACAACAGGCCCTATCAAGTTTACCTCTGATAGTGTGAAGGAGATGATGTAGACCCCATTTCATGGGTATAGGATTGGTACATTGCAGGTGGAACCATCTTTTGGGATTTTATACTACCTAAAGGATTGGGCCTTCAAAATGGAGATGTACACAGTGCATTCAAAAATTTCTGGGACTAACGTTTTAAAGACAAAACTTTACAAATAAATAAACTTTCTTTTATCATAATTTGACATACAACCTTTCCCTCTCTATACATATTTATATTGCTAAAACAATTGTTAAAAGGTATGCACATAGTTCCTATTTTGTATAACCATGTTTAAACCAGCTGTCACATTCTTCTGAATTGTCTCTACTTTATCAAAAGGATGAACCTTCAGTGCCACCTTCAGATTAGAAAACAGAAAGAAATCAGAAAGAGCCAAATCTGGTGAATAGGGTGGATAATTATAATCTGAAGGTGGCACTGAAGGTTCATCCTTTTGATAAAGTAGAGAGAATTCAGAAGAATGTGACAGCTGGTTTAAACATGGTTATACAAAATTAGGAACCATGTGCATACCTTTTAACAATTGTTTTAGCAATATAAATATGTATAGAGAGGGAAAGGTCGTACGTTTAAATTATGATAAAAGAAAGTTTATTTATTTATAAAGTTGTGTCTTTAAATCGTTAGTCCCAGAACTTTTTCTATGCACTGTGTATATGTGGTACCAAGTTGCAACCATGGTAACTCTGGCCAGAAGCCTCAACTGTACACAAGAAACCAACGAATTCTTGGCTAGCTTTGTACAGCCCTCAATCAAGTACACCTAAAGGATTCTGGCTTCGCAGAATCTTGAGCTTGCGGAGATATAAAGAGTTCAAGAGGATGAGTGATTTTTCCAATTGAACTTACTGGACAAGCTAAATTTTAGCTTCAACAAAGTTAGAAAGCTATCGTCAACAATAAAGAACAGGGCAACGATGCCCACATAATTTTAAGTAATTTGAAAGAACAACTTATTAAAAAGTTCTGAAGATTGCAGCTGAGGTCCTCTCTTTATATGGATTGACCAGTGAGTGGGTCCATAATATTGATAAATGCTGCCCTAAATTGGAAAATTACTCAGAATTTTTGTTATTTTGGACGGAACGTTTGACTAAAGATGCCACTTCTTCATAAAGAAATCATCTGAATTGAAAACAGCACATGTTCAACTCGATGAATATGCCCAAACTGAGTTGGGCATATTACAAAAAAGCGTTGAAGATCTGACTGCCATGTCAGTAGGGCTGAATTACAAGGAGGATTTCATGAAATCTATAATGAATTCTTGAAACTTCAGTCAACAGTTTCTTCTGTGCAAGACAAGAATGTCAAACTTGCTAAGAAAAAACAAGATCTCCAAGCACAGATATTGGCAACAAATGAATGTGTTGCTGATCTGACCAAAGATGTGAAGCATATATTGGCTTCTCAAATTACCTTTATAAAAGAACATGAGAGGCTTAAAAAGGAAGTCGATGCCTAAAGGAGAAAAGTTGCAACTGATTGATCAGTCCTTGATGGGGAGAGAAGTAAAACCTCTAAGTATTTTGGCAGAAAACAACTGAGGAAATTACATAAGGCCCAAATTCAGTAGTCCGAATCAAGTAGTTTGGAATAATTCCATGAAGTATTCTCTTCAGAGGTCTAGACAGTAATGAAATGGATATTTCAGATGTTTATTTGATGCTCAAAATTTTTTCTTTCATCCCAACTCCAGATGACAATCATCACAAATGTGGACTAATTCTAGCAGAAGATTCCTCAATACATTCAAACTCTAGATGAAGCATAACTCCTCTGGCTTATTCTGGTGGATGACTTTAAGCCCTTGAATTTGCCAAGATTTGACAAAGAAGGAAATGTACATTCATTATTAAAATTATTTGAAAAGGCTATGTGAGGAGGATTTACATGGTTGGATGACATAATAGTAGGCACTGATGCTAGGGATAAGGCTGGGTGACAGGAGGCCCAGAAGATGAAGCTTCAGGCTCTCCCTGACCTAAAGCACACTTTAGATCAACGCTGGGTGCAAGCCAAGCATGCCCAGGTAGATACTAATGAGGTGCAAAGCGCCCAGCCTCTTATCTCAGCTCAGGCTTTAAACGAACAATTTATGTTTTAAATGAAGATGGTTTGATTTGCTTGGTTGGAGAGCAAGGGTTTGAGTCCCGCTCCAGCTATGAAATTTTGACTTCAGGTAAAATAAGGCTTCAATCAATTACTCGAGTGAAGGCACTTTTGGTGTATTTTACCAAAATGGACGGAAGCATCTGTTTATTGGAGCGTCAAGGCTTGGGCGCATTTCCACAGAACCCAAATTTCCCCAGTCCATTTTAAATATGTTTTTGCGATCAACACTCCTTGTTGATCAACTTTCTTAATAGAAACCCCCGTTATTTTACGTTTTCTCAATGGTTCCTTGGGCAAACTTGGTGGTGGACCTCTTTGGGGAGGTCTCCAACCATGTGGGCCACTACCTTATCTCACAATTTACCAAAATCCCAGGGGCACCTGTGGGCCGCCCAGGTCCCCTCCATATTGAGGCACCCAAAGCCCCTGACGTCAAGCCACACTTGATTATAGACGCCCCTCTGGGGTCCACTCAAGTGGTGATGTTCCTTACTTACATGGTATTTTATGTTGCTCTTTACACACTTGCTTGGGGTACCCTTTGCACTGGCACCGCTCAAGGTGCCTTCCTGCCCATTCTTTTAATGGCTAGTTTTCTAGCAATGTGAGTTTGCATCCCACATCGCCTTGCTGGGAACGAGAGAGTTACAGAAACTCTCTTGACATTAGTCAATCAACCATTTTATTATACGTGCATAAGATTTATCCATGTGAGACTTTCATTATTAGTAAATTGGGTGCGCTGGCCATTTGTCACTGCCACGATGGTGCTCACCACAGTTTTCTCATTTGGTTTTGTACTGGTGCATCTCAGCGTTATTCTTGCAACTACCAATTTGGAAGTGCCCACCCTTCCTGCTTGTACCTGGTGGTCTCAGACTTTTTGTGATCCTAAGATTGTGATTCCCCGCCTTTCTTCCGAGATTTACTCAAAAATTCATCAGGCCTTAGCTTCCCTGGAACCAAAATCCTTTTTATGAAAAACAATTTGTCTGGTTCCCATTCACTTTTGTGAGGAGTGGATCTATTGTCCCAGTTGTCTCCCGAGGCAGGTGACTGGGTTTTTACAGTATTCCACACACAGCCGCTCTTGTGGCAAGCAATAGGGGGTTTGGAACAGGTCTTGGAGCAGAATTGACCTGATGAAGCATCCTTCCATTCCTTCTTTAAGTTATTTTCTCTGCGCCAAGTGGGTCATCCAATGAAAGTATGCTTGAATGAATTCTGCAAAAAAGCCCAGGCTTTGCCTTTAACTGACGAAGTTAAAATGTTGTTTCTCCATTCGACCTTGGGCATCTCAATGCGTAACTCCCCAATTTGGCAGTCACCTCCTTCCAAATTCGATCATCTTGTCAAAACCCTTTGGGGTAGTTTCTCCACCCCAACCCAGAAGGGGCCAGGTATTTTGGCCATCATTGGATCAAATCATATAAATATGGAGGCCAAAAAGTTGCGCGCCTCTGGAAATGAGGGAATCTTATCCTTCTAATCCTTCTACTTCTTCCAAATTTGGAAATGTACAGGGGTCTAGACCTGAGATTGAGGTAAAAGTTTCAGATGATTCTGCTGCGATGATGTCACCCATGGTCATCCCTATAAATAGCGCTTCCTCAACTAGTGATTTTTCCTTGAAACGTGAGATGCTTCCCACTGATTTCCTCCCCATCTCAGTGGAAATTAAGAACATCAAAGGGTCCCAACCTGAATTTAACAAAAACAATTACGTTATCATTTTTTTCTCCTCAACACGTTTCCGAGGTACATGATGAGGCATTGGCTCAGGGCTTGGGGGTGATGACCTTGGATAACAATGCGCACCAAACCTTTGGAACGAGTGAGGGTTCGTTTGAACTGAAAAACGCGTTTTATAATGTGAGCGATTTATCCCAAAATGAACCTTTTATTTGCTCATATGGTCTGGATGAGGACTCCATTTCAGTCTACCAGATTACTCCTGAGAACCCTCGTTTGACCCCTACCATGATTAGGGGTTCTCAGGAAGTGGAGAAGGAACTTCATCACAAATTTAAAGATGTATATGCACCTGCAGAAGGCGTGGTAGGATATATGGCCTCAGTAGTAAGAGTGGCCCACTATCCTTCCCCCTTCTATGATTCCAAAACATACCCTGATGGCTTGTTCAAGCCAGAGGAATAATTTGGTGGTGAGTTGATGGCGTTTTCTGCGTTGAATAAATCCCATTCTGGATACTACTTGTTGTCTGCTACCCTTACATCCTCTTATGGAAAGTTCAGCACAACTATTTTGGTGGATACTGGTGCCTCGAATAATTTTATTGACCAAAACTTGCTGACTACCTTGAGTTGAGTTACTCACCAGGTGGTATGGTTAGAGGTGGGGCTTCTCAAGGTATTCTCACACTAAACATCATGGAGTCAGTCAATTTCCAGATAGGTTATTATCTATTGTCTGATCAGTTTCAAGCTATCAGAAACCTCTTGTTTCCCATCATTTTGGGTGTTGAGTGGTGGCAGAAGCTTGACGTCAGAACAAATTTAAAAGAAAACACTTTATCCTTGTCTTTAACAAGTGGTCACCAGTTGATTGTTCCTCTGTCTGAGGATAATGCCTCAGGCAAATTACCCCATTGGCCCAATGTTCCCAGTCCATCTCTTGCCCCTTTGCTGAAGCCCACTGTGGAACTTTCCTTACCTTCCTGTTTGGAGGAGTTGGCATCTTCTTTTGATGCAGCTTCAGCTAGTACGCTACCAGAACATTCCAAGTTTGATTGTGAATTTAAACTTACTGTGGATCTGGTGCATATTTCTTCTCCCATATACCCCTTGACTGTCTGGGAGGAAGAGGTTTTAGATGTATGGGTGAAGGAGCAGTTGGCCAAAGGTGCCATCTTTCAGCGTACCTCCCCTGTTTGCTCCCCACTGCTCTTTGTGGAGAAGGCTGATGGAACTTTACGTCCATGTGTCGATTATGGAATTTAAACAATGTGAATGTACCCAACCTCCATCCCATCCCTTTAGATTTCCAGATTGCGCGCTATGTGGAGAAGGAAAAGGTCTTTTCCAAGCTGGACTGCCTCAATGCGTTCAATCAAATCCGGATAAAGAAGGGCCAGGAATGGTTAACCACATTCCGTACCAGAAAAGGAATTTTCAGTTCCAGGTTGTTCCCTTTGGGCTTAAGAATGCCCCTGCCATCTTTCAACGCCGCATTGATGCTGCATTGGGAGACTTGTTGGGGGTATGTGCGGTTGCCTAAATGGATGACATTCTGGTGTTTTCCCCTGATCATGAGTCACATGCAGTTCACCTTTGACAAGTAGTAGAGATTGAGGGCCGCTTGCCTTACCCTCAAGTTTAGCAAATGTGAATTCTTCAAGTCCCAGGTTACTTTTCTGGGCAACGTCGTTTTTGACCAGGGCCATATGATAACTCCAGACAAGGAAAAGGCTATTCGTGAGTGGCTTACCCCCACCTCTGTCAAGGAATTGAGGAGCTTTTTGGGGACGTGTACGTTCCTCAAGAAGTTCACACCCAGTCTCTCCGAGGTGGCAGCCCCCTTATATAAGGCTAGCGGGGCCGAGATGCTTCAGTGGTACCCCATTTTGGAGGGTGCTTTCCAAGCGGTGAAGTGCACCTTGTTATCCACATCCATCCTTCGCCATGTTGATCCTGCAAAGGTGTTCATTTTGTCCTCAGATGCTTCCAACTTCGCCATTGCGGCTGCCCTGTTACAGATGGGTGAAGATGGGTCTGAGCATCCCATGGGATATTTTTCTAGGAAAATGTCTCTGCATGAGTTAAACTATGCCGTTTATGACAAGAAGTTATTAGCAGTGGTGGAGGCGCTAATTTATTGGCGTCACCACTTACATGGCTCTTACCAACCATTCCAGGTACGCACTGACCACCGAGCCCTGTTGTACTACCGTGCTACACATGTTTTAACACCACGTCAGACCCGTTGGCATGAGACCCTTGCCCTATTTACATTTTCCTATGAGTTCACCAAGAGTAAGAAGAATGGTTTGGCGGATGCTTTGAGCCGCAACCCTGCTTTGGCTCCCAATCCAAAGGAGGTAGAGATTCACAACACTTGGTTGATGATTCCACTGAGTATGATTCTGCCTCAACTTCCTAAGTCCACGGTACATACGCCAGCGCTCAAGCCTTTGGAAAATGAAGCAGAATATAGCATGTTTAGGAAGGTAGTTTTTTCTCAGCCGTTATCAGCCAAATATGCTGTTGTTCTCGCTAAGAGTGCCCTGAATCAGGAGGACTTATCCAGGGGTTATCACGTGAAGGATGAGATGGTGTGGTTTCAGGGACGCCTATGGGTTCCTGATGGACCACTGCGCCTGGAGATCATCCAGAACCATCATGACGGAATCACCGTTGGTCATCCTGGGAAAGCAAAAACCTTGGAGTTGATATGACGCACTTACAATTGGAAGGGCTTGCCTGTTCAGGTAGAGCGGTATTGCAAAGAGTGCCTGATCTGCAATCAGATGAAACCCAATCGGCAACCTTTAGCAGGGTTGCCAGTACCAGTCCAAAAGGCTGAAGGGCCCTGGACTTCCTTATCAGTGGATTTCATTGTGGAGTTACCCGTTTCAGATGGGTATGATGCAATCATGGTGGTGGTGGACCGCTTTACAAAGTTCGCCCACTTTATTCCTTGCAGAACAACTATAACTGCCGCTGAAATGGCCAGGCTCTTCGTCGCCCATGTATTTGCGCTTCATGGGGTTCCTCAAGAAATCATTAGTGACTGGGGACCCCAGTTCACCTCCATCTTTTGAGAAGAGTTGTGTAAGACTCTTCAGATACGCCCCTGCCGTTCAACTGCTTATCACCCCCAATCAGATGGGCGGACTGAGCGAGTGAATCAGTGCTTGGAACAATTTCTGCGTTGTTACACCACCGCAGACCATTCAGATTGGGTTCCTCACCTTCCCATGGCCCAGTTTGGTTACAACAACATTTTGCATTCATCAATCAGTTGTTCACCTTTTTTTACTAACCACGGCTTCAACCCTGCGTTTAACATGGAGCCCAGATGTGGTTCCAAAGTGGAAGCGGTGCTGGACTTTGCCAAGACTCTCAAGAAGGTCCATCAAGGGGTGTCCACAAGTTTGGAGGTGGCTATGCTGGTTTATAAGGAAAATGCCAATGGAAAGCGCCGAGTGGGTCCAGCATACAAGGAAGGGGACCTCGTGATGCTTGATGCTTGCAACATCCCTATCAAGCAGCCATGCAAAAAACTGGGTCCAAAGAGAATTGGTCCTTACCGGGTAGTTAAAAATGTGGGACATGCCTCATACCAGTTGGATCTTCCCTCAGCGTTTTGGATCTTCTCCATCTTTCATGAAAGCAAGTTGACCTTGTTTGAGGGCCCTCCTCCTGTGACTCCTGAGGCTTATCTTGTGGATGGGGCACCAGAATGGGAAGTGGAGGAAATAGTAGCCTCCCGCTGGGTTAAGCGACGCCTTGAGTACTTGGGATCTTGGAAAGGGTTTGACGCAGCAGAGAACAGCTGGATGCCAGCATGGGATTGTGTACATGTCCAAGACCTGATTGAATTATTTCATAATCATTTCCCTGAGGCTGCAGGATCTCAGCTGAAGCCAGCCGTTGCTGCTATGAAGTTGCCACCAGCACATAAGAACTTCTCCTTAGCAAACGCCCCTGGAGGGGGGTGGAGCCCAAGGAGGAGGAGAGGGTAATGTCATGGTTAGATGACATAATAGTAAGAACTGATGCTAGGGATAAGGCTGGGCGACAGGAGGCCCAGAAGATGAAGCTTCAGGCTCTCCATGACCTAAAGCACACCTTAGATCAACGCTGGGTGCAAGCCAAGCATGCCCAGGTAGATACAAATGGGGTGCAAAGCGCTCAGCCTCTTATCTCAGCTCAGGCTTTAAAATGAACAAATTACGTTTTAAATGAAGATGGTTTGATTCGCTTAGTTGAAGAGCAAGGGTTCGAGTCCCACTCCAGCTATGGTATTTTTTACTTCAGGTAAATAAGGCTTCAATCAATTACTCGAGTGAAGGCACTTTTGGTGTATTTTACCAAAATGGACGGAAGCATCTGTTTATTGGAGCGTCAAGGCTTGGGCGCATTTCCACAGAACCCAAATTTCCCCAGTCCATTTTAAATATGTTTTTGCGATCAACACTCCTTGTTGATCAACTTTCTTAATTGAAACCCCCGTTATTTTACGTTTTTTCAATGGTTCCTTGGGCAAACTTGGTGGTGGACCTCTTCAGGGAGGTCTCCAACCATGTGGGCCACTACCTTATCTCACAATTTACCAAAATCCCAGGGGCACCTGTAAGCCGCCCAGGTCCCCTCCATATTGAGGCACCCAAAGCCCCTGACGTCAAGTCACACTTGATTATGGACGCCCCTCTGGGGTCCACTCAAGCGGTGATGTTCCTTACTTACGTGGTATTTTATGTTGCTCTTTACACACTTGCTTGGGGTACCCTTTGCACTGGCACTGCTCGAGGTGCCTTCCTACCTATTCTTTTAATGGCTAGTTCCCTAGCAATGTGGGTTTGCATCCCACATCACCTTGCTGGGAACGAGAGAGTTACAGACACTCTCTTGATAAGGATATGATCATGTGAAGTCTACAGCTCTCATTAATTGCCTGAAAACCCATAGTGTTGATCTTGTTATACCCTATCTGGGTGACGAATGGTCCTATTTGGATGAAAAAAGCGATATAAAACAATTTAGAGGGCCTGATAAACTATCAGCCCAAAAGACAGATTTACTCAATATTGATTTTCCAGAAAATTGAGTTCATCAGAGACTTTGTGATAGAATTTTCCAAGAGGCTCAGGTATATCTGGTTCTAATGCTATAAATGAATTCTATTCAAAGATTGTCATGCAGTATGCTGTCAAACCTTACCATGACTTGCAGCATGTAATGATTCCAGCCTTTAATCAGCCCATGGGAGCATTAGAACCCACGAATTATTTGAGATAGTGTGCAAGCAGCTTTGACGCCCCTAATCGGCCCAAAATAGCAATCAAAATTCTGATTATTCGTACCAAAGAATACAAATTCAAATGAACAGGGAAAAACAATTGGCCTGTAATTAGAAAAATGGTCAGCAAACAGGGCTGATTACCTGCCATAATTGTGGCCAAAAGGGACATTTTGCTAGCCAGTGCTACAGACAGGAAGATAAAAAACCTGGGGTGATTGTGGCCATAAAAGTTAACAATGAAGAAAAGGTGATAAAAGACAGGTGGAGTAGAGGCAGAATGCTCTACCTCCAATGCCCTAACAAACATTCCACCCAATCATGGAAAACTTTTGTTCCAGATTCAATTGACACAAATTCTTTGAACCATTTTATAGCTGACAATGTACATATGGTCACAACCAGATTCCAGAAAGACCAAAATCCAAGAGAAGCTTCAGAAGAAGCTCAAATAGAGGTGGCTAAACCTTACACTAAGCAAATTATGGACCATGGCATTGATCCTCATACTACTCGATCCTATGATCTGCCCTCTTTAAAGGATGTGCAGATTGCAATTCCCATGCAGACTCTGGCAGAAAACTTCCCTAAAATCTGTTTTTGCCTCAAATCACACTTGGAGTTAGGCAACTCTGAATCAATTCACCTTTTAACACTTCTGAACCATAATCTGAGTGTACTTATGCTGATATTTCTGTCAATAAGGATTGTGTTCAGGCCATTATTGACAGTGGCGCTCCTTTGATTATTGTCAATACTAAGTTGGTAAAGAAGTTGAGAATAGCTCCAGATACTGCCCATGATCAAGAATATGGCACTGTGGGAACACATACTACTAGAGCACTTGGGGCATATATTGCCTTACCTATAAGGTTTGGATCTATAGTAGTATCCGCTCTGGACGTAGTTCTGCCTAGTCAGAACTATGAGGTCCTTAATAGTACTGATTTTATGAGAAGATATGGTGTAGTTACTAGTCATAAGGATGATATCTTAACTATCTGAACCAAATTATCCCTAACTACTATACAAAAAACGCAAAATCTAGACTGAAAAAAACTAATCAATTATTAATTTGGCCTATCAGGACGGAATAATCCCCATCGAATACTCTAAATCAAAGCGCCATGTCAAACCCTTACCCACGCAAATCCATGAGCCTATGGGTATAAACCTTAAAGCAAAAAGAGATCTTACTTTGGACTATGTAATGCAGGCAATAGTCTTGACTGGGCAACAATTCAGATCCCAGAAAGACTTTATGGCGAAGTTTATCAACCATGGTCCTGAACTTGACTTGAACTAACATAGTACCCAGGTAATTATTCCTGGTCATCAAGAAATCAGTATGCTCTGCGCAAGTATGCAGAATCTGTCTACTTTATACAAAAGGCACCAAGTGGTGGCCTATCTCCATTTGATTCCTCTAATGGAGATTGAATCGTTTAAGAGTTTGGAATCCTAGATGAGCTAGGGCTTCCTGATGATGAATTAAACTATGTTCATAATGTCATACCTATGGCCAATTTAGGAGAATTAAATGAACAGGAGAATGGCTGAGTTCAAGCATTATTCAAAAAAATACTTTAAAAAATTTGCCAAGGATGATTTTGACTTGGGATGCGCAAGAGTAACCCATATGATAGATACTGGGGATCATATACATATCCAATTAAGGCCAATTAGACGTTCAAAAACTTCTGAAGAGGTTGTATTAAAAGAGATTAAGGAACCTCTCAACTGCGATATTCTAATACCATCCAAGAGTCCATGGGCTTCACCAATTCTAATTGGAAAAAGAAAGACGGAGTAGTAGGGTTGTTATTGACCATCAAAAGCTCAACAACATTACAAAGAAAGTACTCCTATTCTCTTCTATTTATTGATGATGCCCTATATAGGCTTGAGGGTGCCAAGTTCTTCTCAGCAATGGATTTAACTAGTGGGTATTGGCAAATCAACATGCCCGAAGCTGGGCAAGAAAAGTGCGCCAATATTACCCAGGAGGGGTTATTTCAACCAATTAGATGCCCCAAGGACTCTGTAATGCTCCAGCGACCTTCCAGAGAGCAATGGACACCATATTGGGAGATCTTAAATTGTCATGTGTACTAGTATACCTAGATGATATCAACGTTTTCAGTCGCACTTTTAATGGACACCTAGAACATCTAAGAGGTTGAAAAAGTTAGCAGCTTCAAACTAAAGAACAAGCCCTGGAAGTGTCAATTCTTTAAGGACCAACTAAAGTACCTTGGTTTTGTAATTGATAAAGAAAGTCTTAAGCCACAACCAGCAAAATTGGAAAGCATTATCAAAGATGAAGAGGCTTGAATCCAAATGAGATATTTAAGTATTTTTAGGTATGATTGGGCACTATTGCCGATTTATTGCCAACTTTGCTCAAATTGGAGAACCATTGTTTATCAACTTAAGTTAAGGTCCCTTTTAAATGAAATTTGGCTTGCCAGGAGGCATTTGACTGGCTTTGTTCAGCCCTATTAGTCAGACCAGTATTGTGATATCCTAATTTTGATTGCGAGTTTATTGTTCAGATGGATGCGTCATTAACAGCAGTTGGAGCTGTTTTGTCCCAAGTTGGAGAAGATGACAAAGAACACCCAATAGCCTATGCTAGTCAGACCCTTAATATTCATGAGAGAAATTATACGGTGACAGAAAGTGAACTTTGGCAGTTATATATGCCTATAAACAGTTCTGAGTATATCTTAATGGAATGCATTTTATTTTAGTTACTTATCATGCGTCTCTAAGCTGGCTTAATAACTTGAAGGAGCCAGAAAGACGTTTGGCTCAGTGGGCACTTAAGCTTCAAGCTTATGACTATACTATCAAGCATCAGGCTGGTGCTAAACATCGGAATTCTGATTGCTTGTCTCATCTGTCTATTGTAGCAACTCTCTGTCAGCCTGAAGATGCTTTATTATAGAAAATGGTTAGTGGAGATTTTTCTGATGAGCCCAAAGCAGTACAGAAAATTCTCTGAACTAAAAAGGACGCCCACATTGAAAAAGGAGTCTATTTTCAAGGTAATTAATGGGATGAAATATATATTTTTCAATTCCTCAGCCTGAGCAGATATAATTATGGCTGCTCATAAAGCCACCGGCCATGGAGGCTTCAAGATAACAAAAGATCAACTCAAGCAAAATTGTTCTTGGGAATCGATGCATTTTGACATCCATTAAACCTTGAGTTGTTGCCAAGAGTGCCAAGGGGAAAACCCTTCCATAAAGATACTTCTTATCATCTTGTTTGGCCCAAATTTGCTTGGCACACTATATATATAGATGTGGTCAGTCCCCTCCCGATTAGTAATGTGAAAGCCAAAAATATTATGTGGCAATTGATCACTTAATGAAATGATTCAAAACCAGGGCTATTCGGGACTTAGAAGCATCAACCACATCAATTAATCTTGGTGCAAGTTATTAATTGGCATGGATGCCCTCAACTCATATTAACAGATCATGGCACAGATTTCACCTCAGTTATTCTACAGAAACTCATAGAGTTAATTGAAGTGCGTGGTATTCTATCAACTTCATACTACCCAGAAACAAATGGTGCGGTGGAACAAGTTAATGGAACACTTTTTTAATATCCTAAGGAAGCTGACATACCAGAAGCCTTCCAAATGGAGTATATTCCTCAGTTCGGCCATTTTTGCCTATGACATCACTTACCATTTGGCCACAAAAATGTCTCCTTTTTAACTTCTATATGGGAAACATCCAGATTTACCGCCGTTGTTGTATCCTTTGATGCAAGAGCCCCAAGAATTGAGCTATTATCAGTATGTCAAGTGACTTGCAGAAACCTTAATCAAACCAAGCCCAGGGTTTTGATAATAGCTTCAAACTTTGTAAGGCCCAACATGCAAAAGATCAGAAAATTGGTACAATCTTCCTGAATTCGCTGTGGGTGATGAGAAATTTATTTTGTAATATCCACGGTTTGGGCCAAACTCACAAGTTAAATTGCATTTGGGTTAGCCCATTTGACATGTTTGAGAAAACGTCAAACTTCACTTACACTATTAAGGAAAAAAATTAGGGGCATGTCTATAATTAAGTACATGCTAAATTCCTGTGAAAGTATAGTCTTGGGCTGATTAAAGAAGAAAAACTAATCTTTTGTAGTTAAAAAAAGAAAATGATAAATATGGAAAATAATAATAATAATAACAATAATAATAATAATAATAATAATAATAATAATAATAATAATAAATAAACAGCGTATATGCTTTAAAATATAATATACAATATATAATATTAAAGAAATAGTATATATAATAAAATTGAAATTTATTGGTAAAAAAATTTTCCTTGATGTTTTTATTCCTCTGCTTCAAGGAGGGAGGTGACTCAGGACCTGATTCTTCTTCTTTGTGCGCCAATTTAATGTAATCTAGTTGCTGAGTGACAAGTAAAAGGGCCATAGCAGCATAGAGCCAGATGTGCCACATGCTAGTTGTAGCTGATTCCCAGAAGATGATTGGGAGGGGAGGCACAAAACCAATAACTGTGATCTGATTGAGCCCACAATTGGGTGGAAAACAAACACCCAGAAGACAGTTGACCAAAAAATCAGTCTGGTACTGATACATGTCTGGGGTCACCAGTCAAACACAATAAACTTGGGTTTTCCACCACTTAATAAGGGGGGCACATGCAATAACTGGGCTGAAGGCATCCAGTTGGGAACAATGCACATAAGATGGCCGAGTAAGGCCATTTTCAGGAGATATTTATCCACGCTATTTTGATATAAAGCCTCAAAAGCTGCCTTAACAGCCAAGCGGAAATCAAAATCCTGAGAATTGTGGGTATTTAGACCCAAGGATAAATCGAAATCAGGCCTACTCCTGAGTGTCGTGAACCAGGAACTGAGGACCTCTTCCACAAAGCCATCAACTTGGGCAAAACCTTGAGGTCATACAGTTGTATCCATGGCAATAAAAAGATGAACAGGGTTAAAAAGCCACTTATTTGGCCCTTAGTTGTTCAAGAAGTTGACCCTGATGTGAATAATTGCATGAACCCAGTACCATATTATACGCTCAAGTCATTGGGAAATGACTGAGGGAGAAGATAAACTCCACCAGAAGATCAACATCCCAATATATATATTGCAGTGAAAAATTTGTCTCTTGAGGGTCAAAAATGCAGCTGAAAGTGTCCACTGGAAGGATATTGAAGGATGCAACCAAAGATCATAACCTGTTATTCCACAATTAGGCTCAATGGCGGTGTTAGTCTCCTCTTCTATGATAGTTTTGGGCCAAGTAGACGTCTTTGCCGTTGGGACAGGAACAAGTTGACCCAACTGAGATGCCCGTAGGGCCTACAAACATATGCATGTCACATAGTGCTGTCTAATTTATTAAATTGACGACGTTGATAGGGATTGAGAGAAGCTATGAAATTGCAGTAGGCATAAGAGCTACTGTTTACAGACATGAAAATAAAAAATGGGAAAACTCAGGGTTTATATTCCAGTCAAGTGGGGGTAATGTTAGATTTTGATGGTTGACTCAAAAATAAACCCTTTGAGAAAACCATCAATGTTAATAGATTACTCCCATTGATAGTTCCTTTGATCCTTCCCAATTTATCTGCATAATCTGATAAATCCAAATTACCTCAAAACCACCTAATTGCTTATAAACAACCCAATTATTGTATCTAATAATAGCTATGATATAATACTATTATGGCCGATTATAGGTTTACTTGGGTGAACCAAGTTATTTTTTGGCACAAACCTAATTTCATTTTCAAATCTAATGTATTTACAGTTATCAAATTCTAAATTTTATTTATGTCAATCATCATTATTGACATGATAGTACTTACACATGGATGGCCCAAATAGGGAGTACCTAGTACTATCAAGAGGCCTGCTGACTTCTAATTAGGGGTGCATCATTATTCAAATTCCATATTTTTCTCCCCATTTATTGTATTTCGTCAGCTGCATGACATAGTGTATTTGGGCTTTGAGAGGCAAATATACACCACTGATGTACAAAGATTAAGCCTAAAAATCTTCCTAATTATGAGAGTAGTAGTGCCTTCAATTGGGCTGAAACTATTGTAATTAAGTAAATTCAAGGGTGAAATAACTTGGGATTTTTTTAAACCACTGCTATAATCCATAGCAGATTGGCATGGCTTTAATGAACTCATCTAATAGATGAGCATGGCCAGAAGATGCGCTAGAGGTATAAAATACCGGCGCCTGGCCCAAAAATAAAATCATCATATTTCCATATATTTATATTTCATCTTATATTGTCTTACATTAATTTGATCTTCATAGTAAGAAGCATAAACAGCATTCATGGGAGCTTATCATTTTACCTGAGTCTGGAGAGTCCCTGATTAAAAAAGTCTAAAATACCTAGAAGTGACCAAAAGAGTTAAGGCTTATTGTTTAGCTTTATGAGCTTCCAAATGGTTAGTAAATACCGTAAGACACATAGCATAATTGAGGATATATTGGCCAAACTCTTCCCAACTATTGGAACAGGATTATATTTAATAAGTGATTAATTCTCAAAATCTCACAATGGCTTACTGCTTTCTGCGCAAGAATTTGGGTTTTTTGTAATCCTAGTATATGTTATTTGGCCTTGAGAAAACACCTGCTATCTTTTAATGTTGATTGATGAGGCGATGGGAGTGCTTTTAGATGTATGTGCTGTAGCATATATGAACAAAATCCTGGGTTCTCCCTCAGACCATCCGTCCAATGTGATTGCTTGTGGCAAGTAAAATTTATTACTTTAAAATGGCTAACTTGATGCCAAAAAATATGTAAATTCGAATTATTTAAGATCAATGTACCTTCTTACAACATTGTGTCTGACCATGGTCATATAATCACCATAGACAAAGAGAAAGCAATATTACAATAGTCCCACACCAACCTCAGCTAATAAATTACTAAGCTTTCTGGGGACATATAACATCCTTAAGAAGTTCACTCTTGACCTTTCAGAGCTTTCCACACCCTTGTATATGTACAGTGGCGCTAAATCCCTTTAGTGATTGTCTAAACTGGAGGATGCAATTCAGGCTGTGAAGTGCACGTTGATTTCTACCTCCATACTTCACCATGTGGATCAAAACAAGGAGTTTATGTGCCAGTGAGGCTTCCAACTTTGCTATTGCTGCCGCTCTATTGCAAATGGGTACAGTTGAGGTTAAATATCCAATGTGATAATTCTGTCATGTACCAATGACGTTATTGTGGGTGTAAATGCTAAAGACAAGGCTGGGCGCCAAAAAGCCCAAAAGGTGAAACTTCAGGCCCTTCCAGACCTGAAGCATACCGTGGATCAGCGCTGGGTGCAGGCCAGGTATGCTCAGGATGGCCTGGAGGAGGAACCTAGGGCCCAGCCTTGCAGCAAGGCATTCGCGTTAAAATGAACCATTTACCAATTTAAGGTGGATGGTTTGGTGTGCTTAGTTTTGGAACAAGGGTTCAAAACCCATTCCTGCTATGAAATAACGTGCTCAGGTAGAATACAACTTCAGTCAATAACTCAAGTGAAGTCAGTTTCAGCCTATTTTACTAACTTGGATGGAAGTATCACCCTATTGGCAAGTTGCTGTTTGGGCCCATTGCAGCATAACCCCAATTTCCCCATCCAAGCTTAAATACATTTTCCTCTGACCAACATTCCTTGTTGGTCATCTTTCCATTTTAATAAAACCCAATTTTTTGCACATTTTATGTTATTTCCAGTTAACCTGTGCATGGACCTCTTCAAGGAGGTCTCGCGATATATTAACCAGTTGATCATAACCACAGTAAGACCTTCTTTCGGTGCTCCGTTGGGCCGCCCAGGTTCCCTCCAACCTGTGCCGCTCCCTACTGTTCCCACTCAGCACCCCGTCATTTCCGTTGAAGGTTTCCCACTGTGGATAACCACTTTCGTGGTTAGCTGCTCCAGCTCCAGCACCATCTGTAGGGCACTAGCAGCTGCCCTTATATCAGCTGGTTTCCTGGTGTTGGCCTTGTGCAATCTGCACCAACACACTGGGAAACGGAGAGTTACAGATACTCTCCTGACATTAGATGACCAACCACCTTTTCTTATGTGCACGAACTTTTTCTGCGTGGAACTTTTCCAAAGTGGAAACAGTGGCCATCAGCTGTGGGCTCTGGATGTAATTAGCCGCACCGCTGTTTCCTCAAATCCCAGAAGGTTGTAGCAACTTGGCATTATTTTGGTTGCCTCCAACTTGAAAGTATCCACCCTTCATGTTCATACCTGGTGGAGTCAGACACTTCGATATCTGAAAGTTGTGATTCCCCAACTTTCCACTGAAATTACTAAATGTCAATCCAAGAAACGAATTTTCCATCACCAGCGCATTCAGACAATGCCAGCAGAATCAGCTCAGATGGGCCTGGTGGTGTTGGCCTTGGATAACATTGGGCATTCTGTCACAGTTTCAGGGTTAGGGTCATTTGCATCTAAAACTGCGTTTTATAACAAAACCTTGGCCTCTATCTCTGAACCTTTTGTTTGGTCATATGGTTTGGATGAGGACTCTATTCCTGTGTATCAAATTACCCCTGAGAACCCACGGTTGACCTCTACCATGATCTGGGGCACTCAGGAGGTGGAGAAGGAACTTTGTTTTAGGTATAATCGAGTATATGCACCTGCAGAAGGCATGGCGGGGTATGTGGCCTCAGTAATAAGAGTGGCCAAATATCCCTCCCCCTTTTGATTCCCAAACCCATTCTGTGTGCAGGCTTGAGTTAGATGATGAGAACTTTGGTGAAGCGTTGTCATTATCTTCCATAAATAAAGACCATTCTGGGTAATTTCTATTGACTGCCACCCTCTCCTCGCCTTTCAGGGAAACTTACCACCACTATTTTAGTGGATACTTGCGCTACTGGAAACTATATGGACCAGTACTAAGCCGACTACCTTGGGCTGAGTTACTTGCCAGGTGATGTGGTTAGAGGAGGGGCGTCCCAAGGTATTCCTACTCTAAAGATCATTGGAACAGTGGATTATCAGGTTGGCAAGTACCACTTGTCTGAGCACTTCAGTGCGATCAAAAACCTCCTGTTCCCTATCATTTTGGGTGTGGAATGGTGGCGGAAGTTTGATGTTAGAACTAACCTGAAGGAGAATACCTTGTCTCTCACCATGAAGAATGGTCGCACATTTTTTGTGCCTTTGTCCAAAGAAAACGCCCCAGGCGACTTGCCCCACTGGCCCCACCATATCCCTTGTATCCTTGACTCAATGCAGAAGCCCTCAGTGGAAATCCCTATACCTTCTTGCTTGAAGGTTTAAAATCCTCTTTTGATGCAGCATCTGTCAACGCACTCCCTGAGCACTCTGAGTTTGATTGTGACTTCAAGCTCATGGTGGATCTAGTGCATATCTCTTCTCCTATTTACCCTTTAACTGTCCGGGAGGAAGAGGCGTTGGATGTGTGGGTGAAAGAACAGTTAGTCAAGGGTGTAATTTTTCAGCGTACATCCCCTGTATGCTCCCCCTTACTCTTCGTGGAGAAGTCTGATGGTACCTTACGCCCCTGCGTAAACTATGGTAACCTTAACAACGTTACTGTACCAGACCTACATCCCATCCCTTTGGATTCGCAGATTGCACATTATGTGGAGAAGGCGAAGGTCTTCTCCAAGTTGGATTGCCTCAACGCGTTCAATCAGATTCGAATTAAAAAGGGACAAGAGTGGTTGACCGCATTCTGTACCCAAAAACGGATCTTCCAGTTTCGGGTCATGCCCTTTGGGCTTAAGAATGCTCCTGCTATCTTCCAATGCCGCATTGATGCAGCGTTAGGGGACCTGTTAGGGGTATGCGCAGTCGCTTACATGGATGATATCCTGGTGTTTTCCCCTGATCAGGAATCCCATGCAGGTCACCTTCGGCAGGTGGTGGAGCGGTTAAAGGCAGCCAGCCTTACATTGAAAATATCAAAGTGCGAGTTCTTTAAGTTTCAGGTCACGTTTCTGGGCAACGTTGTGTTCGACCAAGGACACATGATAACTACAGACAAGGAGAAGGCGATTCTAGAGTGGCCCACTCCAACGTCAGTAAAGGAGTTGAGAAGTATTTTGGGGATGTGTACGTTCCTTAAGAAGTTCACCCCAAACCTTTCTGAAGTTGCCGCGCCTTTGTATAAGGCGAGTGGGGCAAAAGTACTACAGTGGTCTTCTGTTTTGGAGGATGCCTTTCAAGCAGTAAAGTGTACGTTGCTGTCCACTTCTGTTCTTCGCCATGTCGACCCAAAGAAAGAGTTTATTGTTGCTTCAGATGCCTCCAACTTCGCCATAGCGGCAGCCCTTTTACAAGTAGGTGAAGATGGAATAGAGCATCCGGTTAATATTTTTCTATGAAGATGTCTTTGCCAGGGTTGAATTACGCCGTTTATGACTTGGAGTTACTAGCAGTGGTGGAGGCGTTGACTTATTGGCGTCACCACTTGCATGACTCTACCCAACCATTCTGTGTACGTACAGACCACCGTGCCTTGCTGTACTACCGCGCACCTCATGTCCTAACCCCACGGCAAACCCAGTGGCATGAGACCCTTGCCCAATTTTTGTTTTCTTATGAGTTCACCAAGGGCAAGGAGAATGGGTTGGCGGACGCCTTAAGCCGCAACCCTGCCATAGCTCCTGATCCCAAGGAGGTGGAGATGCACAATACCCAGTTGATGATTCCACCGGGTCAGATTGCATCCCCACTTCCCACTCCCTTGGCCAAGAAGCCAGCGCTTGCTCCTCTAGAAAATGCGGAGGAATATGGTATGTTTAGAAAGGTGGTCCTTTCTCAGCCATTGTCAGCCGAATATACTATGGTCCTTGCAAAGAGCGCCTTGAATCAGGAGGATATTGCCAGAGTTTATCACGTGAAGGATGAGATGGTGTGGTTCCAGGGGCGCTTATGGGTTCCTGCTGGACCACCTCGCCTGGAAATCATCCGGGACCATCACGATGGAATCACTGTTGGTCATCCAGTAAAGGCGAAGACCCTTGAGCTTATCCGCCGCACTTACAATTGGAAGGGATTAGCCACTCAGGTAGGCCGGTACTGTAAAGAGTGCCTATTCTGCAACCAGATGAAACCAAATTGGCAGCCTCTTGCAGGGTTGTTGGTACCAGTCCAAAAGGCTGAGAGCCCTTGGACTTCCTATCAGTTGATTTCATTGTGGAGTTACCTAATTCTGATGGCTATGATGCTATCATGGTGGTGATGGATAGTTTTACGAAGTTCGTCCACTTTATCCCTTGATGGACCACAGTTACTGCTGCGGAGATGGCTAGACTGTTTATTACCCATGTGTTCGCCCTTCATGGGGTCCCCCAGGAGATAGTTAGTGATTGGGGCCCCCAGTTTACCTCTGTCTTTTGGGAAGAGTTGTGTAAGACTCTGCAAATCCGCCCTTGCCATTCAACTGCCTATCACCCTCAATCGGATGGGCAGACAGAACGAGTGAATCAGTGCCTTAAACAGTTTCTTGCGGTGTTACACCACCGCAGATCATTTGGATTGGGTTTCTCATCTCCCTATGGCCCAATTTAGTTATAACAACGCGCAACATGCATCAATTAGTTGTTCCCCCTTCTTTGCCAACTATGGCTTCAATCCCGCCTTCAACATGGAGCCTGCTTGTGGGTCCAAGGTGGAAGCGGTGGTGGACTTTGCGAAAATGATCAAGAAGGTCCACAAAGAGGAGAGAACAAATTTAGACGCGGCCATGCAGGCTTACAAGGAGAACACAGATAGTAAGAGATGGGTTGGACCGGCATAAAAAGAAGGAGATCTGGTGATGCTGGATGTGAAAAACATCCCAATCAAGCAGCCATGCAAGAAGCTGGGACCTAAGAGGATTGGGCCTTACCGCGTTGTTAAGAAGGTGGGCCACGCCTCATACCAGTTGGAGCTTCCCCCTCGTTTCATATCTTTTCTGTCTTCCATGAGAGCAAGTTTACGTTGTTTGAGGGCTCCCCTCCAGAGATTCCTGAGGCATATCTCATGGATGGGGCGCCGGAGTGGGAAGTGGAGGAAATTGTTGCCTCGCGTCATGTGAAGAGAAGACTGGAGTACCTGGTGTCATGGAAGGGGTTTGATGTGGCGGAGAACAGTTGGGTTCCTGCGCGGGATTGCGCCCATGCCCAAGAATTGAAAGAGGCTTTCCACCAGCGTTTCCCCCAGGCCGCCGGCTTGCAGTCACCTCCAATCATTGCTGCTATGAAGTTGGCCCCCGCTCACAAGAACTTCTCCCTTGCTCATGCCCCTGGAGGGGGTGGAGCCCCTCAGGGAGGAGAGGGTAATGTCATGTACCAATGTTGTTATTGTGGGTGTATATGCTAAAGACAAGGCTGGGCGCCAAAAAGCCCAAAAGGTGAAACTTCAGGCCCTTCCAGACCTGAAGCATACCGTGGATCAGCGCTGGGTGCAGGCCAGGTATGCTCAGGATGGCCTGGAGGAGGAACCTAGGGCCCAGCCTTGCAGCAAGGCATTCGCGTTAAAATGAACCATTTACCAATTTAAGGTGGATGGTTTGGTGTGCTTAGTTTTGGAACAAGGGTTCAAAACCCATTCCTGCTATGAAATAACGTGCTCAGGTCGAATCCAACTTCAGTCAATAACTCAAGTGAAGTCAGTTTCAGCCTATTTTACTAACTTGGATGGAAGTATCACCCTATTGGCAAGTTGCTGCTTGGGCCCACTGCAGCATAACCCCAATTTCACCATCCAAGCTTAAATACATTTTTCTCTGACCAACATTCCTTGTTGGTCATCTTTCCATTTTAATAAAACCCAATTTTTTGCACATTTTATGTTATTTCCAGTTAACCTGTGCATGGACCTCTTCAAGGAGGTCTCGCGATATATTAACCAGTTGATCATACCACAGTAAGACCTTCTTTCGGTGCTCCGTTGGGCCGCCCAGGTTCCCTCCAACCTGTGCCGCTCCCTACTGCTCCCACCCAGCACCCCATCATTTCCGATGAAGGTTTCCCACTGTGGATAACCACTTTCGTGGTTAGCTGCTCCAGCTCCAGCACCATCTGCAGGGCACTAGCAGCTGCCCTTATATCAGCTGGATTCCTGGTGTTGGCCTTGTGCAATCTGCAAAGACATACTGGGAAATGGAGAGTTACAGATACTCTCCTGACAAATTCTTCCGCAAAACCCCCTACTTGAGTTAAATTACACTTTATTAAATAAGGAGCTACTGGCAGTAGTGGAAGCGGTAACTTTTTCGCACTACCATTTACAAGGTTCTCTCAGCCCTTCTGGTCTAGACTGACCTTTAGGCGATATTGCTCTACCTCACTCTCACGTCTTAACCCTGCAACAAACTTGTTGGAATGAACCCTTGAAAGCTTCTGTTTTCTAAAGAATTTACAAAAAAGTATGGATAATTGGTTAGCTGACGCCTTAAGCTGTAACCCATCCTTAGTTCCTAACCTCAAGGAAGTAAAACTTCATAGGACACAATTGGTGTACTCCATATAAAAACATTCAACCACTCACTACTGTCACTGGCGTCCCCTGTTCTAGCCTCCGTAAAAATTCTTGTGGAGTATGTTATTTTCATGTAGGTTGTCTTGATACAACCTTTTTCCTCAAAATATTCCCAAATTCTTGCCAAAAGCACCTTTAACAAGAAGATTTCTAATGTTAACACGTAAAGAATGATATGGTATGGTCCTAGGGACGCATATAGGTTTCCACTGGCTCTCTTCATCTGTAGATAATTAAAAATAATCATAATGTGATAACCGTGAGGCGTCCTGAAAAAAAATCCCTGGATCATATCCACCATACATATAATTGAGAGTGATTTCAACACAGGTTGCTCAGTATATCAAGGAGTGGCTTTTGTGCAACTAATAAAACCAAGCCTTCAGCCCCTCGCTAAGTTTTTTGATACCAGTCCAGAAAATAAGGGCATTGGACATTCTTTAAGTTGATTATATGGCAGAGTCAACCCACCCTGATGTCTACGACACCATCATGGTTGTAATTAATTGGTTCACCAAGTTCTACCAATTCATCCCTTACAATACCACTATAACTGCAGCTTAGATGGCTAAATTACTTATCTCCAATGTCTTCTTCATGCATGTTATACCAAATGAAATGTCATGACTGGGGGACTCAATCCACATCTGTATTAAAGCATTTAATTAGTACTCTTCATATTTGTCCCTGACCGTCAACTGCCTTCCCTCCACAATCAGATGGGCAGACAAAATGAGTGAATCAATAATTTTACTTTTTCTGCATTGTTATACTTCTAGGCTTTCAGATTCTGCCTCACACCTATCTTTTCTCAATTCAGTTACAATTTTGCTCATTAAACTTTAATTGGCTACTCTCCTTTATTCGCCATTATGGTTTCAGGCCCTCTTTTAGAATGGAACACAGTTGTGAATCTAAGGTGGAAGCTGTGTGGGCTTTGTCAAGTTCATCAATAAAGGATAAGAGGTAAATACCAATTTGGATGCTGCCAGGATATCTTACAATGTGAATGCTAAAAGGAAGAGAAGGGTAGGGCCTGAGTGTAAGGAGGTAGATCTTGTGAGGCTTGACATCAGGAACATATCATCAAGCAGCCGTGCAGAAAACTAGGACCAAATAGGATAGGATCCTCCTGCATTGTCATAAAGTTAAGGCATGTCTCTTACCAGTTGGATCTTCTACAAAAATTCTATATCTTCATGTTAATGAAAGTAGGTTGCCCCAGTTTGGGGTCCCCTTACTGAGACCCCAGAAATGTACTTGATGAGTGGATCACCAGAGCGGGAAGTGGAGGAGCTTATGGTCTCTCATCAGGTGTAAAGAAAGCTTGAGTACTTGGTACTTTGGAAGGGCTTTGGCGTCATAAAGAGCATCTGGGTTCCATACCGTGATTGTTCCCATGTACAGGGCTTAACTGTAATAATTCACAAGCGCTTCCCTGCCTCTGCTGCCCCTAGATTGGCTCCAAAAATTGTTAAAAAATTACTTCCTGCCCTAAAAAACTTCTCTCTTGTGGATGCCCTTGGAAGGAGGGAAGTTTTAAGCAACTGGAGGGTAATGTCACATCTCATGACATAATCAATGGTATTAATGCAGTAAGAAAGAGAAAGTTGCTTTTTTAGGGCATCATGTTGTCTGCCCTTTATGATCTCAAACTACCTTAAATTAACTCTGAGTAAGAGACTAGTATTCCAGGTTGTTATCAAATGGTTATTTTTTTGTATGATAGCCTTACATCAATTATTATTTATATCAGGTTAAAATATTACAATAATGGGTAAATTGTTTAATATAAAAATGGGACTTTAAACAATATAAAAAATATATGACCAAATTGGGTAAGATTTATTTTTACTCTCAAATCAAAGTTCAATAATGTTCAAGTAATATTATTACCATTAATGGTAATTTTATTTCATTGTTTGATTGGCTTATTCCTGATAAAAATGAATTACCTTTCAGGGACTGGTATACCGCTGACCTGTTGTAAGCCTTGGGGAGAAACCCTTGGGGCTCAAACTGGAAGAATTCCCACATCAAACCAAGAAGGAGTATAAGCCAGTGACTGTCCCTCTTGTCACCCTGGGAGATTTGATCCATGTCGTGGATGAGATATGGGTGACAGTGTATCCCTTAAAAAACGCGCATCTTCCTTCTCTGCTAAACACCAATGATTTGGTGCAAAGAATTCAGGAGGTATGTCAGAAGGTGGTGTATAGTCATAAGCAATCACCAGCAGAGTGTTCATAACAATCTCCCCCAAAAAAGATTTCCTCCACCAATTTGAGTTTCTCTGATCAAGTAAAATTATTAAACAGAGGAATTATATCGATTAAACCATTTTCAGGCACAAAAATTCACATCCGCTGTTCCCCTACATCATTGATAAAAACGATCTTATCCCCAACACATATGAGCTTCAAACCCTTTCAATACTCAATGGGAATATTCCATATCTGTCCTGGCCATGGGTACAACCTGCTGTTCCCCATAGGATTCATTATTGTCAGCATACCAAGTGAAGTTTTACAGTATAATAAATTTTTTACAAAAGGGTTTGATATTAATCTGGCTAGCAGGTCAGATTGGAATTATTATTGATAAAAATTATAGTGTCAATACTCCATAGCCAAATTGTGAAGTTATTCCTGACAGAAATTCAACTGTTGTCCATTCCCTATTCAGTGAGTTTATAAGGCAGCGGACACAAAAAAATTTTACTGTCACCTCATTTTTTTCTTTCCACTCTTTAGGACTAAACGAAAATTCTTAAAAATTATAATTTTGTTTGTGTGTTTAAGAGTTCACCAGACATCTAGTGGCTATAATTCCCAATTTTGGGAATTCCTGAGTAGTTTTCACAGTTTCCCCATTCTCTTTAAATTCCATAATATGGATGGCTGTACCAGAGATATTCTGGCTGGTGCTTTGGTTGATAACTCATTGTAACCTTTTGGGTAGTCTACTGCACAGATTTGTTGTAAAATTAATAAAAGCACTAGCTGTATGGCAACAACTAGTAGGTTGGGTCTTGCCAATAAGTGGCAAGGAATCTACTCTGGCGAACAGTAATTTTAAAAAACAATTAGGATCTATATTCCCTTAAATTTTCAATTTAAAAGTAAATATAATGGACATTTCAGTTGAACTCTGTTATTATAAAAAATGCTAGGAGTTTTTATAGACAGAAAACGGACAACTTTTCAGATAATTATCTGAAAAAATAAACTTATTAGTCTCCCAAAACTTCTGACCTTTGGGATTAACTTCCAATTGGATCTGAACTCCTTCATCCTAGTTAATCCTCAGCAGAGTAACTTTTCACAGATTGGCAGCCATCCCCTTGTGTTAGGAACCATACACAAATGGTCTGAGGGCCGTGAAACCTGATCATGGCTGCTAACTACCTCTGAAACAAGCGTTAAAACACTTTTGTTGCTTCTTAAAAATGATATTAATCATTCAGCGCCTATTCTTGAATGATCCACCCTGGCAATCTGATTATTGGCTTTCAAGCTGTACAAATTTACTGGTTCTGGTTATTATCGTCCAATAACCTCTTTAAGCTTTTTACTTGCACAGGTTTAGTTCTTGTGCAATTCATCCGCATTGTATAATATTTGATATTATTGGTTGATAATAGTATGACAACTATTATCCATAGTTGAACAAAATTCTTAGATTCCAGCCCAAGGCTCAGCCAGTATTTCCGCTTGAAATACTTTAGATGTCTTAATATAGGGATTGTTCCCTCATACTGTCCAACCCAATCTTCTCTGAGATTCCCTGGTGACAGTAACTCCAGTTTGACACAGTCAGCAGCAATCCCCTATTGTTTCCACTTATTCTCTGGATCCCCACTCAGATCCTTACTCTTTTCCTTAGAGAGTCTCCCAATTATCGCACACAGCATTAATATCCTTAAGAAGAATAGAACAATTGAAAGCTGATAAAAGTTACTACTTAAACTATATACCGTATTAAAATATAGAACTATATCACTGTAGTATTATATAAATTTTTTTATTATTATAAGTGAATTCTAGGAAATATATAGTTGGATTTCAGTTGTCTAACTCTCAGTTGACACCTCTTCAATGAAATGGCAGCTGTTTCTGTTGAATCACTTATCCTTGTCTTAGCAGCAATGGTCTTCCCCATCTTGGCTAGGATTCCATCGTTGGCTATCCTCAAGTCCTAAATGAAAAGAGTCAGAAAATGTGTCCCTAACGTTTTCCTCTTGATCCAAGCAAACCAACCATATTTGGCTAGTGACCTGCTTAGGTAATGGGACTTATTACTTATTAAGGCAGGTCACAAACCAACTGATTGATTTGCTAGTGCAGGTAGAATCACTCGCCTCACAACTTACTGCTTAGATTCTCAATCAGTCAGTGATGAAACCTGACTGATCCCAATTGGTACACCTGATAGTTAATCACTATCAGATGCCCCTATTTTGTCAGCAACTCTGCCCAACAAGATCTTAAGCATTAGTCCAGATTAATCCCAACGGATACAACCAGACAATTATCCTAAAATCCCCAGACATAGTTACTCTAATGTCAGGGTCAACCGATTTCCAATTCACCTCGCGCTTAGGAAATTAGCCCCTAGCAATTCCTGGTAAACTAGCAGTCTGGGAATATGGGCAAAAATCCCAACAAAAGCCCTCATTGAAATTCTTATTTAGCATTGTCAAGAATAATAACCAACAAAACAGTGAGTGAAACCAATCATTGGACTATATATAGTTATTCATAATTAATAATCTATTTAGCAACCATTGTTGAACGATAGATTGCTTAACAACCTTTCAAAATGCTAATTGGAAAGTAAGATGAATAATTTTGTCAACCAAATGATCCAACACTCATCCTGAGTGCCAGCTCAGTCTTGTTATTAGCACGCTATATTATACCTGATTGAGGGTAGCTAAACTATGAGCTAGAACAGCCAAAGATTTGGATCCAGTACATCAAGGACTCTAGATGCATCCAAGTTTAATAATTAGTGGTATGCTTGGTGTTGTAGTTACCTACAGATATGATTTTAGAGGGGAGAGGTCGATTGGAGTTCCTTGAAGGTTGGGGTGGTAGAGTGAGATTGATAATACTTTAGTAAATAACTTATTAATGTTTTTACTATATATAAAATTTATTATTGATTGTACAGTTAAATATATCAATGCCTTAGTTATATACTCCATTAATCTTCAGGACTTACCTAAACTTAATTAATTTTATACTTAGCACTATTCTTCTTAGCTTATGGAATTGCGCCTTGCATATGATGATTAAAGGTATTAGGAATTGTCTCAGTCTCAAATCAACTAAGTTTGGTATCTAATAAATTGTATCAATCTCATTGCGATTAATTTTTGGCATGCAGTTAATTGAATTTGTCCATTTCAATTAAGCTTTATATGTGATTATCCATTCTAACTTCATTACATATTTTCTTTATCTGGTTGATAGTATCTGTAAGGTCAAGAATCACACTCATGTAGGCTTTGCCCTGACATTATTCTCAGGCTGGGACGAAGCTATCTATATATACTTCTTCTTCCATTCATTCAACAGCTTGTCAGTTTTCTTCAGGTTCTTCTCAGGCTCCCAAGTGCACTCTTCTACATAAACCCTATACAATTAACTAGATATTGTAGTTTTCCAAAATGTTAACGTCTATCTGTGATAGCCTCTACTTAATATTCTGGACAGGGACCATTAATAAAAGGAGGTTCAGTAATTTTAACCTTCTATGAGATAAGGAACTGCCATTCTTCTTGTGCAATAGTGATCAATGGAAATGGCATGAATCTTCCAACATTAAGTTAGTTCAACTTGGTAGGTAACCTATCCAATGACCTCCTTTAATATATAAGGTCCTACATGCTGATGGGCTAGTTAATGGAATGATACATCTAAAGGAACATTGTGAGCATCCAGATAGACCTCACTACAAATTTCAACGTCTTCCCAGGTACACTTTTTCTATATGTAAAATCCTTGTATATCTGCACTACTTAAGTCAAGTTTGCTAGAATTAATACATGGTTCTTGTAAGTCCAGATGAGCGTCCCCTACGCTTGGACCAAAAGGTTTTCCCTCTCCAGTTTAAAGAGGTCTGAAGTTGCCAGCGGCCCCTCGTCTCTCAAGGTGACCTTGCCCATGTTGTGGAAAAGCGATGGGTCATGGCTTACCCTTAAATAATTCGCTACCCATCACTGTACTAACAACTAAGAAATTGTTACAGAGGATTGAAAAATATGTATTAAGGTTTTGGCAGATTGGGACCAGCATGAGACAGATGGGGAAAATATAGCCAACAGCATTAAACCATCAGCAACAACGGCCAACATCATTGACCCTTTAGCAAAGATAGCTGACAAAATTTAACCTTCAGTGAATATAGCCTAAAGCATCAAAACTTCAGCAAAAATAGATGACAGAATTGATCCCTCCTGTTGGCATTAAAACCTCAATCTGCCAAACCCCGCATGACCAATTGGATTCCAGAGAAATCAGGTGCTGCCAGGTTAGGCATCCCAAAACCGTTCCTGACCACTTAAACCCGTCCCTACATGGGTTGGCCCTAGACGCTCCCATTACCCGTTGAGCAAGACGTCACCACTTAAATCAGTTTAATCATGGAAAAACTACAACATGGGCGCCCATGGACAAATTGATGATGACTCACATGCTGCTGACATTTTCAGAGTCAGTTTTGATTAAACAACTCCCCACCCACTCAAAGTTCCACCAGTTAGGTCAAAACTCAAGGTCCCCAATCCTGTGCGTTTTAAAAAAATTCTCAGATTGACTGAGCACTTAAAATTTGTCCCACATTGGGAGACAGTCAATTATCTTTATTGGAATTTCTATATAATTCCCTTTCTATGAACCCATTTTTTAGCTTAAATTGTTCTTCTCCAGTATCCAGTAACACCTACTAATGTGGAATTATGGGGCACGCAACAATTGGGCCATCACGATCATGTTGGTGACCTTGTTGTCTTCTGCAGTTAGATGGGCCTACCGTGCTAAACTCTTTCTGAATTTTTCCCTGATTGCTGAAGCAATTCTCTCCCAGGATCTCACCTATTTATGGGCAAATTTATCCCCTCACCAAGTGAGAATCTGCTCTCTCGCTGATGACTCCTTTCCAAGTTCACTATAGAAGAATTCAAACCCACCAATATGACCCAACATTTTCCCTCCCACAGGCCCACAGGCCCTGAAGCTTCAACAGAATGCTTTTTGACAGTTTGCTTTTTACTTTTGTGGCCTGTCAGCGCTTGTTGTTCACCTATCTACCAGCCCTTCTAAACGTCGTTTGAATAGCAGTGCTCTAGAATTCTGGATCGCCTTCTGAGTGATTTCACATCCTGACTTACAGGCCAGTATAAACTTTATCTTCTGTCTCTATGAGAGGTCTGATGGATATTCTTAAGAAAACCTATCCTGATTAGTTATCAGCTTTAGCTGTCAACAGCAATTCCAAATTCACATCCTTGCGATAGTTCTCCTTAGATGGTGCCATTCTAATGATGGAATGGTCCATGTTATTTTATAAGATTTGAACTATTAGTAACAATTTAACCCAATTGTCAGACATTTGTGCTCCCAGCTACAAGATATGAATGTCAGGGGTCAAAATTTGCTGAAATGGGGATAGTCAGACCTTTACAAGTCCACGACATTGATATGATCAATTCAAATAATGAAAATATAAGCCAAAAGACCCTGTCCAATTCTTGGTAGAACTCCAAAAATTGGGGTAATTGATTTCAAATACTCCATGGGCAATAAAAACAAGATCAAGCAGTTGGATTACTCCAAACATGTGGCAGACCCTGGGATTTACATCATATGGTACTCCCCCAGCTGAAACCAGGTACATTCAAGCACTGACACGGGGATCACTCATTTTATGGGTGTGACGGGGGTCTCCAAAAGTGCAAAATATTTAGTGAATGGGGATAGGCTGAATTTCATCAAATCGTTACCCTCACAGGCACGTCTTAGCCAAAAATGATTCCCTATCCATCGTTCAGCCTGAGTGAAGCAAGTACCAAGATTTGATAGTCTACATTCCCATATTTCCTAATTCAGAAGGTAACAAGCCATTCCAAATTTATCCTTGAAAACCCTTCATCCCTCAATACCATTTAAATACTGATCATTCAGATATTGAGAGGGCTCGGTTTTTCTTTCCCTGGCGGTGCCTAATTAAAACCATAAATATCCCTACCTTTCTAGTTTATAAAAAGCTTTATTATATTTAATGTTTTCAGTGGTTTCAATCCTTTATTGTTAGATTATATGTAAATAAGAACCAGCGAGCTTCCCCAACGCGAAAAATCCAACAATTGGTGCTCACTACAGGGCCCCTGTATACCACTAAAACCTGCTCAATAATGACAACTGTTCTTGAACCAAGGCTAGCTGCTTTTAGAGCCAACTAGCCAGTGCTTTAGCCCACCGCAAAAAGCTTGAGTAGCACTCTCCACAAGGCCCTCATGGGCCCTCCCCTAACATTCTTAAACCTCCGTTTAAAAACAAGTTCACACCTAGTAAGGGCAGTATCGCCTCCTTCCTTTATGTTTACGAATCAGCAATGGAAGGAGCGACTGATCTTTAAAAACCAAGTTTATCCTTCCCTGATAAAATCAGATGGCTCAGTAGATTATTGTTTCTCAAATGGCCACACTTACCACCTGGATGGGGGTTAAACAAGCGTTGATTGATGAGTTTGGTTCAAAGCAGAGTTTGCAACGGCAATAACATGCCTTTATATGCCTTAGCCTGCAAGAGGGAAAATTAATCCCCTTATTTGTTAATCGATTCTATAGCAAATCTCAACCTCTGTTGCTGGCCAAAATGCTTCCCTTAGATGATGATATTGCTGCTATCGTGGCTAGTTTGGCATCTTATCCCTCTTTAGCAATGCATATCTCCGCAGTTAAGCACATCTTCAAAAAGTACAGGATATCAAAGAGGTATTACTAGCAGTGGCTGATTTTTAGAACCTGAACTTATGCAAAAAGCTCCAAAGCGAGAATCATTTATGACCCCTCCAGCCTCATCTATGGCTGTATCTCTTTGGAAACCAGCTTCTGCAGAGTGTCAGCGACCAAATACTCCTCCACCAGGTGGGGATAGCCATAAAATATTGGCAATTAGGGGGCAGCGCTCCCCTTCATCTTCAGATTCAACAGCTTAGTGGGGAAGTCAGTTATTGCTTTGCCTAGTCCCCCTCTTTCTGAATGGTCTACTAAGGTGTAAAAAGTACTACATCTGGCTAAGCCGCTGCCTAAACCCCCCTCCGCCTAAACTCTGGATGCCCCTATTTCAAAACCTGCATTTATGGGGCAGCCCAAACCGGTCATTTCTACGGCAAAAATAGAAGCCATTACACTTCCAACGCCTCCCCTTAAAGGTTGGTACAGCTACGATGCTCCCTTCAAAAGTCAAAAGGGTATATGAAAGCAACAAAGCCCTTCCCTGTGAGGAGATTAAGCCAGTCTCTCAGCCCCCTCTTGGTAACTCGTTGAGGTACATTGACAATCCCTCTGATGACGAATCTGAAGGGGGTGGGGAAGACACAAGCTATTATGTGTTGGGAGCCCCAATGAAAGTGCAGGTTTCAGATAGGTTGAGGCCTGAGAATTGATATAGCCATAATACCACGGCGAACCTATCTTGAACGATTGTTGAGGATTTCAAAGGTGATTGATGCCTCTAGTGATGCAGACCAGCTTATTGGGACAGTGATTAGATCCACCCAGCAGGTTCATAGCCTCCAAGATAAAAATACAACTACCCTGAGATGGCTAAACTCCTTGCTTCCACTCTCCGTTTTAATGAGGTCCTCGCCCTTCCCCCAATTTTGGTAACACAATAACCAAGGTAGAGGTTGTCATAAATAAAGTGCGAGTTCTAGCCATCCTGATATGGGTGCTCCAGTAGTGTGTTCTCTTAAAGCTCATTGTTAAAATCTTGGGCTTTGTTGGCTCGCTTCTGGCCCTAGATTTCAACTGTACAGATTCGTGAATCCTTGCGTTGATTATTTGAATAAAATTGAGTAACTGGGGAAATAATAGTATGAAGACTATTATTAGAGTTGAATCCCCAGAAGCCACGTTGAGATTAAAATCCAACGCTAAACTGGTGCTTTTTCATCTTGAAGATGTTTTTGTACTGGTAGGGAACACTTTCCCTATTCCTTTCTCACAGAGCCAAGCGGAGATTTGGATATTGCCAACCTAAGGATATCTGATCCTTGCGCTCTTCTCTTAAGAGTAATGTTTAAAACATTTAATGTTTAAACAACTAAGCTAATATCAATTTGAGTCTGCATTTATTAGGAAATTATTTGGGGTTTTTATAGTTAGATTCAGCACACAACTTTTCAGCTGTCTGCTGAGAATATTTGTGCTCCTATACTGGTTTGACCCTTAGTGTTAAACGCCAAATCTCGTTGGGTACCGTTACCTTGGGTTTTTTAGGCAGCATGGTACTTGGGTGTTCAGAAGACCAAACAATTGGTATTAGGTACACAAAACCAAACGTTATAGCTGATGAAGATACTCTTCCTCCAGCGTTCAAACATTTTGGTAGTTTCCAACGACTCCAAACCATTCCGCTCTGAACAATTTCCTATAATTTGACTATTGGGTGTTATCCCAATAGCATATATTGCTTAATTTCGTTGGGATGATGCCTGACGAAATTATCATTAGTTGGCAACCTCTAATATCATTGGGGATGCCGCCTGACAATATTATAATCAATTGGCCACTATTGCTGATCTTATATGATTATAACCTAATTTTTGAATCTTATATTCGGTCAAAGGGTTAGATTATGTCTTCATCTGCAATTCTGACACTCATCAATAAATTAAGTTAGCGCCAGATCTGGACTATTAACAAGAGTTTGGAACTGCAGGGCCTAACAATATGCGAGCTATTAGAGCCTACTCTTCTTTACACATCTGGATTGGGAAACTCCTACTGGCTGCCCCACTGTAGCATTAACTAATAACGCATACAACCTACTCAATGGCACGCAAATCATGATTGAGTATGACGGAATCAATAACATGAAACAGGGATTTCTCTCCCTTTTAGATTACAATGTTCCCTTAGTCTTTACAAACGATGAGCCAAAGAAGAAGGAATATACATGCGTAGTTGAGTATCCTTCTTCTGCCCTTGCCCTTACTTATACCACATCGGGCAGAAACACAAAAAAGCTACCTGACTCTGTGGAAGGTTCAGAGGGCATTACATTGTATGCATCAGAAGAGGTAGTAGTTAAAGCTAGTGAACAAAAGGTGATAGACACCAAAATTATTATACAAATCCCCTAAAACTGCCTTTTGCACTTAACAAGCATTGATGGAATAAGCCCTTTGGAACCTTGGGTGCTGCCAGTTATCCTTGACCATGCATACCAGAGACCTATCAATCTTCTTCTGGGGAATCTCACTAACAAGAACATGGTTTTAAAGAAGCATCAGGAAATTGGAAAAGCCATGTTGATTCCAATTGAAGACATACACCAAGTCCAGTATAAAGGTCTATGCTGGATATGGGACTACCTACTGATCAAATGATATGCGCTTTAGCCCAACTTTCAGATATCTGATGTTCTAACTCCCACTGAGCTTAATAAAATAATATCTTACTGGATTTACATAGCGGCATCTTCTCCAAATCTGATACTGACTATGAGCATATGAAGGGTTGGACTCATACCATTGATGTTGGTGATGCCAAGCCTATTTGATCCAAGACTTATCGGAAATCAAAAGCTGAAGAACTCCAGATAAGAACGGAACTTAAAAAGTTACTGTAAACGGGCTACTAGTGCCTTCTCAAAGTCCCTAGTCATCTTCATTATTGATCATTAAAAAGAAGAATGGTGGACATTGAGTAGTTATGGACTACCACAAGATGAATAGCCTCATCAAGAAGAACAACTACCTAATCTTACGAATTTATGACGCTCTGGACCAACTATCTGGGTCCAAGTTTTTTCTTCCATGGACTTGGCTAGTAAAAACTGGCAAATGAACCTTTCTCGAAAGACTAGAAAAAGTGTGCGCTTATCTGCAGCGAGGGTCTCTTCCAGCCTACCCAACTACCACAAGGGTTGTGCAATGTGCCCGCATCTTTCCAGGGAGCCAAGGACCACATTTTGAAGGATCTGAAGCTTAGTTGCGTAACTGTATATCTTGATGATATCACCATCTTCACCCAAACTTTTAATGAGCACCTTCATATTTAAAGGAAAGTTTTTCAACGTTTGCGGGCCTCTCACACTAAGCTGAAGCCCTCCAAATGTACATTTTTCCAAAAAAAGTTGGACTTCCTGAGCCACTCCATCTCCTCAGATGGGATCCAGCCTCTCTAAGATAAGGTCAAGGTGATATCCAAGATGCCTGCTCCCAAAAACCTCCATGGTATTCAGGTGTTTTGGGCATGATGGGGTACTACCATCAATTCATCCCCAAATTCGCGCAGCTCAGTGAGCCCCTCATACAGATTATATATATAAAAACAACCCTTCCAGTGGGGAGTGGACAACAAGCTGCTTTTGAAACGCTAAAAAAGCTGTTGCAGCAATGGCCAATCCTGCGCCACCCTGATTATAAAAACCCCTTTATGCTGTTTACTGATGATTCAGATTACGCGGTTGGAGCTATCTTGGCTCAACTGGATGAGCATGGGGGTTGATCATCCCGTTTCATATTTCAGCAAGATGCTCTCTAAGGCAGAACTCAACTATAGCGTCCTGAGAGGGAATGCCTGGCCGTCTTGCTTTCTGTTAAATATTACCGCCCTTTTTTATAAGGGACTTCATTTAAAGTGGTTACTAAACACGCATCTTTAAAGTGGTTTCAAAATATGAAGGATCTCACTGAGCAGTTGGCACGCTGGGCTTTAAAGTTCCAGCACTATAATAAGACCATTGTACACCAATCTGGGACGATCCACATGAATGTTGATGGGTTGACTCAGTTGCCCATACTTCACTTAGATAATAGTGAAGCAGAGCGGCTACATGATCTCCTAGTGACCCCTGATGATTGGGAGGATGTGGATGAACCAGTCCAAAAGATGCTAGCTTGAAATTCCCATCACACAAAGGTGGGTAATGGGAATATATACAAGAAAGTAAGAGTGAACTAGCTACCCTGCCTCAGACCCCCAGAGCGAGTACCTGTCATTATGGAGTCTCATGCCCTTCTTGGCATAGCGGAGTGCGTAAAACCTATGATTGGGTAAAAGAACGCTACTATTGGGAGGGAATCATGAAGACCATTGTCAAAGTCTTGGATACTTGCCTGTTATGCAAAAAGCAACCCAGCTTCAAAACCATGTATAATTATTAACCTACCACCCCTCAAAAGCCTTTCCACACAATAAGTATTGATGTGATTGGCCCTCTACCCCAAACTAAGTCTGGAAATCAATATGTATATATTGGTTGGGACTGATCACTTTATCAAATGGGTCGAGGCAGTGGCTATCCCCGCTCAGATGGCAAAAGCCATGGCCACTTTCCTCCACCAGTATATCTTTACCCAACACGGTTGCCCCCAAGTTTTACTCTGTGATAATGGTAAGAACTTTACCTCTTGATTGGTGAAGATTATTGAGACTTCCATGGGTGCACAAAAGCTCTTTTATGCCCCCTACAACGCTTCGACCAATGGTACCATGGAAAGAGGCAATGGCACCCTGGTTTCTATATTATGGAAAATGGCCACTACAGACCACCTTCACTGAGATCAGTATTTACCCAGTACCCTCAAGGCCTACCGTATCAGTTACCATTGTATCCTTAAAATGTTGCCTTTCTGAGTATTGTATGGGTGAGAGCCTGGGGTTCCATCTTTACTTGCAAAAGATATCTTCACTGATAAGACTGATCCCAAGCAAGCTTAGAAGAAGTTAGCCCAGCATATAATACAGTTACAATCAGTAGCAATGACCAACTTAATGAAGACAGTCACAAAAGAGGGTCAAGCTGATAATGAGCTCTGGGTCCCTCTTCCTTCTTACCATGTATCTGACTTGGTGCTTTACTTTCACAATTGTATCACCACTAGAAGTGTGAAACTCGGGTCTATTTGAGAAAGCCCTTTTGTGGTCACTTAAAAGCGAGGTGTTAGGAGGTGTTTATAACTCTCCTTTTCCCAGCGTGGAGGTGAATGATGCACAAGGCCAACGTCTGGGAACTAGTCGCTAGTACAAAAGTTACTAGAGCCTAGCAGAGGGTGCTTGAGCAAATAACTTAGATTGAAGAAGGTTATTATTAAAGAGAATAACCAAATAGGAGCAACGCGGTGCACCAAGTGGGAAGGAATAGGCGTCCTAAGTTGGAGTGAACCTGGGCGGACCAACGGTGTACTGGAGGGTAGATTTAATTTTTAATTTTTTAATTTTATTTGGGGAAGGCCAACCAGGGGATGAACACTCCTGATAAGTGACTAACGAAATGAACATCAATAAGAGGAGGGAACCCCAGAGAAACAAAAGCTATCTCATGTTGCAGCGGGAACGCCAAGAAGAGGAAGGGGGTTACTTTTATATGGGCTTGCGCAACTAATGAGCATGTATGTAGAAAAGGGTCAGAAGCGATGAACCAAACTAGAAACCAGGATGAGACCAACAGGCGGCAATGAGATGGTAGGTACCCAAACATCCAAGCTTGAAAATGGTCCACAAGGTGCAACTGGAACCGGCGTACAGCTTCCTGGAGGGTGGGAGTAGAGCCTGAAATAGCATCCAAAACAACCGTGTGGATAAACCACATAGCGATTGCAACCACTAAGGCATGGAGGGAAGGTGGTATAGGAGAAGCAAAGGACAAGGTAAAGATGTCCTTAGACAGGCAGAAATTCTGTGCCTGATCCTGGCGAAAGGGACGCTGAACCTCACGCCATATCTCTTTCGAGGGAGGGCAATCTTCCAGGCGGTAAACTAAAGTTCCATACTGGCCACACATGACATAAGATGAGTGCAAAACGTTAGAGTGCTCGGCAGTATGGTATACCCTTTTCAATCAGCGCCACACATGGATCAAATATGTGGCTGAAGAAGAGGGTAGTGGGTGTACTTCCAAATAGCTTTCTGAGTATTGAGGGAGTAGGGGATGTTTAACATGTCCAGGTAGTCCACCCTGGCTATGGTAGGGGATCTTATAGGTATCACTCCATTCAGAATGTGATGGCCTTGTACTTCCTGGGTGAACTGAGGAGTAGGGAACCCCCTCTGGGCGGTGTGCCCACTGATGCGAATCCTCCACTCAGCGCTCCGCATGGATAGGAGAATTCTCTTGAATTGGGGCGACGTCTCATGTGGGCACGTAGCAGAAGGGTGTGAGGCAAGGTACTTTAACAAAGAGTGGTGGTGGGTAGAAATGTTGAGGTCCAGGGCGCTGGAGAAGTTGGAGTGGGCCACGCGTGACCAGTGCTGGGCTGAGATCGTTGGGTTGATGACTGCAGCGATCCAGGTGCCAAGGATTTTGGCGGCGTGGAACTCATAGTTGAGAAGGCCCATACCACCACTATGGCGAGGGCCAAACATGACATCCAGGCGCACTGGCGGTGGGCGGCCTAACCAAAGCTACCCTTGCAGAAGGGCGTATAATAATTTGAAGAAACAATGGGAAAAAGCGATGGCGTGGGCCCCCAAGCCAAACTTTAGAAAGGAGCATAGAGTTGGCTAGCACTATCCTGCCTATAAGAGAGGTTTGGCGGCCTTTGAGGGAATCTATGCATTTCATAATGTTGTCTAGGATATGATGCTCCATTACCGTTGAGGTGTACCCTCACGCCTCCAATCACACCCCCAAATGGCGGACTGAGCCAGCGGTGGGGCTTTTCACAAAAAGAAAACAAGCGGGGCGGTGTGTGGTGGGCAGGGCAAGCGCTCTCGTGAGCTTGTTGTGGAAGCAGGTATAAAACGTGGCGCTGGGGACCAGCGGGCTTGGTACCGACCAAGGATAATGATTTCAGTTTTGGATGCGTTAAGTTCAGCGTTACTTACCCTGGAGTAAACCTGGATAGTAGCTTCAAGCGCGCGTGCATCACTATTGTTAGACACCCCAACTACACAATCATCAGCAAACGCCAACATCTTGACTGATGATTGGCCAAGAACTTGGACACCAGTAAGGCTGGCATTTACATTGCGAAGAAGTGGGTCAAGGCTGAAGTTATACAAGAGTGGGCTTAGAGGGTCCCCTTGGCCTAGGCCCCTTTGAGGGTGAGCTACATCAGTTAGGAAGCCAAGGCCACGCACAGCCATTGTGGCAGATTCCGTGAGCAACATCACCCAATTAATGAAGCGCTAGGGGAGCTGGAACTTGTGGAGGCAGGCTCTGAGGTATTCCCAGTTGACTATATCATAGGCTTTCTGCTGTTCTAAAAACAAGTGCTCCAGAAGCCGTGGATTGGCAGACATTGGCTACGGTGAGTATGTTGTCCCAAATAGACCGTTTGGGAATGAAACCAAATTGTTCAGGGGAAATGAGAGCAGAGGAAAATACCCCTAGACGGCATGCCGTGATTCTAGTAAAAAGTTTAGTGTCTGTGTTAGTAAGCGAAATGGGGTGCTAGTTGGCCAGGTTCAGTTTTTCCCCTTTCTTATACAACGTTATCATGAAAGCCTCTTGTCCTTCAGGAAGGAGGCACATTTCTATAAGGCATTGGTTCATTGAGGAAAGCAGCAAGGAGGAAAAATATTTGAATATCTTTTATAAAACTCATAAGGGATTCCATATGGACCTTAGAATTTCCTGTATGGTGCACTGCATGACAGCAGACCAGAGTTTGTCCTGAGAAATCAAATTCATTAACTCCAGATAATGGGATCTGGTGCAGGTATGTGCACTTTTGAGAAGATTGTCCACTTCATCTGGATGAACTGGATCAGAGCGATACAATTTGGAGTAATAATTCTGTACTTCAATTGCCACTTCAGCCAGAGTATCTGCAAAAAGTGGTCTGGCCTCTGCACTTGTGTGCAGGCCAAGATATGGCACAGTGTGAAGAATTTTTGAGAAAAGTAAGTGGAGCACGTGTCGCCCATTGTTATATGCTTTGCTTTGAACTGAACACAAACTAAATACTTGTGTTGTCTTACCAGTGCATTGAGGCAAGCGGACACTTCTGCCCACTTATGACCCCAAGCTGGGCTGTACCCTGCCCTGGGACATTAGATTCCAGATGGTCCACTTCTGCCATCATGTGCAAAATGACTACTGAGGCAGCCCATGAGCGTTGTGATGAGATGTGGTGAGCTTGGCGGATGGTGTTTGCTTTGAAGGTTGACCAGGTGGAAAGTGGGTCTGCACATAGTGGTGTAGTAAACTCCAGTGCTGAGGTCTCGGTGTCCATCCATGAAGAAAACCTGGGTGACATAATCTTGGCAGGGCGGAGTTTGCACCACTTCAGCATCAGTGCTGCTGGATTGGACAAAGAGAAGGAAACCAATATTATAATGTTGTCAGATAAATTGATTTTCATCGTTATAAAGTGGGAATTTTGGGATTGAAACGTCAAAAGTGTGAGAATAAGGCCAATGCAGGTCATAGACCTTAGATGCCGTTGTGCACATGGGGGCGAGACATGTTTGGGAGTAGCAGTGCATGATGTGGCATAGTATTAAACAGCCCCAGGGTGATTTTTAACACAAAGTTCAACGTGCCCCTGTGGGGGTATAGGCGATGAGTGCCAGTGTTCTGTGGTTTGGTTGGTCCAGCAGTTCATGTCACCAACAAAAAATGGGCTGGGGGCAGTAAAGGAAATTTATGGCCAAGAAGTATTCTCTATGATCTTGTGCACAGGTTGGGGCACAAATGTTAATGACAACGTGCACTTCTTCATCCCACAAAAATGTGACTACAAGGGTTCAGCCGTCGAGGTACACTGTTGATGAAATAAATTTAAAATTTATGGGTCACTTGAACAAGCACCTCATAGTGCGGTGACCAAAAGGAAAGGGAAGGGAGGAATATGGTTGCCCATATTTCCTCTGCACCTCTTAGACAGTGGGTTTCCTGAATGGCCAGGATGTCCATGGTAAACTATTTTTAAATAAACTCAGTTTCCTAGCCTGGGACAGCGAGGCCTGGAGTCCAGTGATGTTCAATGTCCTTATAGTAAAGGCTCCCCCATCTCACCTTAGGTGCGAGGGAAGGGCACCCATGCCCTTCAACCTTCTTGTTCTAAGCACATCGCTGTTTGGCTACTCAGGTATTATATTCTATGGAGTATGGTTCAGTATGTGAAGCTTTTCTCTCTCTCTCTCTCTCTCTCTCTCTCTCTCTCTCTCTCTCTCTCTCTCTCTCTCTCTCTCTCTCTCTCTCTCTCTCTCTCTCTCTCTCTCTCTCTCTCTCTCTCTCTCTCTCTCTCTCTCTCTCTCTCTCTCTCTCTCTCTCTCTCTCTCTCTCTCTCTCTCTCTCTCTCTCGCTGTGGGGTTTGAGTTGGCTTTTGCCTTCTGCTTTTTCCCCACTGTGAGACGAATCTTTGGCGTTATTTGCACCTACAGTGCACCATCACATGATGGTGGAATCTCAACAGGACTATTGGTGAGTGACTTGGGTTCAATCGATGCTTGGCAGCATTGGTTGGGTGAAACTGACTCACCCATCGGGTTTTCAGCTTGGGTGGCCCAATTTGATTGGTGGAAGGATTCACAAGCCACTTCCGCAGCAAATGTCTCAATGTCCTCCTGGAGCTGGGCAGGCTGGATCACAGATGCAGTCTTGGCCACCTCCTTGGCCACCGCCTTGCAAGCCTAATTGGCCTTCATACGCTCCTGCGGGGACACAGATTTCACTTGAATGTAGCACCCAGGAGCGCCCCACGGGAAGGCTGCATTGGTATCTACTGCTGGTTCATAGTGGGCGTCTGCACCACACATTGCTTCCGGGATTATTTCAGTTTGAGTAATGCCCTCCTTGGTGGGGCAGGTATGGGCCTTGTGGCTAAAAGCATGACAGAAAGTGCAGATAGGAGGCGTGCTATCCATGGTGACCCTGAATGGGTGGGAGTCTTACCCATTAATTTCCACAAAAGCAGTGTGAGGGATTTGGGTCAAATCTTCTGCTACCCCCACGGATTGGGTGAGAACAGTAATCGCTTTTCCCATGCACAGGTCCAGCATGAGCATAAAGTGATGCATCTCGAAGGATTTTATTTCCCTATATTTGGTGAGCCCAGCCTTCAGGTGGTGCTCCAATATGGTGCGCTTAACTGTAGTAGGTAGGAAGTGAAAGGTAACGAAAATTTGATTGGATTTAGTCCAGCAAGTACACTTTTGCTTTGACTACCCATTGACCATCCTGGAGGTCCACCACCACTTGCACTTTTGCAGCTTTGTCCGCCAGATTTTTGTTTTCAAATCCAAGATCCAGCTAACCGTGAGGCATGGAGTATGGTTTGACGTACACTGCATTTGGAAAATGTGTGTACATCTCCACAAAATTTTCTTAAAGTGTCATTTGTTGTATATCCAGGAAGACACACATCCCATGCTCCACCAATGATAGTGGTTGGGAGTGCGGTGTATTGATGAACTGGTTGCAACATGCTTGTCAGGCCAAGATTTCTATGGGAATGGTAACTGCCAGCTTTTTACTATCAATTTTATCTATGCCGCCAGCTTAGCCGGGGCATTTATGAAACTTGGTTGATGTGGGGCCTGATGTGATTTTAACTTTGCTCGCCTAACTGCTAGCTGACATTGGGTGCACACTAATATCCTTGACGAGATTATAAAACTACCTAGATTTGAATTAAATATGTTGCCAAAGTGTTTGCAACGAGAGAGAAGTTTTGGAGGATAGATCTAGAATACTTAAAATTAAGTGGTTAACATTGCACAAGACCTACTCGAAGAGGTCCATGCACAGGATTGTCCAAGATAACATAAATAGAAAATGGTGTACTAAACAAGGGGTTTTATTGTGTGGGAAGAAGTCGACCAACAGGAGAGATTGGTCTTGATACGAGAAATTTAAGGAACTTGTAGAAACGATAAATTGAAGGAATTGGTTCTAAGCTGAGGCGCACCAATAGGCGCACACTCCCATTGGTCAATACACTGTAGCTGGTAATCAACAAAACTTGGGTAATTGATTATAAGAGCAGACGACCTGAGCTGAAATGAAAACCAAACGGGTTTTGAGACCCCGTTCTTCTAAAAACCAAAGCAAACTTTTCTTATTCATTACAAAGGTTGTTCATTTTAGTGCCCCTGCTCTCATACAGGGCCAAACTTCGGTTGCATCCATAGGACCAACTTGGGTTTATTTTGCCTTCACCCCGCGTTGGTCTATGATATGCTTGAGGTCAGGGAGGCCTGATAACTTCACCATATTGGCCTACCTGCATGCAGCTTTGTCTCTCATGTTGGTCCCAAGGATGATGACATTTTTCAACCATGACATTACCCTCTCCTCCTTTCAGGGATCCACCCCCATCCAGGGGCTTGCGTCAGGAAATGCTCTTATGGGCTGGGGCCAACTTCATTGCGGCAACAGTTTGCTTTGGTTGAGATCCGGCGGCCTAGGGAAAACGCTTGTGGTTTTCTTCAATCAGGTCTTGGGCATGCTTACAGTTGGCACTGGTACCATACTGTTTTATGATGTATCAAATCCCTTCCAGGATACCAGGTACTCAAGTCTTCTCTTTACACTGCGGGAGGCTACTATTTCCTTCACCTCCCACTCTGGCGCCCCATCCACGAGATAAGCCTCAGGAGTCTCTGGTGGGGGCCCTCAAACAACGTCAAATTGCTCTCATGAAAGACTAAAAGATCTGAAACGAAGAGGGAAAATCCAACTGGTATGAGGCGTGGCCCACCTTTCTAACTATGCGGTAAGGGCCAATCCTCTTTGGTCCCAGATTTTTGCATGGCTGCTTGATAGGGATGTTACGATAACAAACATCATGTAGACCCTTCTTTGTACATTAGACCCACTCATCGCTTACCATCAGCATTCTCCTTATACACTTGCATTGCTACCTCCAAACTTGTGAAAACCCTTGGTGTACTTTAAAGATGGCCTTGACAAATTAAACCACTGCTTCAACATTAGATACACCGCTGGGTTCCATGTTAAAGGTGGGAAAAAATTCATGTTAAAAATGGGGAACAACGGATCAAAGAATGATAAGTATTGTTGTAGCTAAACTGGGCCATAGAAAGGTGAGGAACCCAATCTGAATGATCCGCGTCAGTCTAACATCGCAGGAACTGCTTCAAGCACTGATTCACGCATTAAGTCTGCCCATCTGATTGAGGGTGATAGGAAGTTGAACGGCAGGGGCGAATCTGAAGAATCTTACACAACTCTTCCAAAAGACAGAGTTAAACTAAGGTCCCTGATCACCAATAATTTCATGGGGAACCCCATGAAGCGCAAACATATGAGTGATGAAGAGCCTAGCCATTTCAGCCGCAGTTATTGTTGTTCTGCAAGAATAAAGTGGGTGAACTTCGTAAAACGGTCCACCATCATGATGGCATCATAACCATCATATAAAGGTAATTCTACAATGAAATCCGCTGATAGGGAAGTCCAGGGCCCTCCAGCCTTCTGAACTGGTACCAACAACCCCATTAAAGGTTGCCAATTTGGTTTCATTTGATTGCAGATCAGGCACTCTTTACAATACCATCCCACCTGAACAGGTAAGCCTTTCCAATTGTAAGTGTGTCAATTTAACTCCAAGGTCTTTGCTTTCCCAGGATGACCAACGGTAATTCCTTCATGATGGTCCTGGATGATTTCCAGGCGAAGTGGTCCAGAAGGAACCCATAAGCGCCACTGCAACCACACCATCTCATCCTTTACATGATAACCCCTGGTTTGATCCTCCTAATTCAGTTCGCTCTTGGAAAGTACCATAGTATTTTCGGCCAACAACAGCTGAGAAAGGAATAACTTCCTGAACATACTGTATTCCTCCACATTTTCCAGAGGAACGAGCTCTGGCCTGTTGGCTGGGGGAGAGGGAAGTTGAGACACAGTCTTATCCGGTGGAATCATCAACTGAGTGTTATGAACCTCTACCTCCTTTGGATCAGGAGCTAATGCAGGGTTGCTGCCCAAGACATCTACCACTGCTTGTAACTCTTTGTCATAAACAGTATAGTTTAACTTGGGCAAAGACATCTTCCTGGAAAAATATCCCACCATATGCTCTATACCATCTTCACCTACTTTTAATAAGGCAGCTGCTATAGCAAAGTTGGAGGCATTAGTAGACACAATTAACGCATTTGAAGGATCAACCTGGCGAAGGACGGACGTGGACAATTGGATGCAAATTTACTGCTTGGAACGCATCCTCCAAAATGAGGGACCACTGAAGCACTTTTGCACCTATAGCCTTATATAAGGGTGCTGCCACCTTGGAAAGAAAGGGTGTAAACTTCTTGAGGAACGTACACTTCCCCAAAAACTCCTTAATTCCTTGAATGAAGTGGGGGTGGGCTACTCACAAATTGCTTTCTCCTCATCTGTAGTTATCATATGCCCTTGGTCAAACATGAAGTTGCCCAGAAAAATGACCTGGGACTTAAATAATCCACATTTGCTGATCTTCAGCGTAAGGAGGGCTTCCCTTAACCTCTCCACCACTTGCTGAAGGTGTATTGCATGGGTCTCATAGAAAGGGGAAAACACCAGAATATCATCCATGTAGTCAACCGCGCATACCCCTAGAAGGTCCCCCAAAGCTGCATTAATGCGACGTTGAAAGATATTAGGGGCATTCTTAAGCCCAAAGGGCATGACCTGAAAATGGAAAATCCCTTTTCTGATACAGAATGCAGTTAACCACTCCTGTCCCTTATTAATCCAGATCTGGTTGAACGCATTGAGGCAATCCAGTTTGGAGAAGACTTTAGCCTTCTCTACATAGCGCGCAATCTGAGAATCCAAAGGGATGGGATGGAGGTCTGGTAAAGTGACATTGTTTAGGCTTCCATAATCTACACAAGGGCTTAAAGTTCCATTGGCTTTCTCCAAAAAGAGAAGTGGGGAGCATGCCGGGGAGGTACGCTAAAAAATCGCGCCTTTGGCTAACTGCTCCTTAACCCACACATCTAATAATTCTTCCTCCCATACTAGCAAGGGGTAAATCGGGGAAGATATGCACACAAGATCAATAGAGAGCTTAAACTTACAAATTAAACTCTGAATGGTTAGTAATTCATTCACTGAAGCCGCATCAAATGAAGATTCCAAACTCTCCAAACAAGAAGGTAAAGGTACCTTAAGTGAGGGATTCAACAATGGAGCGAGACTGAGGGTGTGGATGTTGGGCCAGTGGGGCAAATCGCCCTGGAAGTTAGCCTCAGACAATCGAACAAATAATGTGTGACCATTTTTTAATGTGAGGGATATGGTATTTTCTTTCAAGTTAGACCTGACAGAAAACTTTCGCCACCACTCTACACCCAAAATAATGGGTACAAGAGGTTCTTGATAGCTTGGGAGTGTTTGGACAAATGATAGTTGCCAACTTGAAAGTCCAATGAACCCCAAATTCTCAGCGTGGGTATACCTTGGGACGCTTCTCCTCTAACCAAACCTCCTGGTACATAACTCAGCTCAAAATAGCCAGCTAGGCTTTGGTCCATAAAATTTTCAGAGGATCCAGTATCCACCAAAATAGTGGTGCAGAATTTCCCTAAAGGGGAGGAAAGGGTAGCAGTCAGTAGAAAATACCATGAATCATCTTTATTTAAAGCAGAAAACGCCAGTACTTCCCCAACAAACGCTTCATTTGGTATTAAAATGAAACTCTAGTATGTTTTTGAATCAAAGAATGGAGAGGGATAATTGGCCACTCTTACTACTGAGGCCACATATCCCATCATATCTTCATCTGGGGCATAAACATTTTCATATTGCAAACGCAGTTTCTTTTTAACCTTCTAGGTTCTGCGGATCATGGAAGAGGTCAAAATGGGGGTTCGCTGGGGTAATTTGATACACAGGAGTAGGTTCCACGCTGAGCCATAAGAGAGCAAATATGGTTTGGAGGTATATATGGGCTTTTATTATAAAACGCGTTTTGAGTCATAAATGACCCTAAAACCATTACATCAATGGATTTTCTGACGTTATCTAAGGCCACCACCACCAGGCTCATTTTTGAAGATGCCGCCAGCATCATCCAAATGTGCTGCTGAAGTAAATCCCATTTATTTAGATAAAAAATATAATTTATGGCGGAAAGTCAGTGAATCACGACTTCCAGATCATGGAGTGTCCTTATCTACTGGGTACAAGTAAGAAGGGAGGGTACTTTCCAGTTTGAGGCAGTCAAAATAACGCTGAGAAGCTCCAACCTTTGGGAAAAGGGGAAAACAGTGGTGCGGCTGAACACAGCTGAAGCCCACAGCTGGTGCACACCATTTACGCTTTGTGAAAGTCCCACATGAAAAGTTTGTGCACATAAGATAAAGTGGTTGGTCAACTAAAGTAAGGAGAGTGTCTATAACTCTCCTGTTCCCAGCGTGGAGGTGCATGGTGCACAGGGCCAACTCCAAGGAACTAGTCGCTAGTACAAAAATTACTAGAGCCTAGCAGAGGGTGCTTGAGCAATAAAACTTAGCTTGAGGAAGGTTATCATATGAGAGAATAACCAAATAGTAGCAACGCAATGCACCAAGTGGTAAGGAATAGGCTTCATAAGGTGGAGGGAACCTGGGCGGCCCAACGGTGCACTGGAAGATAGATTTAGCATAATTAAAATTAAGTGGTTAATGTTGCATGAGACCTCCTTGGTGAGGCCCACGCACAGGATCGTCCAAGATAACATAAATAGAAAACGTTGTACTAAACAAGGGGTTTTATTGTGAGGGAAGAAGTCGACCAACAGAAGAGATTGGTCTTGATATGAGAAATTTAAGGGAGTTCAGAGAAACAATAAATTGGAGGAAGCGGGTCTAAGATAAGATGCACCAATAATCACACATTTCCATTGAGCAATACATTATAGCTGGTAATTGACTGAATTTGGGTAATTGATCATAAGTGTGGCCACCCTTAGTTAAAAATTTTAAAAAATATACGGGTTTCAAGACCCCATTCTCCTAAAAACCAAAGTAACTGTTTTCATCCATTACAAAGCTAGTTCATTTTAACACTACTGCTCTCGTTCAGGGCCAAACTTTTCTTGCATCCATAGGACCAAATTATCATATTTTGCCTTCACCCAGCGTTGGTCTATGGTATGCTTGAGTTCAGGGAATCCTGCCAACTTCACCTTCTTGGCCTCCCTGCATGTAGCTTTGTATTTCACGTTGGTCCCAAGGATTATGTCATTTTCTAAATGAGACATGAGGAGAGGAATACTCTATCAAATTCCTTGCTACTGAAGTTACTATCAATCGAGTTCATGGCTGATCCCTATTACACTATTCTTCTCCTAACATTCTTGAGGGGTTTGATGTCGGATATTTGCCCTCTCAGCTATAAGATAAGAATATTGTTGGTCAAAATTGGCTGAAATGTGGAAATGTCAGACATTTACAAGTCCATGACATTGATATGATCGATTTAAATAACAAAAATATCAGCCAAAATACCCTGATCAATTCTCGGTGTAACCCCACAAATAGCGGTAGCACAATTTCAAATACTCCTTGGGGAACTAAAAACAAGATTGGGCATTCAGATTACTCTGACCATGCAGCAGACCCTGGGATGTCCATTGGATGATACTCCCCCAGCTGAAACCAGGTCCATTAAAGCACTGACGCGGGGACCACCCCCTTTTATAGGCATGGTAGGGGTCCCCTAAAGTGCATAACATTTAGTGAATAGGTATTGGATGAAATTCACTAAATTGTTACCCCACTGGTACGTATTAGCCAAATTATTCACCATCCATTTTTTAGCCTAAGTGAAGCAATTATTCTGAGATTTGATAATCTACATTTCTATATATTTTTTAATTCAGAAGGTAACAAGCTGTTCCAATTTTACCCTTAAATTCCCTTTGACCCTCAATACAGTTTAGATACTGATCAGTAAGATATTTAGAGGATTCAGTTTTTCTTTCCCAGTGGTGCCTAATAAAAAACTATACAAACTATCCCTAACTTTCTAGTTTTTCAAGCTTTATTATATTGTTTACTTTCAGTGGTTCCAACCCCCTATTGTTATATTTTATGTAAAAAGCACCAGAGAGCCTCCCCAATGCAATAAATACAACACCAATTACCCTGTCCCGTGTTAACTTAACACCTCTAGTAATTCTCTAGCACTGATTAACCCTCTCAGTTTTTTCATCTGTTTGGTGATGATTTTTAGTTGACAGGATTTTAAGTTCAAAATCTGAAATAACCTGCTTCCAATAATGTGAAGTGAATTGTTGGCCTCTTTCAGATATAAAATCCTTGAGTATTACGTGATTCAAGAAGACATTCTTGATTAGTAACTGAGCATCTTTTTGGATGTGACATTGGTGGTTGTGGGAATAAAGTGAGCCATTTTTATGAACTAGTCAACTACAACCAATGCTGCTTATACCTCAGATACTGGGACAACTCAACTATGAAATCTTTGGATATTGACCTCTAAGGCTTCTATAAGAACTTTAAAGGTTCCAATTGACTAAGTGTCCTTTCAGTGAATTTTCCTTCAAGAAACGTCCACTATTCAAAATTATTACTCAAATCAGCCTTCACACATTGACAAAATGCATCTTCTCTATAGGCCTTCAAGATTTCATCCTCCCATTCCACCAGAATTATGTGAGTGATCTGGTTCACTTGATTCCGTTCTTTAGTAAAACTTGTGTGCTATACACTGTGATCTCCATTTCTGCAGGCAACAATATATGACGTCTTCTTTGGAAATCTAGCACCACATTGACCTTCCAAGGCTTATATTATTTTTTAGATCATGATCAGCTTGGTAAGAGGCCATCTGGATGGTCGCTGATTTAGTTGCAGCGGAGACAAGAAGTATGTCAGGTTCTTATGGTTATTCATGATCTTTACAGGGTTTTTTGCCCCACACAAGTTCTGTCCCCGGTGTTTCAAGGTCTAAATTTTTTTCAGCTCTCTTTGTCATATATGGGGTAGTTACATTTAGCAGTGATAAAATTATTGGATTAGAATCCTATGGGATGCACCCTTCTATCATCCTCCTCCTGCAAGAAAACCACCCAAGCATATCCAGAAGCATCAGTTCAACCACAAAGGGATTGTTATAGTTGGGATTGGACAACACTGGTTCAGAAACAATGGCAGCCTTCTTGTCAGAAAAAAATTCACCACTTGGGTCTAATTATAAAAAAGCACTTTATAAAGTGAGCCAAGTCAATGGTTTTCAATAAAAATAAAAGCCTTTGATTTAATCTTTTCAAAAGTTTGTCAAGCCTAAGAAATTGTGAATGCCCTTCTATCTATTAGGTGTAGCCAAGATGTGATGGCATTTACTTTAACTGGTTGCCATGGTGAACCCATGCTTGCCCAAAACATAACTAAGAAATTTAACTTTTTCCCGCGCAAACTTACACTTAGAAGGCTTGACATGAAGGCTGAACTCTTTAAATTTCTTACATATCAATTGAAGATGGTAAAAATGTTACTATGGTAAATTACTATACACTATATATTTTCCAGATAAGCCACGCAGAAATGGTCCATTTAAAGTCCAAAACTGTATCAATCACTTGGTGAAAAGTACCTGGCGCGTTGTAAAGGCCATATGACATGATAAGATACTCAAAAAGTCCAAACTTCATCTTAAAAGTCGTTTTCTAATCATAATCTTCTCAGATCCTGATCTGGGTAACTGCGTCCCATAGTGCTACCTTTAAAAGATAGGTTTCTCAGAAAACTGATCACATAATTAGTTAGCATCAGTCGGAGGGTATCAGTTTTAATAATGTATCATTTAACTTTTGATTATTTTAAAAAGGGGCGCAAACCTCCTTCTTTCTTGATTACAAACAAAAGTGGTGTTGAACATAAGACTGAGACTTAAATGTAACATTTCTTCAACATAGTATCCAAGTACTTACATAATGCCACCTGTTCCTATTGGCTGCAACTATAAATTGGTCCATGAGTAGGTTGCTTCCTTTCTACCAAGTCTATTGCATGATAAAAAGAGCTGTGGGATGGTAGCAGCTTTGCTTATTCTTCACTAAACATTTCAGGCTAAGCTTTAAGTTATGCTAAATCATTCCTTTACATGCATCGAGTAAAAATTTGTGGGGATTATGCAACATACAATCTTAGAACATACCTTTACTTATTTATTATTATTCTCACTGTTGAACCACTTTGACTGTGGTGGTGTTCCTACCATAGTCATGCTGAAGCTCCGTCTGGCCTAACCATGGAAAGCCAAGGATTACGGTCTGGGGTGTACTCTTTATAATTTAAAAATCAACCTCAATTTTTAGGGAACCAACTTCAAGGCTTATGGGGTGATCACAAAAGTAGGCAATGAACTGTTGACCATTTCCTAGGGTTATAGTCAGTGATATAATCTTAAATAGCACTCCCAACTGTTTTACCATTTCCTCTGTTATAGATTTTTGTGACGACCCACTATCCAGTAAAGCCTCATTATGGAATACAGTATTTCCCATTTTAAAAAAAGTATAGGATAAACTTTATAATAATGCGTTTTGTTATCTATTACAAAAATGAATATAAAACTTAACCTTTTTTTGGGTATAGTAATTATTGATGATCAGGATTATTGCAAAAAAACACAATCTTTTCTTAAAACGTTGTTGATAATCTTCAAGTCTCATGTTTTGCACTTGCTTCTTGTAAGCAGGACCTTACCACATGAGAGTTCTTCTCATAAACATGTTTGCAGAGATTTCCAGAAATTCTCTTAAAGTCAGTGTGATGATGTGATGGCTTATCATATTTGCTAAGTGACCTTCTAACCCTTTGATATAATAAAGCGCTCTCATATTCTCATCTAATTCTGCATTTTGAAAGTTCTCCAAGAACTTATTAGTGTAAATTTTTAATTTGGGAAGGCTGACCAGGGGATGGACACTTCTGATATGTAAACAAAAGAACTAAAATCAGCAAGAGGCACCCCAGAGAAGCTAACTCCTTCTCCTGTTGCCAGCAGGAATGCCAAGGAAAGGAAGGGGTATTGTGAGTAGAGGCTTTCGCCACTATTAAGCACTTATGAAGGAAAGGTTCTGAAGTGATGAACCAAACTGGAAACCAGGATGAGACCAACTGACGGCGACGGGATGGTAGGTACCCAATCAACCATGCTTTAAATCGATCATTGAGGTGCGACTGTAATCAGCGTACAGCTTCCTGGAGGGTGGGAGTAGAGCCTGAGATGGCGTCCAAGACAATCGTGTGGATAGTCCACATAGCGATTGCAACAACTAAGGCTTGGAGGGATGAAGGGATAGGGAATTCAAGAACAATGAGAAGATATCCTTAGAAAGGCTGAATGGTTGTGGTTGATCCTGGAAAAAGAGACGTTGAACCTCACTCCAGATCGCCTTTGATGGAGGGCACTCTTCCAGGAGGTGAACCAAAGTCCCATACTGGTCACACATAGCACATGGGGAGTGCAATGCATTGGAGCATTTGGCAGTATGGTATTCCCATTTCGAGCAGTGCCACACATGGGAACGAACTTGTGGCTGCAAATGAGGGTGATGGGCGTACTTCCAGATGGCTTTCTGAGTATTGAGGGAGTAGGGGATGTTTGACATGTCCAGGTAGTCCACCCTGGCTATGATAGGAGATCTTATGGGTATCACTCCATTCAGAATGTGATGGCCTTGTACTTCCTGGGTGAACTGAGGAGTAGGGAACCCCCTCTGGCAGTGTGGCCACTGATGCAGATCCTCCACTCAGCACTCCGCATGGAAAGGAAAATTCGTTTGAAATGGGGTGACGTCCCATGTGGGCCCACAGCAGAAGGGTGTGAGGCAATATACTTTAACAGAGTGTTAATTCTCAGCGTTTGGGCTCAATTCCGCTGAGTTGGTTTTGCACAGGGTATGAGCCACTGAGCAACCAAATTGAATGATATGAGGATTGCCAACTTATAATAAAACTTAATAAAATATGTATGGAGCTATCATTCCTTATTGCAACCTTTATTTTAATATGAATTGCAGACTTATCTGCGCACTCCTCCTTTTTTCTAAAAAACCTCTAACCCTTTTATCTTCCATCAGACTCTTTATACTTCAGTTCCCCAGCTGGATGCATCCTCAGCTTGGTACTCTTCTATTCTACTTCCCTTTTTGACTTACTCTCATTTGTATTAAATCTTGGCATAAATCCTTTAGATTCACCAAATGCTTTATTTTGATGCGCTTAAATTACCAGTACTAGTTCGATTCCAGCGGATTCCATACATTCTGCCATATCAACTTAGGGCTTATTGTCCAGTCATATTGGAATTGTGACATCACCCCCTCCTTGACTGGATGATAGGTTCTTGCTGTTTGTATGCTCAAAGGAACTTAGTGTGGACTTGATTGATAACCTGACCCCTAGCGGGTTCCTTAATTGTGTAGACATCTGTGCCAGCCTTCTCAATAATCTCAAATGGGCTGACCCAAATGTCAGAGAGCTTATTTTTTCTTCCAAATCCATGCTGATTGTGGAATAAAATGTAATCCCCTACAGCAAATAATGGAAGACTGCTCATCGCTTCTGGTCAGCTGCCTGGTCGCGGATTTTCTTTGCTATACTGGTGGAGTAGGCTTCCATTTGCAACTTGATCAAAGTATCTGTGAGTTGATTCAAATATCGCTGAGGATTCACCCCACCAGTGTCCTCTACACACGAATATAACAAGGCAGGCAGAGCCAGATGTCAACCATACAGCAGTTGAAATGGGCTCTTACCAGTGGCAGAATGATAGCTGATATTATTAGCGAACACAGCAGTAGGTTGAAGGGCACTCCATTCTGAGGGCCAATCCATTATCTATTTGTGGAGTATGTTCACTAGGGTTCCATTGACTCGCTCTACCATCCCATTGGATTCTGGATGATAGGGGGTGGTCAAAACCCCATGAATCGCCATCAACTCATTTAACTTTTGCAGAATATGCAAAGTGAAGCTGATTCCATTGTCTGTCAAAATGAACTGCGTGGCAGCCATGCCACTGTATAATGCACTCCATAATGAACTTGGCAGTGGTGACCGCACCCAAGTTGCTAATAGCCCTGGCTTCCACCCATCATTTAAGTGATTGATAGCAACAGTTATATACTTGGATTGATTGGCACTATTTGGCAGAGGTCCCACTACATCAATGGAAATGGTGTGCCAAGAGAACTGGGGTTTCAATATTTGGTAGGTGGTTTTCCTGCGGAAAGGTTTTTCTACTTGACACTGATGACAACAACTAATTTTTTCCAATATGCCATAATGCATTCTCTCCCAGTAGTATTAGGATCACAACATTTCCAGTGTTATCCGCAACCCTCCATGGCCTACAGCCCGATGAGCATCCATAATTATTGCAGGTCAGGCTGAAGGCTTAGGAAAACTCAACATCTGGTCGCCGGTCTGCTTATATAGTTCTCCTTCATATAGAAAGGTATCCGCCCTAAGTCCATCTAGTACCTTGATCACATGCGGTGTCTCATCCTGGTATTTATTTACCACCATCTTCTCATACATTATGTTGGCTAGATCCGCTGTGATTGCGACTGTCAGCAGCCTAGAGAGACAATCCTCATTTTAATGTTTCACTCCCAGTCGATACAAAATCTCAAAATCATATGCTTACAGCTTCAACGCCCAACATGCGAGCCATCCCTCCAGTTCACAAAGATTCTGTAGCCAGCACAAGGAAGCGTGATCCATCACTACTTGAAATCTCATACCATGCAGATATACTCAAAACTGTTTATAAGCATAAATTACCGCTAAACATTCTCACTCAGTAACGGTGTAGTTCCATTTGTGACAGTTCAAACTTTGACTACAGAAGGCAACAGAATGATCCATACCATCATCGTCCTTCTGAGATAATACTGCCCCTATAGCAGAGAGCGAGGCATCTGTTTACACTATAAATGTCTTATCAAAGTTGAGGTATTGTAAAATGGGTGCACTTGTTAACGCGGTATGCAATACATTGAAAGCGTTCTGGGATCATTCCATCCAATTGAAAGAAGCGTTTTTCTTTAATAACTTGAAAAGTGAGGCCCCAATGCAGCTGAATTTGGGAATGAACCATTGGTAATACCCAACCATTCCCAGAAAGACTTGAATGTCCTGCTTATTCACTGGGTGAGTCATCTTGCTTATCGCTTCCACTTTAGCCAGCTGCAGTTTAAGCCCATGTGAATCCACAAAAAAATCCAAGGTATTCTAATTGTTCCTTAAAGAAATGGCAATTTCAAGGCTTATTTTTGATATTAGTGGCAGCGAGGCGCTGAAACTTTTGCTCCAAGTGGTCTAGGCGCTCTGTAAATGTCCATGAAAACACATTGATGTTTTCAAGGTAAACTAAGATGTAGGACAGCTTTAAATCACCTAAAATCATATCCATGGCACACTGGAACGTAGCCGGAGCATTACACAACCCTTGCGGCATGCGCATCAGCTGGAACAATCCTCTCAAGGTGATGATTGCACATTTCTCCCATTCTGTTAATGGCAATTTGATCTGCCAATACCCTGAGATCAGATCCACGGCAGAAAATAGTTCTCCCTGCTCAATCGGTCTAATGCATCATCAATCTGTGGAAGAGGGTAAAAATCCTTATTTGTTACATTATTGAGTTTATTTTAGTCAATAACCACTCGATTTGTGCCATCCTTCTTTTTTACAATGAGCACAGGCGATGCACACGGACTGTTTGATGGCTCTAGCATTCCTTTCTCAATAAGTTTATCTACTTTGTCAGAGACAACCTCTTCCACTGCTTTTGAACGTCTAATGGGTCGTGAATGAATGGGAGGTGATCCCCCATATCTATCCGATGTACCACCCCTTGAGCACATTTCAGGTCATGATCATCAATAGCAAAAATATCCCAATACTTTTCAAATAAGGCCATAGCCTTATCTTGTTGTTCCGCTGATAATCACATGAGCGCTTCCCATGGTACTACAGTCAGTACTCTGAATGAGGAGCGAGCCAGTAATCTGAGATCTTCCCATGAGCCAAAGTCATGATTATGACGAACTTCCCCAATAGGGACGAAGTGTAGGTAAGCCACCACTTGGTGCCACCTGATTGTTATTGTCTCCTTCTGTAGGTTCGCGAGCAACACCTTCACCTCCCCATTCCCAGGAAACAATAACCCTGGAGCCACATGTGGTTTGAGCCGCGAGTGCTGATGAGGCGCCAGGATTTCTCCATAAAGCCCCATAGGGACTTCAATTTCAAGCCCAGTCCCTCTTATGCCCTGGTGTCCAGACGGTAAGCTTAAAGGGCGTATTAATCAAAGCAGGATCCCCTTATACTCATATATCTGGTTGGGAAGGATCTTGGTCCACCGACTCAGTTGCTGGTAGCAAACAGGGATTACTCCATCACTGTATGCTAGATTGATCTGACCGGAGTAGACTGGATCCTTTGGGATTCCACCAGAGGAAAATATACTGGAATTTGTTGACCAAATATGGTAAGGGTTTCTTCCACTATATCTATCACAACGCCAAATTTCCTCATGAAAGCCGCGCCAATTAACATATCATAGTGGTTATTTGGCAAAACCACCGCTGGAGCAGACACCTGAACTGACCCAAATTGTAGAGGCAACGCGCTATATTCTCCTTCTGACACTGTGCTGTTCATTCCCATGGTCCCATATACTATGCGATGGTCCACATCCGGTTTTAACATAAAGTTTAGCCACCAACCAAGTGGAGACTATGTTCACAGGTGCTCCCATGTCTATGGTAGCGCGGATTTTCGTGTTTTGAATAAATATGTCGCAATAAGTACATTCTGAGTAGGAAGAATCATTGGTGCTTATTACTTGTACGTTTAAGGGCTTTGTGCTACTCAAAAAAGAAGAAATGCCCTTGCTGACTTGAGGATACTCCCTAGCGATTTTCTCCACTGGAATGGCTATGTTAACCCCTTACTAAAGGAGTGATTTTAAATGAAGGATCCGGTTTGCTAATGCCAGTCTGTTCTAGGATCTGCCACACATATGGCTTCTGCACATCCTGGCAAAGCTTGGCCTGATGGGGTGAGCCTTTACTCATGGAAGCAGAAGCAGGGGTATAAAATGAAAGCTGCTGGTATAAAACATCATCCAATTGAAGGTTAATTTCTACACAATAAGATGTTTGAGAATTGTTGGGGACAAGTGATATGGACTTAGCAGAGCTAGAGCGTCCCGTATCTACTCCACTCGAGCTTTTTCCCTGCTCGCTTATCCTAGTTGGCATTGCATACACATGTGGTTGACTAGGGCAATTGGCTGCATAATGCCCTCTTTGTCCACACTGGAAGCAAGTGTTCATGAAAGGTGCGCGTCTATAGTTTGGGGTGGAAGACCCAGGCCAATAATTGCTGGTAAGGTTTCAAGGTCACAGATGAACTGGGGAAGCGTACCTGGGCCAGAAAGGGTATATTGACTCATATGAGGGACAAATACGTTCCAGCGGCTGGTAACCCAGTCGCTGTGGCCTATACTCCGCAAGGGTTGGAGCGGGGGCAACAGAATTTTTCAGGCTACATTGGGGCGCTGTTTGTGGTGGAGAGCCACCGTAAGGCGTTCATGATCTGAATAAGTCTGGTATCCCCATCCAACACATGAACCATAGCGTTATATAGTTCCTGATATGGTTTGACATCCGCCATCATTGATATACTTACATCTTCAGTGGTTAAGATATTGGCCCCAAGCAAAACGTGTGCTTCTGCTGAAAACCGCTCAGAAAATTCTGACAGAGTTTCGTTTTGGTCAAACTGTATAGTCATAAAGTCAGCTTTTCATTGACACATCTTAATAGCGCCCCTGAACAGCCGGATGATAATTGCTTTTACTTGTGCATAAGATACTGAGCTGTTGGAAAGATAGCAGGTCACCTGATCAGCGCTTTCCACATCCAAAGCGGACAGAAACAATTTCGCTTTTTGTTGATCTGTAGCTCCTTCCACAGCGAATTTAAACCACTTAAAGTAACCATGTAGGTTCCCGTCATGACTGAAAGGAGGTAATTTCTCAATATGAATGAATTTGCTTTGCTCTGCGAACTGTTCGTTGATCAAATGTTGCAACGTTTCATATTGTTGTTGCAATTTCTGGCGGACTCCCCTTTCTTTGTTCAGTTGCTGTTCTACAGCTTGTATTTGTAAAAGAACTTCTTCTATTATATACTGCGAGCAGGGTTGCTTTCAGAATAAAGGAGGACTCCTCATTGTAGAGTAATTGGCTTTCTGGTTGTTTTCAACTATAGTTGCTTAGTGGGCCCCCTGTAGTGAGCACCACTGTTAATTCTTGGCGTTTGGGCTCAATTCCGCTGAGTTGGTTTTGCACAGGGCATGAGCCACTGAGCAACCAAATCAGATGATATGAGGATTGCCAACTTATAATAAACCTTAATAAAATATGTATGGAGCTATCGCCCCTTATGGCAACCTTTATTCTAATATGAATCACAGACTTATCTGTGCACTCCTCCTTTTTCTAAAAAATCTCTAACCCTTATATCTTCCATCAGACTCTTTATACTTTAGTTCCCCAGCCGGATGCGTCCTTAGCTTGGTCTTCTTCTATTCTACTTCCCTTTTTGATTTTCTCTCATTTATATTAAATCTCATCATAAATCCTCTTGATTCGCCAAATGCCTCATTTTGATGCACTTAAATTACCAGTACCTGTTCAATTCCAGCGGATTCCATAGATTCTGCCATATTGACTTAGGGCTTATCATCCAGTCATATTGGAATCACGACACAGAGAATGAGGGTGGGTAGGATTGCCGAGGTCCAGGGCGTGGGAGAAGTTGGAGCAGGCCGCATGTTGTGAATCTGATATGACTGGATGTTAAGCCCAAGGTCATCTGTCGAAATGAAGGGAATCTGCTGGAATCAAACTGGTAACAGTAATTTAAGTGCTTCAAAATGAGGCAATATCATATTGTTGATTTGACAAAATCAATGAGATATGGAGAATTGAGTTACCAAGCCATTTAAGTAATATCATCTGATATTGTTACAATATAAGCTGGATGAGATGATTGTGGAGAGGGGGATTTTGTAAAGAGAAGGGGAGATAAAAAGAGAGAGAGAAAAGGAGAGCGTGAGCAGAGAAGATCTTCTGTATTTATTATGTTAAATAAAAGTAGCATAGTTGGTGCGATCGCCTCCTATATTATATAAATTTATTACATTCATTTGTGGGACCAACGATCCCCATATTGTTGAGCCATTGCTCAGTGGATTACACCTTATGCAACTCGTTCGGCGGAATAAGCCATATCTGCCAAAAGTTAACAATGGTGCTCACTATAGGGGGCCCATTGATCAACTATTTACAACTTCATCAATAGTACGTATGGCGCAACCAGCTTGCTTTGATGGGTTACTACCCCCGGTGGTTGAAATAACTCACTATGGGGAACTGAAGCTTGCTTTGGATACCTTACTTCAGACACAAAAAGTGCTGTTTCAAGAGAATAATAATATTACTGAGCAGCTCAACCATGCCTTCCGCCAACTACTTCTGGTAGGTGACCATGCCAACCAACTTGCCAACCTTTTGAGTAGCACGACGGAGCAGCTAGACTGTGTGGAGTATAAATTAGATAAGGTCGTTAAGTAAAAAGAAGTCTGCAGTGACAGGCTGCCCTCATTTAACCGTGATGGTAACATACATGGGTTTTTCAAGTGGTTTGAGTTTGCCATAGAGGGGGCTTCTGATCAACGAAAAGCTAAACTATTGTTATCTACGTTGGATGTTTCAAGTGCTGATCAAGTTACTTGTTATCTTAAAGACAGTGCTGTAGCTTATCAAGAGGTGAAGGAGACTGTTATTCGTCTGTTTGGGGTAAAGCAAAAATGGCACAACGCAAAGCGGACTTTTTAACAATATCCTTTTAAAACGATGAGTCTTTAACACAGTTTGTGGAGCAATTCACTAATGAGGCGCATGTGTTGTTGGGTGCCAATGTCTTATCTATTGAGGAGGTGGGCATAGCGATGACAGCAGCTATCAAGCCCTACCACAAATTTCATAATGCTATGGTATATATTCTTCAGGAGGATGCGGGGTTACTCAAAATCATCCATCATTCACGCCGTTTTTCCACCACTTTTAGTGCTCCCAATGTGGAGCGGAAGGATCCTGTACCTGCCACGAATATTCCGCTAAATGAAGGATACCTCTAATATGAGGATAATCAGTGGGTCACTCCTTGACCACTTAACTCATGGGCGGGTCCTCAATGTCCTTATTATGATTAAACCGCTTATCCTTAGGCTCATAATAAACCATGGTTCAAAAGTAGACCCAGACCTTCTGGGGTGATTCCAAGACGAGTGCCAGTCCCAAACGATTGTTTTTCGTGTGGTCAAACAGGTCATTATGCGGTTAGCTGTCAGGCCAAACCAAGGGCCCATACAGTATTTGTTGTCCCATATGAACAGGGAAAAGGGCGAGTGGAGTAGAGACGGGATGCTCTGCTTCTGCTAATTCAATTGTAATTGTCCCTGATGTACATCATGAATCACCCTGTTTCACCTCCGGGGGCACACTCTGAGGATTTACTAATCTAACGTATCCCTTACCACCTATTGGCCTCAAGCCGAGGTAGAGACCCCAATAATGCAGACATGGGGCTCCGCCAAGACATATATAAGCCATATGCCTGGAAAATCCTTGAGTGGAATGGTATGATCAGCGGTGAACCCTCCTCATATGTTGCAGCTTTGGAGGGGGTGGATGTGGCGGTTCCTGTAGAAAAGATTGCTCAAGAGTATCCTCATGTTGGGGCTGGTGTGTACACTTTTCTGGGTAATCAAACGCCCTTGAATGTTTATGTATTGAACACCAAGGTTTCTTCTTATTCAGAATGCACCTACTGTGACATATTCGTACATATTACTAAAATTTGAGCGATCATTGATACAGGCGCTCCTGTCAATATAATATCCACCAGACTTGTAGCTAAGCTTCCGCTGAATCTAGATGTGGACCACCGAGTAGTGTATGGAACTGCGGGGGCCCAGAGTACTGTGTCAGAAGGCGCATATAGCTCATTGCCCTTGAAGTTTGGTTTCGTCAGAGTGTCCACCCCAGCTGTGGTGTTGCCTAACAACCATTATGAAATGTTGATTGGGGCTGCATTTATGCAGCACTTTGAGGCTGTGGTTAATATGGAGGACGAAACCATCAGTATACTGGGACAACAGATCCCGATCTATTTTACTTCCTACAGAGTCCCAGAGGACCCAATCCTCTCCGGGAAAATTAATCTTGCTTATAGCGATGGTGTGATTCATGTAAAATATTGACAGATGAAGCAAAGGACCTGAATACTTCCAAACCAGATTTATGAGTACAAAGTGATTCCGCTATGAACTGCAAATGCTTGGACTATCCCTTTGGGGCATCAGGTCATAATTGGGACTGAGCTTGAAATTGACATTCCAGGAGGTCTGTATGGAGAGGTTTTGGGGCCTTATCACCAATTGTGGCTCGAACCTCATGTGGCTCCTGGGTTACTGTTACCAGGGCAGGGAGAAGTGAAGGTGCTGATAGTGAATCTGCAGAAGGAGGTGATGAAGATTTGGCAGCACCAAGTGGTTGCTTACCTGCACCTGATCCCTATTGATGAGGTCCACCAGGTAAACAACTTTGGTTTGTGGGAAGATCTCAGCTTGCCTCTAAAAACCCCCTTCAGCGTAATGACTGTGGTTCCACGGGAGGTGCTAACTGGTCTATTGGAGGATAAGAAGGATAGGGTGATGGATCTGTTTAAAAAGTACCACAGTATTTTTGCAACCGATGATCATGACTTGGGTTGTGCTCGTGGGGTTGTGCATTGAGTGGACACAGGAGACCACCCCTATTAGGTCATGACCTATCCATCGCTCAAAGGCAGCAGAAGAAGTTGTATCTGCAGAAATAGATACCTTGGTGGAACAGGGAATGTTGGAGCCATCAAAAAGTCCCTGGGCATCTCCAGTGCTATTGTCGAAAAGAAAGATGACTCCAATCGAGTATTACTCAATTATCAGAAGCTTAACAGCATTACAAAAAAAGATTTGTACCCGCTCCCACGAATAAATGACACTTTAGATTGGTTAGGTGGGGCCAAGTATTTCTCTGCTATGGACTTGATATTGGGGTACTGGCAGATTGAGTTGCCCAAGGTGGAACAAGAGAAGTGCACTATAATTACCTCAAAGGGATTGTTCCAGCCTACACGTATGCCACAGGGTTTATTTAATGCCCCCGCTACATTTCAGTGGGCTATGGACACTATTCTAGGTGACTTAAAGCCGTCGTGCGTTCTTGTCTACCTTGATGATATCAACGTGTTTTCATGGATGTTCACAGAGCATCTTGGACACTTGGAGCAAGTGTTCCGCCACCTTGATGATGCTAACATCAAAATTAAGCCCCAAAAAAGCCACTTTATTAAGAAACAATTAGAATACCTTGGCTTTGTGGTAGATTCCAACGGGCTTAGTCCTCAGACAGCTAAGGTAGAAGCCATCCGCCTTATGACTCAACCAAGTGATAAATGGGATGTCCAGGTGTTATTGGGTATGGTCAGTTACTACTGACAGTTCATTCCCAATTTCAGCTGCATTGGGGCTCCACTCTTTGAGCTACTTAAGAAAAACGCTGACTTTAACTGGAAGGATTGATGTCAAACCAATTTTGATGTATTATGAACCGCGTTGGCTATTGCGCCTGTTTTGCAATATCCCAATTTTGAAAAAGAGTTTATTGTGAAAACGGATGCCTTGCTTTCCGCTGTAGGGGCTGTGTTGTCCCAAAAAGATGATGACAGTGTGGAGCACCCCATTTCCTATTGTAGCCACAGTTTAACTGTCCCTGAATGGAATTACACCATGACCGAGTGGGAGTGTTTAGTGGTAATATATGCATAAAAACAATTCTGGTTCTACCTCCATGGGGTAAAATTCAAAGTGGTAATGGATCATGCCTCTTTGCGCTGGCTACAGAATCTGCGGGAACCTGAAGGGCGTCTTGAGCAATGGGCTTTGAAGCTCCAAGCATATGATTTTGAGATTCTGCATTGGCCAGGGGCAAAGCATCAGAATGCGGATTGTCTTTCCCATTTACCCACGGTCTCCATTACAGCGGATGTGGTGGACATCATGTACAAAAAGATGATTGCGGGCAAATATCATGATGAGCCACCACCCATGATCAAAGTGTTGGATGGGCTTAGGCAGGATACCTTCTTGCGCAATGGGGAGCTATATAAGCGGATGGGGGAATTGACGCTGAATTTCCCAAAACCCTCTGTCATACCTACAATTATTATGGATGCCCATAGAGAATTAGGTCATGGAGGGTTGAAAAAGACGCTGGAGTTCTTGCGACCCCACTACTATTGGGAGAGTATGCACTACGATGTGCTTGAGACAGTTGGTTGTTTGGGTTGGGACCATCTAGTACTAAAAAAGAGACAGTTGGTTGTTGCCATCAGTGCCAAGTGGAGAAACCATTCCACCAAAAAACCACCTACCAGTTAGTTAAGCCTCAGTTCGCATGGCATACAGTTTCATTAGATGTGGTGGGGCCTCTGCCAACAGGCGCAAACTGCTCCAAATATATAATTGTTGCCATCGACCATTTGACAAGATGGGTGGAAGCAAGGGCTATCAAGGATTTGGGGGCTGTCACTACCACCAAGTTCATCCTAGAGTGTGTCATACAGCATCATGGTTGTCCGCAATTTATCCTAATGGACAACAGAACCAATTATACATCACATATATTGGCCATGTTGAATGAGCTCATGGTAATCTGCAGGGTTTTAACTACCCCCTACCACCCTGAATCCAACGGTATGGTGGAATGGGTCAATGGGACCTTTATAAATATTCCACGCAAGCTCGTAAATGAGCAGCCATCAGACTGGAGCACCCTTTTATCCACCGCTGTCTTTGCATACAATATCAGCTACCACTCTGCAACTGGTAAGAGTCCATTCCAATTTCTCTATGGATGACATCCAGCGCTACTGGCATTGCTTTACTCATGGTAGAGGATACTGGCAGAGTCGAGCCCCACTGCTATTTGGCTACCTTAACAAATACACTAATTAAGCTCCAAACTGAGGCATATTCCACTAATCTGGCCAAGAAGATTCAGGATCATGAAGCTGATCAATGTAGATGCAGCAGTCTTCTGCAGTTTGGGGTAGGAGAATTGGTCCTGTTTCATGACCAACATGGGTTCAGAAGAAGGAACAAGCTTGCCAACATATGGATCAGACCATTTGAGATCATCGAGAAGACCAGGGCTGATGCCTACACCATTAAGGAACCTGTGGGTGGTCAGATAATCAACTGAGTACACGCGAAGTTCCTCCAGCTGTACAAACAATAAAATCCTTATTGTCCATTCAAGGAGGGGTAATGTTGTGAATCTGATATGACAGGATGATAAGCCCAAGGTCAACCAGTGAAAGGAAGGGAATCCGCTGGATTTGAACTGGTAACGGTAATTTAAGCACTTCAAAATGAGGCAATATCATATTGTTGATTTGACAAAATCAATGAGATATGGCGAATTGAGTTACCAAGCCATGTAAGTAATATCATCTGAAATTGTTACAATAAAAGCTGGATGAGATGATTGTGGAGAGGGGGATTTCGAAAAGAGAAGGGGAGATAAAAAGAGAGAAAAAGAAAAAGGCAAGCATGAGCAGAGAAGATCTGCTGTATTTATTATATTAAATAAAATAGCGTAGTTGGGGCAATCGCCTCCTATTTTATATAAGTTTATTACGTTCATTTGCGGGACCAACGATCCTCATATTGTTGGGCCGTTGCTCAGTGGGTTACACCTTATGAAACTCATTTGTCAGAATAAGCCATATCCGCCAAAAGTCAACACCGCACATGACTAGTGCTGGGCTGAGAGCGCTGGGTTGGTAACTGCAGAAATCCAGGTGCCAATTATTTTGGCGGCGTGGGCCTCAAAGTTGAGCAGTCCCATACCACCACTACTGTGAGGGCCAAACAAGACATCCAGAAGCAATAGATGTGGGTAGCCTAACCAAAGCCACCATTGCAGTAAGGCGTATAATGAGGTTAAAAAAGATGAGGAAAAGTCAATAGTGTGGGCCACAAGCCAAACTTTAGATAGGAGAATAGAGTTGGCCAGCACTACCCTACCTGTGGGGGAATTTTGGCGGGCTCTGAGGGAAGCTATGCGTTTGTAACATTGTCCAGGTTATGGTGCTCCATCACAGTTGAGGCGTAGCCTCCCACCTCCAGCCACACCCCCAAATGGCGTACCGGACCAGCAGTGGGTCTTGACATGAAAGGGGGCACAAACGGGGTGGTTTGGGGTGGGCCGGGCAAGCAAGCCCTTGGGCTAGCTGCTGAAGCAGGTAGAAAATGGGGCGCTGGTGACCAGCGGGCTTGGAATCGACCAAGTAGAATGATTTAGGTTTTGGAGGCGTTAAGTGCACATTACTTACCCTGGAGTTAACCTGGATAGTTTCCCTGGATGGTTTCCTCAAGTGCGCGTACATCATTATTGTTAGACACCCCAACCACACAATCATCAGCAAACGCCAACATCTTGACTGATGATTGGCCAAAAACTTGGACACCAGTAAGGTGGGCATTTACGTTGCGCAAAACTGGGTCAAGGCTGAAGTTATATAAAAGTGAGCTTAAAAGGGTGCCCCTTGGCGTAGGCCCCTTTGAGGGTGAACTACATCAGTTATAAAGCCAGGGCCACGCACAGCCATTGTTGCAGATTCTGTGAGCAACATCACCTAGTTAATGAACCATTGGGGGAGGTGGAACTTGTGGAGGCAGGCTTTGAGTATTCCCAGTTAACTCTATCATAAGCTTTCTGCTGGTCTAAAAAAACAAGTGCTCCAGTAACCGTGGATTGGCAGACATTGTCTACGGTGTGTATGTTGTCCCAAATAGATCGTTTGGGAATGAAACCAAATTGCTCAGGGGAAATGAGATTAAGGGCGACTTCCCCCTGGTGGTTGGTCATGATTTTAGTGAATAATTTAGTATCAGTGCTAGTAAGTGATATGGGGCACCAGTCGGCCAAGTCCAGCTTATCCCCTTTCTTATACAGTGTTATAGTGTACGCCTCATGGCCCCCAGGAAGGAGACAAATTAAAAACAAACACTGATTCATTGAGGCAAGCAACAAGGAGGAGAAATAACTGAATTATCTCTTGTAGAACTCATAAGGAATCCCATCTGGACCTGGGCATTTCCTGTATGTTGCACCACAAACGGCATACCAGAGTTCATCCCAAGAAATTAAATTCATCAACTCTAGATAATGAAAAATAGTGTGGATACTTTAATTTTTAAGAAAACCATCAACTTTGGGTGGGTTGACTGGATCATAGCAATATAAATTTGAGTAATAATTTTGAACTTTAATTGCCACTTCAGTCAGAGTATCTGCAATGGAGTGGTCTGGCCGCCTCACCTGTGTGGAGCTCAAGCTCTTTCATGGTGCAAAGAATTTTCAGAAAAAGTAAGCAGAGCATGTGTCACCCGCCATTATGTTCTTTGCCTTATACTTTACACAAACATGATGTTTGTGTTGCCTTACCAGTGCATTGAGGCGAGCAGACACTTATTCCCACTTGCGACCCCAAGCTGGGCTGTAGCCTGCAGCAGTGACATTAGATTCCAGGTGGTTCACTTTTGCAAGTGTGCGAAAGATGACCACTGAGGCAGCCTGAGAGCGACATGATAAGATGTGTTTAGCCTGGTGGATGGTATTCTTTTTAAAATTTTACCAGGTTGAAAGCGGGTCTGCACAAAATTGTGTGGTAAACTCTGGAGCTGAGGTTTTGGTGTCCACCCATGAGGAAAACCTGGGCGATTTGATCTTGGTTGGGCGGAATTTGCACCACTTTGGCGCCTGTGACGCTGGGTGTATAAAGAGAAGGAAATCAATACCAACCTGTGGGAAGATAAATTGAGTTTTGTCTTCATAAAGTGTGCAACCTGAGGCCAAAATTATAACAGAGCAAGAATATGGTCAATGTGGGACATCGACCTCAGCTGATCATTATGCACATGGGGGCAATACATGTTTGGAAGCAGCGGTGCATGTTGAGGTAGGGTATCAAACAACCCCAATGTGGACTTTAGAATGCGAAGTTCTATGTGCCCCTGTGGGGGGTTAGGCGCCAAAGTCCAGCGGTCAGTGGCTTGATTGGTCCAGCAGCTTAATCGCCCACAAAAAACAGGTCATGGGGAAGCAGGAGGGAAGAAATTGTCGAGAAAAATTCCTGATAAGCTTATGCACAGGTTGGTGCATATACATTAATTACAGCATGCACTTCATTGTCGCATGAAAAGTACACAACAAGGACACAGCCATTGAGGTATCAAGTTGAAGAGATAAATTTAAAATTATGGGTCACTCATATAGGCACCCCACAGTGTGGTGACCAAAAGTAAAGGGAAGGAAGGAGCATGGTTGCCCATGTGTCCTCAGCATCGTATTGACAGTGGGTTTCCTGAATAGCCAGGATGTCCTTGGGAAAATTATTCTTTAAAAAACTCATTCTCTAGCCCAGGACGGCAAGGCCTTGAGTCCAGCAATGTTCAACATCCCTATAGTAAAGGCTCCCCCATTGCAACATAGGTGTGAGTGAAAGGGCCCCTTGCCCTTCAGCCTTCTGTTTTTCAGCATGTTGCTCTATGGCAGCGTGGGTATTCTGTGCTATGGAGTAAGTGTCAGTATGGGTTGCTTTTGTTGTGGGTCAGTCATTGGGTTTTGCCTTTGGCTCATTTGCCCCCTTGGTACGACTCTTTGGCTTGGAGTGTTCCTGTGGTGCGCCATTGAAGGTTGGCGAAAAATTGGTAGAGAAATTGGTGGGAAAATCAGTTTCAATTGAGGCTTGTAAACATTGTTTGGGCGTATCTGACTCACCCATCTGATTATCAGGTTGGATGGCCCAAATTGTTTGGTGGATAAATTCATGAGCTGCTTCTGCAGCGAATGACTTGTTGTCCTCCTAGAGCTGGGCAGGCGGTATCACAAATGCAGTCTTGGCCGCCACCCTGTAGGCCTGCTTGGCCTTCTTAAGCTCATGCGGGGACACAGGTTTAACTTGAATGTAGCACCCCGCACGCCCTATGGGAAGGCAGCATCAGTGTCTATAGCTGTTTCATAATGGGCATCTGAATCACTCATTGCCTCTGTGATGATTTTGTTTTGTGTAATGCCCTCCTTGGTGGGGCAGGTGTGGGCATTGAGGCCAAAAGTGTGACATAAGGTTCAGATAGGAGGTGCGCTATCCACGGTGACATGGAAAGGGCAGGATTCTTGCCCATCAACTAACACAAAAGTGGTGTTGAGGTTTTGGGTCAAATCTTCTGCAACTCTTGTGGATGGGGTGAGTACAGCGATTGATTTGCCTGTTCGCAGGTCCAGCATGAGCATAAAGTGCTGCCTCTTGAAGGATTGAATTTCACCATATGAGTTGAGCCCAGCCATTAGGTGGTACTCCAGCACGGTGCGCTTAATCATTGTAGGTAGGAAGTCAAATGTAACAAAAATTTGATTTGGATTAGTCCAGAGAGTGTTCTTCATGTCAACTACCCGTTAACCATCTGGGAGGTCCACACCACATGCACCTTTTCAGCTTCATCCGCCACTTGTTTGTTCTCAAACCTAAGGTCCAACCAACAATGGGGCATGGAGTGAAGTGCAACATACACTGCATTCAGATATGGGTGTGTACATCTCCACAAAACTTTTCCCAAAGTGCCATTTGTTGTATATCCAGGAATACTTAAACTCTGTGCTCCACTGATGACAGGGGCTGAAAATGCGAATATTTATGAACTAATTACATTTTTTCTAGAAGGCCAAAATCTCTGGGGAAATATTATCTGCCAGTTTTTTATTATTTTTATTGAGGCCGCCGGTGTCACTGGGGCATTTACAAAATTTAAATGGTGTGGGGCTCACTTTTGTGGCCTTTACATTGCTCGCCCAACTGCTACCCAACATTGGATGCACACTAATCTCCTCGATGAGATTATCAAACTTACCTAGTCTTGTATTGAATATGTTGCAAAAGTGTTTGCAACGAGAGGGAAAAGTCAAAGGACTTATGGTTGTATTCCTCAATCGTTTGGACTATTTGATGAAAATTTATCAATACAATTCATGTTTATAATTTGGTGCCAGTGGTGGTCACTGCAGCTAACAACTGGCCTTTAAAATACTTTATAATCTTCATTAAAATTCACATTCTCTTCTAGGGCGCTTATAAACCAACTCAGTTCATCAAATAGTGAGTTGTGCACTCAATGACATAAGTTTCCATGCATCATATGAATAGGTGTCAGGATATGCTTTGAAATATGCCCTAACAAACTTAAGATCTTTTTTCACTTAAGCTAAAGTTAATTTTTTAGGCAAAGATACATCTTGGTAAGTCATAAAAGTGAGGTTGGCCACCCTCACTGTATGCATCTGAAGGGTCCTACTACTTATTTATAAAGTTGGGTTATATTGCTTAACTGGGAAAACATTAGTACCAATAATTGATAACTTTTCATTAAAAAAACAAAATCAAAGCTCTCAACAATAAAAACGTGGTGGGATACTCATTATATTTCTGGGTGTCAAATTGTCAGAGACTGGTATACCACAAACCTGGTTGGGGGTGGCTTACCATATGCCAGCATAACCAAGGATTTAAATCCAGTATGACAAGGAAACTATATACATCCAAGTTTAAAAACTGATTGGCATGCTGTTGTGGTAGTTGCTTACAGATATGGTTCTAAAGGTGAAAGGTTGACAAAAGTTTCTTAAAATTTGGGGTGGTAGATCAGGATTGGTAACATTTTAGTTAATAACGTTAATAGTGTTTATAAAATATACAATATTCCATTGACCAAAAAATATAACAATAATAATGCTTAATTATATATTCTATTCAGCTTCCTGGAATTACCTAAGCTTAAATAAAATTGAAACTAGTACTATTCTTTAAATCTTCTAAAATGCGCCTTATGTATGATTTGAAAGGTAGTAGGAAACATCTCAGTCTCATTGCAATTAAGTTTTGGTATGCACTTAATTGGAATAAATGACTTTGCAATTAAATTTTGGCATGCGGTTAATTAACATAATTCCATTGCAATTGTGCTTTGGTATGAAGTAATCTATCTAGTACAGTATATAATTTCTTTGCTTGGTAGATAATATCTGTATTCTCACAAATTTTACTCATGTCAAGCTTTGCCCTGGCATTATCTCATTCCCCCAATCTTCTTTATGGTCAATTTAAACCAATTCTCTGTTGGTCATCTCCTTTATTAATAAATTCTATAAAATTTATCTGATGTGCCCATTTTCTGACCTAGCCGTGTACCTCCTTAAAAAGGTATTAAACTATTTAGGTTCTTTTATATTATTAAAAAACCATGCCGATCCAGTTTCTCTATAATGGAATCTGGACAATTGTCAATTGAAGCAACACAAAGCCTAGGATGTGAGACTCAAATTGTCATAAACCTCTGCCAAGAGTTTGAACCAATTGTTGTTTTTATAGGTCATCAAACAATCTTCACAATCTTCATGTATATACTTTTGGGCCTCAAAGGTGTAAACACTATCAGCGATGTCTTAGCTTTTTTGATATTTAATTCCATGGCGTTATAGACTTTGGTCCTAAAAATTCTCTTCTAAAATAGGAAGACATAGACACTCTTCTCACAATCCCCACCAAGGAGAAAGCGAAGTGTAATTGAAAGTACCTACTATTACCTAAATCACAAAATGAGGCATCAGCACATGCCTATATTCATGCGCTGCACTTGAAGAATTAAATAACTAGCAATAATAGTAAGCCTGCTAGTTTGGAGCACCCTGCAAAAGTATGGTAGAATTACCAATCACCAAACTTCCTCTGAGCTCAACCCACCAGCCTATGCCTTACTAATGAAGGCCCCAAATAACTGGGTAAAGAATAAAAATGTTTGACAAGCATGTACCAGCTTTATGGCCGTGGCTTCCTCAATAATCTAATCTAACCCCAACTCATTTTTTGGTTCTGGGATGCTTGGTCAAGTGGGTAAATGTTGATTTGGTCAGATTAACCATCTAAATGATTGATTAGCTATTTAATCTTATAATTAACTAATATATAGTCAGAGACTTTTGATTCACATACCTCAATACTGCACCTGCGTTTATCTGCAGTATTAATTAGTTTTAGTTAATTCACCTCGGTGCCTCAAATTTATGATATCTAATTAGGACGATTAGATTCTCATTCCCACCAGTGCAAAACTCAAATCCCTGATAAATCTACCTCACCCATGAGCATAATTTCATAAATTCTATCAAAATATTATTATAATTAACTACCTTGCCCGCATGCCATCATAAACTTGTTAAATAATAAAGAATATTATCATCATTTTGGCCACTTTTTCAGTGTTTCAATTGTAATTGGCTCATTGCTATTATTGTGTAAATTGCTCCAAGGTCAAAGCCTTAACATCTCTGCCTTTTCTAATTATTATGCAATTGTCCCAAAATTCGTAAGTTCTATTAAGTTATCAAGTATTTTTCACTGATGGGGACGAGGAATTTTAAGTAACATATTAGGACAGGTTTGCCATTAGAGATGATTTTGTTTTTACCATAGATTCTGAAGTCAACAGAGGAAGAAAATCTTATGATGCCCCATAGCCAATGGGAGTATTTGTTACTACAGTGTACTTTTATTTAAGTTAATAAAACCTGTTCTAGCTAACTAAGGTTTTTGTGTATTTTACAAGGTCTGTCTTCATAATTTACCTTATTACTTGTGCATTTTAACCTGTTCATCCAAAATCTGACACCCTTGTGCCAACTTCAACACATGTAAAAATGCATCAAGTGCTAATTTCACTGCTGTGCCTATAGAAAGTTTATAAATCTATACACTAAATAGTTCTATAAGCTACAATGTTTAAACTAAAATTTATTGCGAGGAAGGCTGACCATGGGACGGACACTTCTGAATCTGACCTGAAAGAGACAAAACTTAGTAACAGGGAAGGCACCCCAGAGAAGCGATTCTATCTCTTGTTGCCAGCGAGAAACGCCACTATGGGGAGGGGGAGGGAACGTGTGAGGAGGCCGTAGCCACAATTGAACACATGTGGAGGAAGGGGTCTGATTTGATGAACCAAACTGGGAACCAGGAGGAGACCAGCTGTCAGCGACGCGGTGGGAGGTATCCAAACATACACGCCTGAAATTGGTCCACCAAATGAGACTGGAATCTGTGGACAGCTTCTGGGAGGGTGGGGGTGGAGCCTTTGATGGCATCCAAGACAATCGTGTGGATAGTCCATATGGCGATTGCAACCACCAGAGCATGGAGGGAGGGTGGAAGGGGGAGGTCATTGATAAAGCAAACATATCTCTTGACAGACTGAAGGGATGTGTTTGATCCTGGCCCAGCAGACGTTGAACTTCGCGCCATATCACTTTAGATGTGGGGCACTTCTCCAGGCGGTGGAACAGCGTTCCATACTGGCCACACATGACGCAGGATGAGTGTAAAGCGTTAGAGCGCTCAGCCTTATGGTACACCCACCTCAGGCAGTGCCACACATGAGAACAGATTTGAGGCTGCAACAGAGGATGGTGTGCGTATTTCCAGATAGTTTTTTGGGTCTCAATGGAGTAAGGAATGTCCATCATGTCCAGGTAGTCCACCCTGGATAGGACATGGGGCCGTGTGGGGATCACGCCATCCTGGATGGGTAGCCCCTGTACCTCTTGTGTGAACTGAGGAGAGGGGCGGCCTCTCTGGGCTGTGTCCGCTAATATGAATTCTCCACTCAGCGCTCCACATGGAGAGGAGGATTCGTTTGTAGTGGGTTTTAGTCCTGTGAGGACCTGTGGCTGATGGGTGTGAAGCCAGGTATTTCATCAGGGAGTGAGGGTTCAGTGGATTGTTAAGGCCCAAGGCGCGGGAGAAGTTGGAGTGGGCTGCGCGGGACCAGTGTTGGGAGGGGAGCGTAGGGGCGGTGATGGCCACAATCTAGGTGCCCAGGATCTTGGCAGCATGGGCTTTGAAGTCAAGCAGGCCCATGCCTCCATGATGATGAGGGCCAAACATGACCTCTAGCCGTACTGGTGGTGGGTGGCCTGACCAAAGCCATCCTTGCAGCAGGGCATACAAGGATTTGAAAAAAGCTTGGGGAGAAGGGGATGGCGTGGGCTCCAAACCAGACTTTGGAGAGGAGCATAGAGTTGGCTAAAACAACCCTGCCAGTAAGGGAAGTAGGGTGGGCTCTGAGGAAGGCAATGCGCTTTGTCATGTTGTCTAGAATACGACTCTCCATTACTGCTGATGCGTACCCGCCTGCCTCCACCCACACGCCCAGATGGTGGACCAGCCCTATGGTAGGGCGTGGCACGAAGGGGAGCACCAGTGGGGTGGTGTGGGATGAGCTGGGAGGGCGAGCACGTGTGCGAGCAGATGGGCCAAGCTGGGCACTGGTTGCTGGGGCCCAGCAGGTTTGATACCGACCAAGGAGGATGATTTCAGTTTTGGAAGCGTTCAGTGCAGCATTACTTACCCAGGATACTCTTGGATGAGAGCTTCAAGTGCGCGTGCATTTTTATTATTAGACACCCCAACCACGCAGTCATCTGCAAATGCCATCATCTTGACTGGAGCTTGACCTGGCACATGGACCCCAGTGAGTTAGGCATTCACATTTCTAAGTAGTGGGTCAAGGCTGAAGTTGTATAAGAGTGGGCTAAGGGGGTCCCCTTGTCGCAAGCCCCTTTGAGGGCAGACTACTTCCGTTAGGAAGCCAGGGCCACGTACTGCCATTGTTGCAGATTCTGTGAGCAGCATCACCCAGTTGATGAAGCGAGGGGGTAAGCGGAATTGATGGAGGCAGGCCCTTAGGTATTCCCAGTTTACTCTATCATAGGCCTTCTGTTGGTCCAATAATACAAGTGCCCCAGAAGCTGTGGACTGGCATGCATTAGCCACAGAGTGCACATTGTCCCAAATTGACCTTCTGGGTATGAAACTGAATTGTTCTGGGGAGATGGTGGCAGATGCTACAATCCCTAAGCGGTTAGCCATGATTTTTGTTAAAATTTTTGTATCAGTGTTAGTTAAAGAAATGGAGCTCCAGTTGGCTAAGTCTATCTTGTCCCCTTTCTTGAATAGTGTGACGGTGAAGGACTCTTGTCCTCCTGGTAGGAGGTGCATTTCCAGAAGGCTCTGGTTAAGTGAGGCAAGCAGTAGTGGGGATATATATTTGTAGTACTTTTTATAGAATTAATATGGAATGCCATCTGGTCCTGGGCATTTCTGGTTTGGTGCACCACGGATGGCTGTCCATAATTCGTTCAGAATAATCAAAAACTATTATTTCCGGGTATCGGGAAATGGTGCAGATGTGGGTTTGGTCGAGAAATTCTGCCACTTCAGCTGGCTGAATTGGATCAGATCAGTATAACTTGGAGTAATACTTTTGTGTTTTGATTGCCACTTTGGCTGGTGTATCCACGATGGAATCATCTGATCTTTGCACCTGTGTGCAGGCCACACTATGGCATGGTGCAAAATTTTCTAAAAAAATATGTGGTGCACTTGTTGCCCTCTGTAATACGTTTGGCCCTGTACTGAACACAAACCCGATGTTTGTGTTGCCTTTTGAGCGCGTTGAGGTGGGCGGCTGCCTCCGCCCACTTCCAGCCCCATGCAGGGCTGTATTCTGTGGCTGGGATGTTGGACTCCAGGTGAGCCAACTCTTCCAGAGCACGCGATATGACGGCCAATGTGGCTCGTGAGCATCAGGAGGAGAGGTGGTGAGAGTGGCGGATGGTATCCTCTTTGAAGGCTGCCCATGTGGATATGGGGTCTGCACAAAACGGTGTAACAAACTCTTTTGCCAAAGTTGATGATTCCACCCAAGTGGAAAATCCTGGTGACGCAAGTTTGGGAGGGCAGAGTTTGCACCAATGTGGGGCCTTAGCCACTGAGACAGGTAGGTGGTAGGTTATCGAGACCAGCTGGTGGTTGGAGAATTCAATTTTCGTTGTTTGGAAGTGGGAAATGTGAGGTTAAAATTTCGCCAGCGTAAGGATAAGGTCTATGCGGGTCATGGACCTTAATTGACCGTTGTGGATGTGGGGTCACATCATGTTTTCAAGCAGTGGGGCTCACCGCAGCAGCGCATCCATTAACCCAAGGGTGGCCTTTAGAATGCAAAGTTCTACGTGACCCTGGGGGGCGTGGGAGGAGGTAGGCCAACGGTCCATTGGTGTGTTTAGCTAACAGTTCATATCGCTGACTATGAAAGGGTCTGGGGGTAACGGGAGGGATTTGACTGATGAGAAAAATTTCTGACGTTCTCGTGCATAGGTTGGGGCATAGATGTTGACAATAGCATGTGCCACGTCAGCCCACAAGAAAGTGACAACAAGGACTCAGCCATTGAGGAAGGATTCTGATGATAAAAATTTGAAAAAATTGTTTTTCCAAACTAGCACCCCACAGTGCTCTGACTAAAATGATAGGGATGGAAGGAGCATGGTTTTCCAAGCATCCTCAGAACCTTGTGGACAGTGGGACTCCTGGATGGCCAGGATATCCACGGGTAAATTTTTTGTAAAAAACTCAGTTTCCTAGCCTGGGACGGCAAGGCCTTTAGTCTGTAATATTCAATATCCCTAAAGTGAAGGTTTTCCCTATTGCACCTTAGGTGTGAGGGGGTGGGCCCCCAGGCCCACCTGCCTCTTCTAGGTCCCCATGGGCTTTTACAGCAGTGCGGGTGTTAGCAGCAATGCTATCAGAGTTTTTGTTGATTTTTGCAGAAAAAGTCACATTGGCTTTTGCCTTTTGTTTCCCCAACGTCAAACAAATTTTTTGCAGTGCGGATGAGTTTGGTGCACCATTGATTGGGTCAAAAAAATTTTCAGGTAGGTTGGACCCCAAGTCAGTTTTGACTGGAGCTTGGTTGTAAAGATCAGGTGAAATCAAGTCACCCATCAGATCCTCAGATTGGGTGGCCCAATCAGCATGGGCTTCTCAATCTGATCAGTTGATGGATTCCCAAGTTGCTTCCACTGCAAAGGTTTCAATGTCCTCCTGGTGTTGGGAGTGTGGGATAGTGGTGGTGACTTTAGCCACTTCCTTGGCTGCAGCCCTGTGGGCCTGCTTGGCCTTCTTCCACTATTGTGGGGAAATAGGTTTTACCAGTAGGTAGCAGCCTTGTGCTCCCCACAGAAAAGCCTCTTTGGTGCTTGCGGTTGGTTCATAGTGCATCTCTCCGCTGGCCATAGCCGCTGAGGGGTGCTCTTAGAATGTGATGCCCTCCTTGGTGGGGCATGCATGTGCCTTATGGCCAAATGTGTCGCAGTGGGTGCAGATGGGGGGTGCACTGTCCACGGTTACCTGGAAAGGGTGGGTGGTATGCCCTTCAATATTGATATATGTGGAGTGCGGGATCTGGGTTAGGTCCTTCACAATCTCCTCAGTTAGGGTCAGAACTGCAATGGCTTTGCCAGTGCACAGGTGTGGCATCAGCATAAAGTGTTGCATCTCAAAAGATTGTATTTTGCCATAAACAGTGAGACCATCTTTCAGGTGCTGCTCCAAAATGGCATATTTTACCATAGTAGGCAAAAAGTCAAACATGAGGAAAATTTGGTTAGATTTTGTCTATCTGGTGCATTTGGTTTTGATGACCCATTGGCCTTCAGGGAGATCAATCACTAAATGCACTGCAGCAGCTTTATCTGCTGCCTCCTTGTTTTCAAAACTGAGGTCCAGCCAACCATGTGACATGGAGTGAGGTGCAACATACACCACGGTCAGGAAATAAGTGTGCACATCCCCACAAAATTTTTCCCATAGAGCTGTTTGTTGGATGTCCAGAAACACATGGACTCCATATTCCACCGACGAGAGTGGTTGGGTGTGCGGCGTGTTGATGTACTGGTTACATCACACTTGCCAAGTGAGGATTTCTGGGGAAATAGTGACTGCCAGTTTTTTTATATTTTTTTCTATTCTGCTGGTTTCTCCGGGGCATTTTTGAATGTTTGAGGCTGCAGGCCTACCACCTACTCCTCTTACCTTACTTGCCCAACTGCTCACTGACATGGGCGCAGACTAATCTCCTCTGTGAAATTATCAAACTAGAATCAGACTTGAATTGAATAAGTTGCAAAAGTGATTGCAACAAGAGAGAAAAGTTTCTATAAGCTATTATATTAAATAATATCATTTGCTTGCTCTATATCAGATTCTTGCAATAGTTTATTAGGGCATATGATTAATTTAAGCTTTTAAAATTAGTTTCAACTCCAATTTTTTGGTCCTTGATAAATTACTTTGTAATGTTATATTTAGACTTAACTAAATAAGAATATCTACTTGACTTTAATCATAGCCAGACAATTGGATGTATGACTAGTTGAGAAGAATATCTTGGTGCTAAATAGTTCCAATAATATTAGCAATACCCCGTTAACACTTGGTGGAATAGTTCATAAGGGAGTAACAATTTTACTTCAAACCTTCAGTGGAATAGGTGAACTGATTTAGAAGCTTGCTCATGCACCAACTTAAATTTAGTGCTACCTCCTAAGAGAAAACAACCCCTTTTTATAGACCTAAAGGGGGGTCTGGAGGGTGAAGATAATTTACCTGCCAATCAAGACTAAGGAAATCCTGCAATCAGCCAAAATGAAAATATTTTCAAGATGGCAGATTGGATAAATATATCATGCCATTACCATATAGATTTATCATATCTGCTGTTGACCAATCACCCAAAATTAAGCCATATTGGGATATAAAAGATTTTTGAGAGTCCTGATAGGTCAGTTGGTCATTTTGCTAAACCTCACTACCACCTGCTTATTGAATACTCTCCCACATCTCACTATTAGCCTCTGAGTACCATAAGTACACAAGGCATTATTCTAATAAAATATCGCTTGCTATACCCATCTAAAGTGCTAATATAAAGCTTTATTATGGTTATTTTATAGTCCTAAATTTCAGAACAGCTGCTGAGTTTTTATTATTCCCACAACTGTTCAATTGTTGAAATCCTGCAACTTAGCACCTGCAAGCAAATCTTTGCCAGGATTTTGACAATCGTACATCTGTTATACTGCAATTATGTAGTCGTTACCTACGATTTAATAATTATCAAATGAATAAAACTCCACTTTAGCATTTCTTATTAACTAAAATAATCTTTTCTACTTTGTTGCAGGTACTAAACATAACCAATAGAAAGTTGTAAAGCATATCTGTTATAAAATGAGTGACTAAATGTGATTTTATTCCGTCATTCTGATTTGAAGAGTTAATTTTCAATAAATTTATTTCTTCAATACCTTAAATAATCATTTAAAAGGTGAAAGGTTACTTGGATGGCCTGAACTCCTTGCGAGTCTTAAATTAAAATATCGCTAGCCTAAAACCCACCTTTTTAGCTAAATGCAGTAAAATTCATAGCTGGAAGTTTCAAAATATAATAATAATCTGGTATTATTATAAAACAGATAACTTAATTGTACCATTATTTAAACCAATATAGAAACCATACATTCTCTTTAAATTAGAAAATAATATCCTCATCATAGTTTTGCAGCAGATCGGCAGGAGCCTCATCCACATTATGACTGCCATCAGCAAAGTGGGAAGCTCTCTGATCGGAGGAAGAATTGGGATTGTTTAATTCCTTTTTTACATTGGCTTTGGATTTTTTAACTTCATCGGAGTCTTTGTCCCTCTTCTTTTTCCCTTGAACCTTTTTCAGGCTAAAAAAGTGAATAATAACCTAAGGATAAAATACCGGAAAAACTCCTCGCGGTCTTGCTCATCAAGTTCAGAAAGAATATAACTAATGGTATTCTCGTAACGGGGGATAATGACATGCTCAATGGCATTCACACGCCGATTGGTCAGTTTGATAACCTCATCCAAAATCATAAAGGCAGTCTAAGTATAGTTAGACCACCAAAGGTTACAAGTATAAACCTGAAGAGAGGCCAGTTCCACAAGAGTTTCAACCACCTTGACTGAAGTTTCCTTGCATCGCTGAATTTTTTGTCCACCGCGCCCAAGTCCAGTCAATTCAAAAGCTAGTAATAATTACAAGAGAAACAAATAGAGTACCGTCATTCCCCTGGCTATAGAATTCAAACCCAGGAAGCATCACACCACTGACATTTTCCTGCTTTGTGCGAACACGAAACTGGGCGACTTTGGCGCTCTCTCTAACCTGATAACTTCAACAATTCAACACAAGGTTTTGAAACCCAAACCTTATATCACCGGCTGCATAGGCCACCTCAGCGAGCGAGAAAAAGGCGCTCTGCATGACTTGGCCCATTTGAAGTTTAGCCTACACATACCCAAAAGGTAAATTTATTTAAGAATACAAGGTTTCGTGTAAATCGCAATATGGAAGCATACACTTCTCAACAGAATAATTGAATTACCGATTCAATCTTCTTGACAATCTCGCGGAAGCGCTTGGTCAACGCCTCACTCTTTCGTTTGAGAAGACTATGGCCTGTTTGGGCTCCTTTCAGCTTTAACTTCATGGTGGTCAAGGCCCTATTAAGAGCAAACATCAATTACAAGCCTTGAAATCATTACTCACATTCGAGTGGGAAAGATTGCCACTCGGTTTCCTGACGACATTTTCTATGTACGATCCTCAAATCAAATTGGTTATATATGTCTATAAAGAAAATATTTTAGCACTATTTCTAAGCAAACGTGTTCAAAATAAATAGCAATGCTTTAGTCCCTTCCTAAATATAACGAAAAGCATTATATTCATTGTCAGCACATGATTCTTAACAAAATCAAACAAAATTTTGACTTGATAACCAATAATTTTAGGACTGCTTTCATTCTGGCACATATACCGTTTAGAATCTGCAAGCCTGAAATAGAATGCTGGATTTTAACCGGCTATAATTTTTAAATTGTAAACCCAAGAACCCCAAAATATTGAAAGAAACTATACCGAAGCCAATAATTTTGCGCATTCATGAAACCTATCAGCTCGCTGAAAAATAATAACCAGTAAACATAAAAAAGACGGTGCAAAAAGCAACGTAAACAAAATTATGTGAATAAAAACAAGAAAAGATAAACAACCGTACTTTGAACCTTGTAAAGAAAACCCCTTTCATAGAACACAACTCAGTGTTAAAATACGACAAACTTAACAAACCCCTCAAAAATAAAAGCTAGAAACTCTTACTTTAGGACCAAACGTTAAAAGTTAAAAAAAGTAAAGATTTACTGAAGTTCTGAAATGATAAAGGCTTCCAAAGGCAGCTAAAATAATTTAAAATCAGGTAAGGTATAACAAAAAGCACATAAGTTTTGTCTCAAAAAGTGCTCGTCCTGTAAAGCTTCTCAAAATGTAGTAAGGTAGATTAGTTTATTTAAAGCACCAATAAAAAGTGAATAAAAAATAGACAAAACTTATATTAAAACTTCAAGCCACCTTTAGCAACACCTAAGTGATATAACACCAAAGCGAAAAGGATCCTGAAAACGAAGTTGCTTCTCAAACTGACGCATAAAATAGGTGTGAAAACCCGACGTAACCAGATTTAACGAACCACCAGCTTGGCACACCGTTTAGCTCAAAAAAAGCAATATTTTGTAATTAAGGCTTACCAACCCAACTAAAAAATGAATTAGAGTAGCCTTGCAACAGATAATTAGAAGCACGAATTTGCTTTAGTTAGCCTTTAACATTCGATAGCTAAACGGTTGCATTGATTCTTTGTTATATCATGCCTCTTATGAATGGAATCATTCGTACGCCAAAGGTAGCCAGTCAGCATTCAGCATTGGCAGCTAAACCTCAATTTGGGCACAAATTCTGAATTTTAGCAGCTTTAATAGACTTACTCTATCAATTAGTTTCAATTAAACACAGATATACTTGGTTTAAAGCCATAGAGCGATTTGATTTATTTTATTTTATTTTATTTTTTTTCTCTCTCGCATACATCACTTTTTAAATCAAAAAGTGAACTGAACAAGAATTGAGAGAGCAACCAACTGCCAGTGCGCACTGCAATTATAGAGCAGTGAACCACAGCCAACCACCCAAGCAAAGGGAAGTCAATCTGCCTGTCTGTGTGCAGCACATAGAAATGGATGACTTGCCTGCACCAATATTAAATAATAATAATACAAAGGACACTACGATGGATGTACCATCTAACAAACTTCTCACTGGCCCAAGCCCCCACATGACTAAAAATGGGGAAGGGCAATACAACCCATGTACATCAAGTAATGATTTGGTAACACAAACAACAATGAAATGTGCAAATGAGTCGAAGGGTCATGGTGCCCTTGTGACTAGCATGGATAATGGGGTCAACTTCCTAGGATCGGTGACTGCCAACAACCAGACAACAAGAGACCTTTGGGAATGAGGTCCAACACCAAGAACTACGGTGTTGGGAATATTCCCCACTGAACCTCAACCAGTAGAGGGGATTGGGGCCTCGCAGGGTGAGAAAATTTTTGTGGAAATAATAAAAAACCTGGATGAAGTATTGGTTGGATCTGAAACTAACTTGGATTCAATTAATGAGAAATCAGCAGCTCAAGCTAACAGAGCAAAGCTATAAAAAGTTTTCTGCTGACATGGAGAAACTTACCAAATCTGCTCAGGGTATTTGAATAAAGCAGTTGGGTACCAGTTCTGACAAGGCCCAATCAGGGGGGGTGAATAGTCCCCAACCAAAATTGATTTGCCGACATGAGAAAATTGTCAGGTGTGATCCCCAATACACCATTGGGTGCAACCCCCAAAAAATTCATATTGACAGGGGGTTCTAGCTCAACCAATAATTGACATCCAATCCCAAATGGACAATCAGGAACAAACCCTAATAATTATAAGCTATCAGAGGGTATTAGATTAGCACAGAGCCAATTGCTGAATCAATATAAACTATTGGGGACCAACCCCAACAGGGGTGAAGCTATATAAGGGACTGATCTGAGGGATTGGACACTTGGGAAAATTGGCAAAAAAACTAAAAGTACTACTGGAAGGGGCTAAAACACTGATAGTGGTCAAGTCAGTGGCCAGGGCCCCAATAAAATATACCCTGATCCAGTCAGATATATTGGTGCTCTGAGGCGTGTCTACCCATGAGGTCAAACAATGGGAGGCTCTCCAGTTCCCATACTCTACGGTGACTCAGTGGGTCTCCAAAGGTATCAAACCAGCTGCCACAGCTATATAGCAAGACCACAAGTTTTCTGCCAGAGCAGCCAAATGCTGGCTTGATACCCAAATCTTGATTGACATGGTGGTACTATTTAAAGCATCACAAGTTTGGACCAAAGATACCCTGAAATGGATGAAAATCCCCATGGAGAACAAGGTAATTGAGGCTGCAATCCATGAAGATTTAAAACTGGTGGATGCAAAGGCCTGGATGGAGGCTGGCATCAACCTTTTAAATGCAATGGAGTATAACAAGGCAGGTATTACAGCATGATACACCCAAGCCATCAGGAGCTCAGGCCTCAACCTAACAGATTTAGCCAATTATATAAAATGATTCCCAAATGTTTAGACTGCCCTCAAATGGGCCTGACACACTATTCCAGTGGTCATGGCACTGGAATGGTATAATACCATGTTCTCCCCAGAGGAGGCACTACTGTGGATCATAGCTGGGTTCAAGGCCACCGAGGCCTTACACTGGTCATACACCCAAATTTCACCAGCCACTGCATCAGACCTGAAAGTGGGCTGTACAAAGGAAAAAGTGGTGGAGTGGAGACCTTTCTGGGATTGGTTGCTGGAAGAGGCTATCAACTGGTCTGACAACAGATTCACACCAATGGAGATGAAATACTGGTTCCAAGAAGGGGCCAGTATGGACCTAGTGCATGAATGGGCGGAGCTGGGGGTGACTAAACTGATTAACAAAACCCTTAGAGGCTGACCATTCCTGACCAAAAAGTGGAAAATCTGGTGCAATGTTGCAACAATTGCCAAAGCTGCAGATTGGGATGTAGCGGGGTTCACCCTTGAATCAGCCCAACCGTGGATAGAACATGAGATTTCACCACAGGTGACAATGGTGATGAAAGGGGTCATGACCCCAAACTTGGGCTGAGAATGGCTCAAAGCGGGAATCTGCATCAAAACCATCCAGGATCAGAAGCAATCCTTCCCGGAACTGACACTAGTGACCCCATATGCTGCCAAAGGTTTCACCCCCTCCAAAGCATTCCAATGGAGTGAAGCGGGTGTTCCAGCAGCCATGGCACAAGTATTCACAGATGGGGGCTGGAATAGTGTCACAGTAAGGGACTGGTGCCAGCGTAGCTCAATTATGCTGGAGGTCCTTCAAAAATACCTCCACCCAATGTGTGGCCCAGAATCCACCCTCAAGTGGTAATGATTGGGGTCCTTGCCAATGGATGCCCTAGAGTGGCAGAGCCTCGAGATTGGAGCACAAATGGCCAAAAGTATCAGCCACCAAGGTATCAGCATTCACCATATCAAAGCATTCCTCAACTGGGGGTTCAGCCTCGATGAATCAGTAAGATGGATCTTGAAGGGGAAGACCCCACCAAAGTACCCAAACCAAGCATAAAACCAAATCCTACAGTGCAGTGGCAGCACACACCAAAGACAACACCTGGAATGGAGCAGGGAGCCACATTGAGTACATCCATCAGTTGATCAGTGGGGCTTTACAGACCACCAAGCTCTGAAATTGTACCTAAAGGATGCTATCCAAATCCACCTACAGCTAGTGGAGGAGGAGGAATGGTCTGACCTGATAATGTTGATTTATCAGGAACTCAATGAAGTCTTAGCTGGAGGGGACTTTGATCACCACTGGGTACCTGAATGTGGCTATATAGATATAGTGATCCCAGGAGAATTGGACTACAAGAAACTCCTTAAAATCGGCATCAAATACAAGGGGATTTATCTGCAAATGGAGCTGACAAGATACGCAACCAAACCGCAAGGTGGGTAACCTTCTAGATTCTCCCCACCAATCGCAAATGGAAGTAGGTGCACAAAGCGATTCAGACTGGATTGTTATACTATGGGGAAGTACAAGAATATTGGCAAGCCGGTGGTGATTAAATCATGAAGTGCCTTCACCCCCAGACAGTGGAAGCGCTGTATGAACTGGCACCCTGGATGAAACTGAACAAAATTTGCTCTACCTAAATTCATCTGCCTGCCTGGCCTTGACAGAGTATTATACATCAAACAGGAGGATGCCAAACAAGTGTGCCAGTTCTGTTATCAGAACGGCCACACAATGTCTCAATGCCACCATTGTAAAGGTAAAACTACATGGGAATACAAATATGACCCCGTCAGGGGGGGTCACCAAGGTTGGTACCAAGACTTTTCTTCACCCAAAAGCTAGAGAATGGATCCCGTGCAGCCTAATGGAGGTAGCAGATATGAAATGCCAACAACAAGAATTGGACCTGGCACATAGAGAAGCGTGGGAACAAGAAGCGGCAAAGTGACCTGAAGCGGATGACAAACCATTTATAAATCTGAACCCCAAATCTTACGCAATGGATGAGGGAACTGACCCTGGACCAACAGAGCAATGTCCAACCCAAGCAGAATGGATGGTCCGTGAGGAGGAAAGATGGCAGAAGGCGAACCCAAAGAAGTCTCCCAAGCAAGGATGGATGCAGGAAGCCAACAAATCAAAATCAAAGCCTGACAAGCTGAAAGCGAATACCAAATCGCATTGGAAGTCATTGACAAATAAACCTGAGGCGACCAGCGAAAAATCAGCAGGTGCGACAAAACTGACAAAGTCAGCTGGACAATCACCGACTAAAAAATTGAGTTCTGCCACTAAATTAAATGAAGGGGGGCGAATCTGAATAATGGTTGAGGGGGAATCTGCCGCTCTGCCAGCAAGGGACAAGGAGCACCTGGACCCGATCATAAAACCATCCCCATTATCCATCAACATGGAGATGGGGATGGTGACCAAATTCCCAGTACACAGGATGCCCGGGAATATAATCCCAGTCCCAACCAACTGACCCTGAAAACCAAATAATACACCCCGCCAACCATTGACGCCACCATCATATAACAACCAGACCTCAGTACATGACTTGATCCATAACCCAGACAATGCTAATCCTCATACCTGTGGGTCAGGCAGCCAGAAATGAGGATAGCGACCACAAATGCTTGGGGGATGGCGAGCATACAAATGAGGAGGAGGAAGATGCGCTATTTAAAAACTAATAATAATATTGACCTAATTTTTATTTCAGAAACACAAGCTGGTAACCAAAAGGAAATGGTGCAAAGCTCAAACTGCGACGCTAAAAATCACCCATGGTCCCACCAAATAGGCTACCAAGCCCTATGGACGGACCATGTGGTGATTGTCGCAATGGACAAGAATATAGACCTGGAATTCGTGGAAGAAACTCACGCCAGTAGGATCTTCATAGAAACAGCTATAAACAGAGAAACTGGCAGGAGCATACAAGTGGTAGCAGTCTACAACCCACTGAAGCTCCACAAAAACTGTATCTTTTGGGAATTCTTAGTGGAAGTGCCATCCAAAGTGATGACTGTAATAGCAGGAGACCTGAACTGTTGGACAAATGTGAGCTGGGATACGTTCCTGATGAGAGAACATCCCAATAGTAAGGCTGACGAGATGCTTGATTACCTGGTCAAATTGGGGATTTGCCTAACGATTGACAAAGAGGACGATGACCCAGCCAGCTTAATGCAGTGGGCATATGACGCCGCTGGATCCCCACTGTTGGGATCACATTTAGACTCCATCCTAGTGTCATCAGATCTCAAGCTGATGTATCCAACAACGAGGTTAGCATAAATGCTGAAAGTGACAACATGGTCATCCATGTGGATATCAACCCTGATGAACCTCTGAGGAAATGCGAGTGCCAACTGGCACCAGCCATGCTGAGGGACGGGGAATGGCGCTGAAAGATTGACGTTGGACTGGATCAAATGGTAGCGTATCTGGACAACCACATCGAGTTGGACCTGCTAGAACAATGGACCCAGATCAAAGCAAAAATGAAGCACAATAGTATGAAGTTCAAAAAAGTGACCTCCTACAAGTGAACTGCCGCTGTGAAGCAATTGAAGTTTAAATTAGAAAGGCTGAGGCTCATCCAGTGGGACAGTGAAGATTGGTGAAGTAAGTACTGAACAACACACATAAAGTATCAGGCCATAATGATGAAGCAAGACTCAGAGAGACGTACTAATGCAACTTACCAATATCAGAGCCTAGTGGGGATGATGACCAAAGAGGGCCTGAAGAACCTCAAGGAAATTTGAACCAAGGCTAGGGTACGGGAAGTGGAGAACAGCGGAAGGGGAAGTATCAACAGACCCCAAAATGATCAAGCGTGAGGTCAAGCAATTCTACGGTGATCTTTTCTGACAGCGAGAAATGAGCAAATTGGTGACAAAAACCCTTATTGACCTGGCCAAACTGGCACTGGGGGCTGTACACTGGAAAATGTTACCAAGCTATCCGCCAAAATCTCTATTGATGAAGTTAAGAGGGCACTAAAGGAGTCACCAAGAATGAAAGCACCAGGCCCCAAAAATATTTGTGTAGAAATATACAGCATATTCTGAGACCACATCACGCCAGAGCTCAAAGCCCTCTTTAGCCACTGTTTGCAAAATGGCCAGCAAATTCCAGGAGGCACAAGATCCAAATTGTACTTCTGTACAAAAAGGGCCTCAGATGCCAACTTCAGAACTGGCGCCCAATTGCACTATTGAACGCCGATTATAAACTGCTCACACAAATAATATCTAATCGACTGATAGCAATGGCACCGTGCACGCTCCATAATGCCCAGAACAGATTTATTAAAGGCCGTAGTATATGGGACAGCATTGGTTCAGTCCAGAGTGTACTCCAGGATGTGAGGGGCATTGTATAGGGGTACCTTATGTTCCTCAACATGGAAAAGGCATATGACTGAGTAGTGTGGTCATTCCTTCATGAGGCACTAAAGGCAGTCAGTATCCCCAACAATTTTTGAGCATGGATAACGACGCTGTACTCAGACCTGGTAATGAAGGTGATAGTCACAGATGGCATAACCAACAAAATCCCTGTCGGGAAAGGTCTCTAACAAGGTGTTACTATTTCACTGATACTCTTTAATTTTGCAGCCAACATTCTACTGGCGGCAGCAGACACAAAGCTACGAGGTTTAGTCCACCCTAACCAAATGCCACTGAAGATGCTAGCATTTTCTGATGATATGGTAGTAGGCATAAGCTCACTGACCAACCTCCATGGCACCGAGGAACTATTAAACCTCTATCAACTAGCATCAAATGCAAAAATCTTCTTGGCAAAAACCTCAGTGATGAGGGTCAGCAACCTGAGCTTCAGCCCGATGACTGATACAACACCAATCACAAACTCTCAGACAATCCGATACCTCAGGATACTCTTCAATGATAAGGGAACAGCGGTACTGGAGACTGAACAGGAAGTATTGTCAAGCTTATCAATCTGAATGGCATGCTGGAAGAGTGCCAGACTATACCTCGAGGAGAAAGTGCAGGTAATAAATGTCTTCATCTTCTCAAAGTTGTGGTATGTTGCTCATGTGCTGCCAATGAGCCCAAACTTAGAGAAGAAAATCAGGACAATGCTCCAAACCTTCCTGTAGCTCTAGGAAAAGGCGGCGCCAATACCACTGGAAGCCCTGTTGAAACCAAAGAACAAAGGAGGCATGGGCCTCCTGGACTTTGAATCTCACGCCCAGCGTATATGGGGAAGTCTTTCCTTAAGCTAAAACAGATGCACATGCGCTGCCCGACCCTCACGTGGGGTGTGAACTGGGCAAGAGCCCAAGGCCTCCAAGAGCCAGTCTCTCCCGCTCAATATGTGAATGGATGGCGCACCACCCGCGGATAACATCCCAAAAAGGCACTCCACACTACTGGCAACTATGCAATCGGGCCATGCGCCAGGGCAGATGGTCATTTGATTGATCAGACTGAGATGCTGACCAAATTCAAAGGGACATCGAATCACATAATTCCGCAATGATTTCCGCAATGAGCTGGGAGGAATGTAACCAAATTGCCAACAGATTAGCTACCAAGTCAATCAAAACAAGGTACAAATTGACGCTGATAGAATATGGAGATCCACTCCTGAAACTGGGGCGCAACCTGCCCACCCGTCCACAAATCCTAAATGACTGGACTACTGAAGGCCATGACACCAATTACCTGATGAAGGAATTGTTTTGGGCCCAAACTTCCATTTGGTAACAGCCAAACAGCGTTTAATAACCTGGTGATTCCCAAATCAGGAAAGCACAGCGGGCTGGACTACCAGCACAAAGAATGCCCCATATGCGCTGAAATGGAAGCAGACATAGCCCACCAGTACTATGAATGCGCCGTGTTCAAAAAAATACTGGTCCACGATGCGTTACATCCTATCAGGTGAACAATCGCCACCAGGAATACATCCATCGCAGGACCTTTTCTTCACAAAAACCCTGAGAATGGCTCCAATCCAACTATGAGCCTTCATTTTACCATTATTGTGTATGGATAATTCACTGTGCGCTCGTCGCCAAGGTTTTGAGCAATGAGCGCCCCATCACAAAGGTTTGGTATTGAAGACCATTTGGATTATTTCCAATCAGCTCTGTCAGATCTCAAAATTTTCATGCCCAATCCCCAGGTGTTATAAAGCCACACGTTTGGCTTTCCTCGCCAGATCGATCATCATACACAATGAGGCAACTAATCAACTGAAAATAGAATGGCCTGTAAGCCTGCCAATGCTAGAACCATGGCTAGCAATGGCAATCGCCAATCAGCAATGGTTGGAGGTGCAGAACTCTAGCAGCCCAAACCCCCAGTCCTTTTTACCCTTGGCCAAATTGCCTGTATATCTCCCTCCCCTCTTACTTTCCCTTAAAAATTTATTTTTTAAATAAAGTATGGAGTTCAAAAAATAGAGCAATTTGAATTAGTTCCCTTATTAACTGACTTTGAAAAGAAGGTTCTCAGTTTGACCTATATATTTTTTGTTTTTTCTGTTTGTTCGCTTATTATTCTGAAACTACTGAAAATTTGGACGATCTTTTTCAAAAAAAGAGGATGCTCCAATTTTTGTCCTATTTTACTTTTGTAAAGATTTTTTAAATTCCATACTTTATTTAGAAGAAACAAAAAAAAGTAAGAGAGGAATGGCAGAACATAAAGGTTTAGCTGAGATTAAAAGGAGTGGGAAGGGGGCCTCTAGCCAGCTAGCATCTCCAATCATTATGGTCAGCAATCACCATAAATAACCACAGTTCTAGAATTGACAGGCTTACAGGATATTGAACCCTTAATAGATTCATTGCTTTGTCACGTGATATGAGCAATCTAGTGGGGAAAGCCAGGAGTGCAGATTTATAATAGCTGAGGATTAAGTGAAAATTTGGTGATCTGCTAGAGCTGATTGGATAGAATCTGAATTGTTTTCACCACCAAACCCTTGTAATAGAGGTTCTCATTACCAAAACTTTTGGCAATGAGAGTCAAGTGTACAGCCCATATACAATAATAGTAGAGGAAGGAATGCAGCTGGATTGGGGATGATTGTAGCGTTGACAAAAAACAGGTCTTGTGATAGGTATATCTCCTCTGATGATTCAATGCCTGAAAGAAGGTACCTCATTATAGACCAATACTAGCAGAAAATGGCTCACTTGTAAAAGTGGCAGCCAATATTTGCTTCTGGTTCAGTGTAAATAGGGCAGTCCTTATGCAGGTATTATGGTATACTAAGCTTAGCAGTTTGAATAGATGGTATAGGATCCTCCTTGTGAACAACCTTTGCTTTGATATAGCTAGTTTGCAATTAAGGCCTGAAACTAACTCCTTAGGTGAGTAGTTAGTATCTTAGCTCTCAGCCGCCTAGACATTGAGGATTTGAGGTCAAACAGGGTGATTGTATTTGATTTTCAGTAGCGGTTTACCATATTCAATTTGAGTTGACTTGAAGAGAATTTTGATTGCCCTACTTGTATATATATGGCTGATTTGTTTACAAACCTCCCAGCTAGTTGCAGAATTCGTGGCAGGATTATGGGATTTGACATCCCTACAAATATGATTGGAATCACAAGACAAAGCTTTAAATGACCAACCACCTAGCCTCAAAGCCCAATTGCACAACCACTAGTAGTAAGAGATGGCTGTTTGGGCGGGTATTCTGGAGTGGGTCACTATCTACGCATATAAGGAATGTGAGGAGATTGGCTCCTGAAGGCCCTGGGCTTGTGCCCAGTTGACATTCCATGCAAGGGTCAGACAGCGCATATGCATATGCATCAAACAGAAAATACCTTCCCATATTCCCAGGCGTGGGTGTCAGGCGAACAACAAGTAAGAATTAGACTGGCCTGCCAGCCCAGATGCCAGAGCATACAAATGGCAAGCCAGAATGACAGAGGCACTACTGCTGGTACAATGAATATGGAACTGGAAGGGAGCTTAATTTTCAACATATATAAACGGGATTTTGAGGAGGGTTGTTTTTATTGGAAAATTTAAGGAAGGAGAATTGACCAACAATTTTCTCAATGCGATGTGCCTGATTAAATAGTCGTTGATTTTGAGGGAAAACAAGCCAGGATTGGGTCCTTCAAGTTCAACCTAAGCGGCGAATTATTCAGGAATGGGCGGGTTAGTTCCCTGGGAACTGACATCGCAAAATTTGGTGGCAGACTGAGTCACTGTCAATTCAACCTCAAATGCCCAAACTAACGCTAGGATACATTTCCAATGTTTGGTGTGATGGCGTTTGGGCTGACGAGCGGCAGGAATCCCCCAAGACCACCCCACATATGGGTGGACCCATTCAGTTGGGAACAGGTTCAGGATGCCCAACCCAACCCATACTCAGTCGCTGGGCCATTCGTTCAGTCAGTGGCATTGCATCAGGCGCAACGCCCAATTTGCTGGTAGGAATCTTCAAAACCTCATTGATGGTGTCCGATGCTATTACCTGCCCATCAGGGGTGATGCCTGGCGGATTTGGGAGGGGGAGATTTCTTCAATCGTCATGTTAACTGAATCACAACTGTTGGGTATTCTGGTCGATAGATCAGTCTTCATACCTTTTTGACCATTTTGAAATCTGAGCATCAGGATGATTGCCACTCAAATTAGTTGCAATCAATTTTATTTTGGCGATTTCAATGCAGATTTCACTGATTCCTCATAAAAGTTCTGCTGAGGAGAGTGTGGGTACCGGTAGTGGGATCTGAAGAGAAAGGGCTTTTACCCAGCGCTCATCTACCATGTGAGCGAGATTGCCCCGAGTGACGAGGGGTATGACCATCCTCTTTGGTACCTTCTTGCTTGGGAATGGAAAAATGGCCCAATCGACACCCAGAGGATGTTCCCTAGGACTTACAGTGGGACTAAAAACCAAGCAGGCCCAATCCCCCTTCACGCTTTGGTCTGAACATGGTGTCAAGGGTGATTGGCGCTGCTTTTGCCTTACACCAGAGGATGATGCAAAACAGCGTATTGATTTTTTTCTCCAGGTTTGGGCTCATCATCTGCACATGGGTTATATACCAGAGTTTGGAATTGATGAAGATGTTGACAGCCAGCATCTTTTCCTTGAGATTGAGGCATGCATGTTTCCAGCAGGCCATACAAGCTGACAGATTCAACAATACCTACTGTTTGGTTTCAAGTACCTCTGGACCATTATCATTAAATAAGATTATGAGGTAGCGGATTTTCTGGGTGTTCTGGATTAGTACTACATCAGATGGTGAGCTTAAAGTGGGGACACCAATCCTCATTATAGCGGTTTTGTCCAGGTTAATCTTCATAATTTGATGCTGATTGGTATAGGCTCAGAAGCTCCTTGGCGCTTTGAAGATCAGTTGTGGAGCTGATTCCCAACTACAGTGTCATCAGAGAAGGCTTTCATTCTCAGTGGCCACTAGTTGGGGTAGATGAGGCCAAATGTTTTGCATCTGCTGCTGCCAAAAGGATGTAGGCTGCAAAAATGAGTAAGATCAGTGACATGGGTTCACCTTGGCGGAGACCCTGATTAATCAGGATATTGTTGGTAAGGCTGTCAGCAATAATCACCTTGGTTGAAAGCCTTAAATACAGCATTGAGATCCAGTAGCAGATAGCATCAGAGATACCCACCGCCACTAACGCCGCATGCAATAAGGGCCACGCTACCTGATTATAGGTCTTCTTCATGTCAAGAAACACAAGAAAGCCTTATTTGTATCCTTGCATGTCCTAAAGCACATTCTGGATGGTCCCAATACTGTACCAGATGCTGCATACCCTGATAAACTCATGCTGGGCCTGATGGAGGGTACATGGGGTGGTTTTCATAAGACTTGTTGGATTTTAGTTGAGGAAGATTCTTGCTTGTGCTTTATTACCTATTGTCTAACAAAATATTTTGGGGAGTTATAACCACTTATAATAAAATCTACTCACTAATAAAACTAAAGGGTTGGCTTTTTATATAGTTTAAGAGAAGTGGCAATTGGGTAAAAGAGAAATCTGTTACAATCTAATGATTAGTATATAAATTAACCTTGGGCTTAAAGTGCAATACACATCAAATTCATTATTAGATTCGAGTCAAATTAGGAAAAATGGTCATTTGACTATTGGAGTTCTCAATTTCATCTCGCTTTACTAGAAGGGCTGATGGAGGGTCGAGAGTGGGTAGGACAAGTCCATGAGGTAATGTTTAATATACTTGAGCAAATCACCATGTGAATTAATACTTGCACCTTTCAGGACCCCCTCCAACCCTATAAAAAGGACTGGGCTCCGCGGTGCGAATTAAACTAGATTAGTGGTAAGGCGGGGAGGGACCTTGGAAGAGCTCCCTTAATTCCAGCAATGAGTCATAATTTTCTGGTTACCTAAACTTGAGCTATTTGGCCAAGTCTTATTAGCAATTGTAATGCCCTGATTCAAAGGGCTTCACCAAGAATCGACAGAGCCTTTTAGCCAATTTCATCCATATTAAGAGCCAAAACACTCTTACTACAATATCAGACTTGTAATTGTCTGACATTATCCCCTTTGCGAGTTTTAGGGGAAGAGTAAGGGTGGAAGAATTGGCCATGGACAAAATTAATGGTAACTCCAGTAGCCAGGGATTTTATAGAATACTCATTCCTTTGCTTATATGTGACGACAAAAGGGCCTTCACAGATAAGCCTGAGCCTCTCACTTCTGGGAGTGATACAATTATGGTAGTATAGCACCAAGTCTGACACTTGGAAGATAGGTAGAGGGGGCCAGAGCTTGTTAGCTGCTTGACTTTTTTTGGTGACCATCTTTGCCAAGTTGGTCATTTCTTCTGATTTCAACTGGATAATAAGCTGAGATAACTTCTTCATAGCTTGCTCAGGATCAGTCTTATCAGTGAAGAAATCTTTAGCTAGTAATGCTGGCACCCCAGGTTCTAGCCCATACAATATTTGGAATGGCAACATTTTAAGGATCTGGTGATAGCTAATATGGTAATTTATGAGAGCTGTGTAAGTAAAGATCTCAGTGAAGAGGGTCAGAAGTGTACATAGTTTCATAAAATAGCGACTAGGGTCCCATTGGCTCTTTCCACGATACCGTTGGTCAAGGGGTTGTAGGAAGCAGAGATGAGCTGCTGTGTTCCAATGGAGGTACAGAGGATCTTTACCACTCTGGAGGTAAAATTTTCCCATTGTCACAGAGCAGTACCTAGGGACAACCATGGTGAGAAAATATATATTGATGAAGGAACGTGGCCGTGGCCTTGGCAGTCTGAGCAGGAAGGGCCACAGCCTCAACCCATTTGGTAAAATGATCAATTCTGACCAAGATATAACGATTACCACCAGTGGTCTGAGGTAGAGGGCCTACCACATCTAGAATTATGGTGTGAAAGAGTTGTTAAGGCGTAGTGGGTTGATACTAATACTTGGTCTTGTATCTGGATTGCTTCTTGCGGGTCAGACATGCACCCAGAAATTCAGTTATTGTCTCCATGATGCCCTCCCAGTAATATAGCTCTTCAACCCACTCATAGGTTTTCCTAACTCCACAATGCCCTATAAGGGTATGAGTTTCCAAAATCATGGGTACTCGCTCTTATGGTCTGAAATAAGGCAGCCAATTCACCCCTATTTTTTATATAACTTCCCGTTCTTCACCTTTTTGTTGCAGGAGTGCCGTGCTTACATTTTATGTACTGGTTTATCTTCATTAGCCCATGCGTCAGGAGTCATTAGGAGGTCATGCAACTTCTCAGCTTCACTATTTTTAGGGTGAAGTTCAGGTAGCTGCGTCAACCCATCAACATTCATATGGCGTGTCCCTGCCTGATGCTTAATGGTCATTTTGTAATGCTAGAGCTTAAGAGCCCAGCGAGCCAACCGCCAAGTGGGATCTTTCATATTATGTAACCGCTTTAATGAGGTGTGGTTGGTAACCACTTCAAATGACATCCCATGTAGTAAGGTGGTAACATTTAACAGTGAGCAGGACATCCAGGCACTCCTTCTCTGTGACGCTGTAATTGCGCTCAGCTTTTGCAATCATTTTACTAAAGTAAGACACGGGATGATCAATCCCATGCTCGCCCAATTGAGCCAAGATGGCTCCAACAGCTTAGTCAGAGGCATCCATTAACAATTTAAGGGCTTACCATAGTCAGGGTGGTGATGTATTGGCCTTTTTTGTAATAGTTCCTTCAGGGTCTTAAATGCGGCCTTTTGTTCAGCACCCCAATGGAAGGGGGTGTTCTTAGCCAGGAGGCAGAAAAGGGCTCGCTGAGATGGGCGAATTTTGGGATAAATTAATGGTAGTACCCCATCATTCCCAAAAAGACTTGTATGTCATGAAGTGTTTTAGGTGCTGGCATCTTGGATATTGCTTAAGCCTTAACTTGTAGAGGCTGTATCCCATCTTTAGAGATGGCGTGCCTGAGAAAGTCCAGCTTCTTCTGAAAGAAAGTATACTTGGAGGGATTTAGTTTGATGTTAGATGTCCGCAAGCGTTGAAAACCTCCTTTAGGTGTGTTAGATGCTCGTTGAACGTCTTAGAAAGACAGTGATGTCATAGAGGTAGACAATCACACAGCTCAGCTTAAGGTCCTAGGGAATGTGATACATCGACCAATGAAAAGTATCAGGCACATTACATAATCTCTGAGGTAGCCATGTGGGTTGGAACAAACCCACTCTGCAGATAAGGGCGCATTTCTCCTGATCCTGTGGTGAAAGGTCCATCTGCCAATACTCGCTAGCCAGGTCCATTGCGGAGAAAATTTTATACCCAGAGAGTTGGGCCAGAGAATCAATGTGGGGCATAGGGTAGCTGTCCCTCTTAGCGAGGTTGTTCATCTTATGGTAGTCCATCACTCCCTGATGACATCCATTTTTCTTCTTTATCATTAGGAGCGGTGTGACCAAGGGCTTTGGGAAGGCATTATCAACCCAGCGTCCAGAAGCTGTTTGAGCTCCGTCCGCATCTGTAGCCCCTCAATTTATAATTTTCGGTAAGGTTTGGAGCAAATAGGCCGAGCATCACCAACGTCAATGGTATGAGTCCAATCCTTCAGTGTTCATAGTCAGTGTCAGATTTAGAGAAAATGTCGCTGTAGGCCTTGAAAAGGATGTGGACTTTTTCCAGCTCAGCTGGGGTTTTAATAAAAGATATGAACGGAAGGTAGGGTACATATTGACTTGTCAGCTGGTAAACCCTAATCCGCCATACATCTAATACAGTGAGCTTGCTTTATTTCCTCAAGGGTAATCAACATGCCTCTTCTGATTTCCTGATGCCTTTTTACAACCATATCATTCTTGGTGAGATTCCCTAACAGAAGGTTGATAGGTCGTTGATAGGCAGGGTCTAACATACATGGCAAACTGTGGGCTTCAAAGGATTAACTCCATCAATGCTAATTAGGTGCAGAAGGAAGTTGTGTGAAATTTTCATGGTAATCTTAGTGCCAACTACCATTTTGTTCATCAGCCTTGATAACAATCTCTTTAGAAGCATAGAAAGGGATACCTTCTAGGGCGTTCACTGATTAAGGAAAAAGTTTTTAATGTTGTCCTTCTTTGGTATAGTTAGGGACAAAGCGTAAGAGGGATACTCAACTGTGCAAACATAATACTTTTTTATTAAGAGCTTTATAAATCAAATTAGGGGAACCTCTTAGTTAAGTAGGGAATGATAAACCTGCTTCATGTTAATATTCCCTTCATACTCGAGCATGAACTGGGTACCAAGGATTAGATCATAGGTATTGTTAGTTATGGCCACCGCTGGAGCTGATATGATGAGCTTCCCAAAACAGATGGGCAGAGAAGAGTACGCCTTAATGGCGCAGGTGTTGTTTGGGCCATCAGTCCCAAATTCTTGTATATAGCCAAGATCAGGGAGTACTTTTAAATTTTTTAATGAATTTTGATGACACAATGTTTACTGAGGACCAAGTGTTGATGATAGCCCTAACCCGCACTCCATTGACAACAATCTCTACTTTGTTTAAGGTTCCATCCAAGTTGGGGAAAATAGCGAGGATCTCGATAAATGGAAAGTAGAGGTAAGTCATTTAGCCGTCTCAGTGTATTTTTCCTGGATAGACTTCAGGGCATGAACACACTGGTTTGGGCGGTGCAAGGTGGCAATAAACTGGTCAGCGTCACTGGAAGTGTCAATAATCTCAAGACCCCTTAACACTTGTAGTAGATAAGTTTGTCAGATGAACCTAGCCTAATCCACTCTCTCTCTGGATTCGATCAATCAGGTACCTCTATTTCACCTGGGGCTCCTAAAACATAATGACCAAAATCTTCACAACCACCTTCATATTCATCGTCTGGGGGTTATCAATGTACATCAGGGAGTACATCAGTTGTGGTGTAAGGTTAGGGATTCCTTGTTTTCCTGAGAGACCCTGGGGACGCTCATTTACCCTATTAGCTTTGGGGGAGGAGTTGGAGTTACCACAGCTCGATTTTCAACCTTTGAATCAGGGGGTTTATGCTGCCTTATTGAGACAGGTTCCAGACTAGAGTTAGCTGGATAAGAGGTCGAGAGAGATAGCATTGCAAAAAGGATGCTTTAACTTCGCCAGCTTTAGGTCAATAAGTGGCTGTGGGCTTTAGTGGCACAGGTAGTTTAACCTTTGTGACCTGGTCATTCACCCCATTGTTAGTTGTGGCGATTGGAACCAAAGAGAAAAGGGTTTAGGCTTATGAGCAGGCTTTGGAACCACTTAGTAAGGCTGCTTTGGAGATAAAGATGGGCAGGGCAAAGGGCGCGGCCTAACTAAAGAGGATCTACTCCGATTTACTGGCTTTAGCACCTCAAGTTTGCTGAGCGGAGGAAGATTAGGTTTGAGCTGCACCGCAGGTGCTGGGCTCAGAGTAGTAACCATCATAGAGGGGCCCATAGGGATCATCATAACTTCCTTTGACGGGGCTATGGTTGAACAGTTCTTAATGGTCAACATCTGGAGAGTATGCCCAAAAGCTGAAGTAGCTTCAGCGTTATACATATCTGCAACCTCCAGCAGAGCCTTTTTAATATCTCTAATAGTCTGGAGGTTGCGCTTAACAGAGATAAGGTGACAAGCTATAAAAGGGTGAGAAGTCAACCCGCTCAAAATGGCAGCAATTGCGTCGTCATTAGGTAGTATTTGGGAAAGCAGCAGAGTTTGAGCTTCCCTATAGTACCGCTCCACAAATGAGGTGATCGATTCTCCCTCTTGCAGACTAAAGCACATAAATGACTGATTTTGATGTTGTAAACTCTTCTGGGAGCCAAATTCGTCAAGAAGAGCTTGTTTAACCTCCGCCCAGGTGCTGAGGTTGATCATGGTGGGAACCATTATTTCTTGAGCTAGGCTACTTTAGCAAGAAAGGGTGTACTGGGTTTTTTGTTGGTCAGTTGCTCCTTCCATAGAAGATTTATAAACGAAAAGAAAGGAGGCAATACTGCCCTCACACAAGGTGAACTTATCTTGGAAAGGGGGTTTTGGAATAGAGGGCTGATCAAGCTTTTTGAGGAGAGACAAAGCATGGTTAGCTGGTGTTCCAGAGTGGCTAACCTAAGGTTATTTGCTGTGGGGGAGTTGTGAGGGTTAAATTCCCTTCCAATCTCCATTTTGGTAAACGTTTTTGTGGTGTATAGGTACCCCTGTAGTGAGCACCACTTGTTTTTTGGTTGATGAAGATGCTCGCTGGTGTTTTATTGCCTAATGGCCAACAAAATAGTTATGGGTGTTATAAACCACTTATAATAAAAACTAAACACTAATAAAAACTTAAAAGTTGGTTTTTATATAGTGTAATAAATGTGGCGATTGGGTGAAAAGTGAACCCTGTTACAATCTACTGCTTAAAAATTAAATAACCTTAGGCTCAAAGTACAATACACATCAAATTAAATTTTAGATTTAAGCCAAATTAGGAATTATGGTCGTTCAACCTATTGATGCTCTCAAATATCGCCTCTCTTTATCAGAAGGGCTGATGGAGGGTCAAGAGTGGGTAGGACAAGTCCGTGAGGTAGTGTTTTAATGTACTTGAGACAATCACCATGTGAGAAAATATCTGCACCTTTCAGACCCCTCTAACCCTATAAAAGGGGCCAGTCTCCGTGGTGTGGCTTTAATTAGATTTTTGGTAAGGCGGGGAGGGACCTCAGAAGAGCTCCCTTAATTCCGGCAATGAGTCAGAATATTACAGCTATCTAAACTCAAGCTATTTAGCTGAGTCTTATTAGTAATTGTAATGTCACGATTCAAAGGGTTTCACCAAGAATCAGCCAGGGTCCTTTGGCCAATTTTGTCCATATTAAGAGCCAAAGCACTATTACTACAATATTGGACTTGTAATTGTCCAACAAACCTATTTGATAAAATCTGCATTAGAAGCTTGTAGTCAGCATTGGATAAGGCAATTGGGCGCCAATTCCAAAGTTGCCATTGGAGCCCCTTCTTGTACAGAAGCCATTCTGGGTCTCTTGGCCCCCAGAGATCTGGCGTCCAGTTTACAGGCATTAATTGAAAAGGTTGGCGAGCTCTTTCACTATGCAGTTGCATAAAATGCTTTAAATTTATGCGCACAATTCTCAGGGCCCAGGGATCTATTCTTTGGTGACTCATAAAAAATATCTTAACTTCCTCAATTGTAATTTTTTCCTATAACATTTAGGTATCATTCAATAATCAGGCCCCAAGCGCCGGCTAAGTCATATAAGGCTTTAGTTGTAGCGTTGCTCATATTGAGGTACTGGAATAAATTTGCCATAAAAACTTTTGATCTCACTCTTGATCATTCCAGGATTGGAAGATATTAATGTTGGAATCCAGCTATTTTGGATCACTGGTGCTGATTTACGCTGGATTTCATAAATGGGTTTTTGATAATAAGGATAAAAACACTAATAAATGAAAAACTGGGTTTTATGGTTTTATTAGTATCAGCGCTGAGTAAGAAAAATGAACCCTCTAATTAGCTTACCTATCAGTATTAAACTTTATTGAGTGTTGAAGGGAATTCAATGATAAGTTTGGAATAGCTTAGTATGTTTTATGTAAAGGAATATGTGAATTTGACCTGTTGGAGCTTGGAAACTCGCTTCACTTTGGCTGAACAACGGAGGGGGAGTTATTGTTAGGCAAAATGAACCCGTGGGGTAGTAATATAATATATTTTAGCCAATTCCCTTTTAAGAAAATAAGGGCACCTTGGGGGACCCCCACCAAGTCTATAAAAGGGGTGGTCCCCACTTAGGTATCTGATTTAAACTAGATGTGGCCTGGGGAGGAACCTCCAATGGACTCCCCTGGTTCCCCTGCATAGTCAGGGCAATCTGACTGCCCAATTCCAAGCTATATGCCCGTTTAGTATTTATAAATGTGTTACCCCAATTTGTGGGGTTCCACTGAGAATGACCAGGGTCTTTTAGCTGATCATATCATTATTATTACTTAATACACTCTTATCATTATCTAGAACTTATAAATGTCCAAAAATTCCCACTTTCGGCCTATTTTGACCCCAAAAATTCTTTTCTTGAAGCTGGTCGGGCAGATGTCTGACAACTATACTCAACTAGGTTCTACCTGTTTAATCTTAGCTTTAGATTAAATTTCCTTAATGGAATCTAGCCTTTCTTGGTCATTGTCCCCAAGATGATTTGAAACTGATATCCAGCATTCACCCAGCGCTCCATGTCATGTTTGGACATTAATACCCATTACCATTTGTGTGTCATTTAGTACTCTCTCCACCATTCTTCACTGTCCAATAAGGAAAGCTTCAGGCTCTCCAAGGCATCCTTCAGGTGCTTCATGGCAGCAGTTCGTTTTTAGGTTTTCACTTTCTTGAACTTCATGTTATTATGCTTTATTTTCTCCCTGATGAGAACCCATCATCAGGGGATCAATTCCTGGTTGACAATTCAAGGAGGTGACTAGTCAATCAAGGCTAATTTTGTCTACTCAGCGCCACTCCCCATCCCATATTGTGGCTGGTGCAATCCGCCACTCTCTGGTCTCTGAGTGGTTCATCCAGGTTAATCTCCACGTGGATGATCATATGGTCACTTTAAGAGTTTATGATGACTTCGCTGCTAGATATCAGCGGCTTGAGGTCAGATGACACGTGCATGTATTCAAGGCGCAAGCTTTTCTGTGGTGCCTTACTAGAAACATACAACCAACTAATGAGGTTAGCAGGGTTGTCCTCCTCCTTGTCAAATGTAAGGCACATTCCCTAATTTGACCAGGTACTCTAGAATATCCTCAGCCTTATGGTTGGGGTTCTCACTTGTCATAAATGTATACCAACTTTCATTTTTTCAACAGGTCAGTTCACATGCTATGACTGTAGTCTCTTTGGTTGGCACCTATGATAAAAACTTTTTTAAAAAATTCAGTTTTTCATGGGGGCTTCCATGAGGCATACATTGCTACCACTTGGAGGCTTTTTCCAGTTTTTCTATCAGTGTCCGTGGCCACTAAGATCTGTCTGGTATGAGACTTCTTAATAAATACCTGATTGAGCTTTTTGTTCAGTGCAACGATGGCCACGTGATCCCTTCAAAGGGCTTAAAACCCAATCTGGAGGGACCACATGTGGCTTGTTGCGTCACAGTTTGAGTTTATAGCCATCTCTTTTTAGCTTCCTGCTTGCATCTCCAAAATTAAAATTAAACTGATATCATTTGCTGGTTTAAAATGGTGTAGCTTCCTCCTCCTTGTCTGAATGCTCGCAATCCACTAAGCATTCATGGTTGCTATTATCATTTATGGTTGTCTGACCCATGGGTATGAGGATAGTTGGGAGGTTTGTTCATGTTATGAATTGATCACAAAAGAAAGTTGGTGCTTTAGTGGCTGTGTCACCAAGGGAGAACGTGGGGCAGTTGGTGATTTGTGGGGGTGGTTGGAGGGCATGAGATTTTTATTTCTGGGCATTTTATGAACCAGAAACTCCGTAGCCATCCCCATCTCCTGATAAATTGATAAAGGTGACAATTTAAGCACCAAACTTTTCTTTCTCGTTGCAAACACTTTTGCAACCTATTCAATTCAAGACTGAATCTAGTTTGATAATCTCACAGAGGAGATTAGTCTGCGCCCATGTCAGGGAGCAGTTGGGAAAGCAAGGTAAGAGGAGCAGGTGGAAGGCCCGCGGCCTCCAACGTTCAAAAACGCCCCGGAGAATCCGGCAGAATAGACAAAAATCTTAAAAAACTGGCGGTCACGATTTCCCCAGAGATACTTGCATGGCAAGCACGATGAAACCAGTACATCAACACGCCACACTCCCAACCACTTTCGTTGGTGGAATTTGGAGTCCGCGTGTATATGGACATCCAACAAACAGCTCTATGGGAAAAATTTTGTGAAGATGTACACAAAATTTTTCCCAACCGCGGTGTACGTTGCACCTCACTCCATGTCATGCGGTTGGCTGGACCTAGGTTTCAAAAGCAAAAAAGCAGCAGACAAGGCTGCAGCGGTGCGCATAGTGGTCGACCTCCCCAAAGGGCAACAGGTCATCAAAACCAAATGCACCATATGGACAAAAGCAAACCAAATTTTCCTCACGTTTGACTTTTTGCCTACTACGGTAAAATGTGACATTTTGGAACAACACCTGAAAGATGGTCTCGCCATATATGGTGAAATACAATCTTTTGAAATGCAACGCTTCACGCTGATGCCACACCTGTGCACCAGCAAAGCCATCACAGTTCTGACCCCAACTGAGGAGATCGTGAAGGACCTAACTCAGATCCCGCACTCCACTTTTATTGATATCACAGGGCATACCACCCACCCATTCCGGGTGACCGTGGACAGTGTGCCCCCCATTTGCACCCACTGTGATGCGTTTGGCCATAAGGCGCACGCATGCCCCATCAAGGAGGGTGTCACATTCCAAGAGCACCCCTCAGCGGCCATGGCCAACGGAGAGGCGCACTATGAACCAACTGCAAGCACCAAGGAGGCTTTCCCGTGGGGAGCACAAGGCTGCTACCTATTGGTAAAGCCTATCTCCCCACAAGAATGGAAGAAGGCCAAGCAGGCCCATAGGGCCGCGGCTAAGGAAACAGCCAAGGCCACCACTGCTATCCCACACTCACAATGCCAGGAGGACATGGAAACCTTCGTGGTGGAAGCAACTTGGGAATCCATCAACCAATCAGATTGGGAAGCCCATGCCGAGTGGGCCACTCAATCTGAGGATCCAATGGGAGACTCAATCTCACCCAATCGTTGCACCCAAGCTCCAGTTGAAACTGACTTGGGACCTATCCCAACTGAAAAATTTTTTTGACCCGCTCAACGATGCACCAAACTCATCTGCACCGCAAAAAATTCGTCCAACGTCAGGAAAACAAAAAGCGAAGGCCAAAGCCAATGTGACTATTTCTGCAAAAATCAACAAAAACTCTGATAGCGTTGCTGCTAACACCCGCACTGCTGTAAAAGCCCGTGGGGACCTAGAAGAGGCAGGTGGGCCTGGGGGCCCACCCCCTCACACCTAAGGTGCAATAGGGAAAACCTTCACTTTAGGGACGTTGAATATCGCCGGACTCAAGGCCTCCCCATCCTGGGCTAGGAAACTGAGTTTTTTACAACACAATTTACCCATGGATATCCTGGCCATCCAGGAGTCCCACTGTCCACAAGGTTCCGAGGAAACTTGGAAAACAATGCTCCTCCCATCCCTATCCTTTTGGTCAAAGTACTGTGGGGTGCTAATTAAGAAAAATAATTTTTTCAAATTTGTATCCTCAGAAACATTCCTAAATGGCCGAGTGCTCATCGTCACCTTCTTGTGGGCTGACATAGCGCATGCAATTGTCAACATCTATGCCCCAAACAATGTACACGAGCGTCGGAATTTTTCTCATCAGTCAAATCCCTCCTGCTACCCCCTGATTCTTTCCTAGTAGGTGACATGAACTGTTGGCTAGCCTCACCAATGGACCGGTGGCCTCCCTCACCCCACACCCCACAGGGTCATGTAGAACTACGCATTCTAAAGGCCACTCTTGGGTTAATGGATGCGCTGCCACGACATGCCCCACTGCTCAAAAACATGACATGTCCCCACATCCACAACGGCCAATTAAGGTCCATGACCCGCATTGACCTTATTCTAACACCAGCGAAATTCCAACCCCACATCTCCCACTTCAAAACAACGAAAATAGAATTCTCTGACCACCAACTGGTCTCAATAACCTACCACCTATCTGTCACAGTTGCTAAGGCCCCACATTGGTGCAAAATCTGCCCCCCCGAGCTCGCATCGCCAGGATTTTTCATGTGGGTAGAAGAGGCAACTTTGGCAAAAAAGTTTGTCACACCGTTTTGCGCGGACCCCATTTCCACACGGGCAACTTTCAAAGAGGACACCATCCCCCACTCTCGCCATCTCTCCTCCAGATGCTAACGAGCCACATCAGCCAGTTATCTCGCACGCTCTGGCAGAATTGGCCCACTTGGAGTCCAACATTCCAGCTACAGGATACAGCCCTGCATGGGGCCAGAAGTGGGAAGAGGCAGCCGCCCACCTCAACGCACTCAAAAGGCAACACAAACATTGGGTTTGTGTTCAATACAGGGCCACATGCATCACAAAAGGCAACAAGTGCACCACATATTTCTTTAAAAAAATTTTTGCACCACGCCAGAGCGTGGCCTGCACACAGTTGCAAAGATTGGATAATTCTATTGCGGATACACTGGCCAAAGTGGCAATCGAAATGTAAAAATATTACTCCAAGTTGTACCAAGCTGAACCAATTCAGCTGGCCGAAGTGGTGGAATTTCTTGACTGAGCTCATATCTGCACCATTTTCCAATACCCAGAAATAATGAATTAAATTACTCCAAACGAATTATGGACAGCCATTTGCGGTGCACCAAACTGAAAATGCCCAGGCCCAGATGGCATTCCATATGAGTTCTACAAAAAAAAATATTTCAAATATATATCCCCACTTCTGCTTGCCTCACTTAACCAAAGCCTGTTGGAAACGCGCCTCCTACCAGGAGGACATGAGGCCTTTACTGTTACACTCTTCAAGAAAGGGGATAAGCTTGACTTAGCCAACTGGCGCCCCATTTCTCTAACAAACACAGACACCAAAATTTTAACAAAAATTATGCTAACTGATTAGGGACTGTAGCATCTGCCACCATCTCCCCATAACAATTAAGTTTCATCCCCAGAAGGTCGATTTGGGATAACGTGCACTCTGTGGCTAGTGTATGTCAGTCCACAGCCTCTGGGGCACTTGTATTCTTGGACCAACAAAAGGCCTATGATAGAGTAAACTGGGAATACCTAAGGGCCTGCCTCCATCAATTCCGCCTACCCCTCGCTTCATCAACTGGGTGATGCTGCTCATGGAATCTGCAACAATGGCAGTGCGTGGCCCTGGCTTCCTAACGAAAGTAGTCCGCCCTCAAAGGGGCTTGCGACAAGGGGACCCCCTCAGCCCACTCTTATACAACTTCAGCCTTGACCCACTACTGCGAAATGTGAATGCCCAACTCACTGGGGTCCATGTGCCAGGCCAAGCCCCAGTCAAGATATTGGCGTTCGCAGATGATTGTGTGGTTGGGGTGTCTAATAATCAAGATGCACGCGTGCTTGAAGCTCTCATCCAGGAATATTCCTGGGTAAGCAACGCGGCACTGAACGCCTCCAAAACTGAAATAATCCTCCTTGATCGGTTTCAGAACTATGGGCCCAGCAATTAGTTCCCAACCCGGCCCATCTGCTCGCCCACATCCACGCCTTACTAACTCAACACACACCGCTCCACTGGTGCTCCCCTTCATGCCACGTCCTACCACAGGACCGGTGCGCCATCTGGGCGTGTGGATGGAGGCAGGCGGATATGCGTCAGCAGTAATGGAGTGCCATATTCTGGACAACGTAACGAAGCGAATCACCTCTCTCAGAGCCCACCCTACTTCCCTTACTGGCAGGGTTGTTTTAGCCAACTCTATGCTCCTATCCAAAGTCTGGTTCAGAGCCCACGCCATCCCCTTCTCCCCAAGCTTCTTCAAATCCTTGTATGCCTTGCTGCAAGGATGGCTTTGGTCAGGCCGCCCTCCACCAGTGCAGCTAGAGGTCATGTTTGGCCCTCATCATCATGGTGGCATGGGACTGCTTGACTTCAAAGCCCATGCTGCCAAGATCCTGGGCACCTGGATCGCGGCCGTCATCGCTCCTACACTCCCATCCCAACACTGGTCCCACGCAGACCGCTCCAACTTCTCCTGAGCCTTGGGCCTCAACAATCCATCAAACCCCCACTCCCTGATGAAATACCTCGCATCACACACATCGGCCACAGGTCCACACGGGACAAAAACCCACTACAAACGAATCCTACTCTCCATGCGGAGCACAGAGTGGAGAGTTCGTATTAGCGGACATACAACCCAAAGAGGCCGCCCCTCTCCTCAGTTCACACAAGAGGTACAAGGGCTACCCATCCATGATGGCGTGATCCCCATTCGGCCCCATGTCCTATCCAGGGTGGACTACCTGGACATGATGGACATCCCTTATTCCATTGAGACCCAAAAAACAATCTGGAAATATGTACATCACCCTCTGTTGAAGCCTCAAGTCCGCTCCCATGTGTGGCGCTGCCTGAGGTGGGTGTATCATACAGCTGAGCGCTCTAACGCTTTACACTCATCCTGTGTCGTGTGCGGCCACTATGGAACGCTGTTCCACCGCCTGGAGAAGTGCCCCACCTCTAAAGTGATATGGCGCGAAGTTCAACGTCTGCTGGGCCAGGATCAAACACATCCCTTCAGTCTGTCAAGAGATATGTTTGCTCTATCAATGGCCACCTCCCTTCCACCCTCCCTCCGTGCTCTGGTGGTTGCAATCGCCATGTGGACTATCCACACAATCGTCTTAGATGCCATTGCAGGCTCCACCCCCACCCTCCCAGAAACTGTCCACAGATTCTGGTCTCATCTGGTGGACCACTTTCAAGCGTGGATGTTTGGATACCTCCACCTCGTCGCCAACAGCTGGTCTCCTCCTGGTTCCCAGTCTGGTTCATCAAATCAGACCCCTTCCTCCACACGTGCTCAATAGTGGCTACGGCCCCTTCACACGTTCCCTCCCCTCCCCATAAGTGGCGTTCCCGCTGGCAACAAGAGATAGCATCGCTTCTCTGGGGTGCCTCCCCCGGTACTAAGTTTATCTGTCCTGAGTCATATTTGGAAGTGTTCATCCCATAGTCAGCCTTCCCCACAAAATATACAATTTAAGAACCGATTTAAGTAGCGTTTTGGACCTCCCAGCTTAAGAAGGAGTGGCAGCAGAACTTGCTGAATACATACCAGATCCTCTTTTGGGTTTTTTATTTGAACGGATATTTTTCTTGGGGGGATAGAAGCCAAGCTGTTTGTTTGACCTCCCCAGAGTGTGATTGGGCTTTATTTCAGGATTTATTTGCTGACGAATTGCGTGCTGATTTATTACCCAATCTTTGCTTGTCAGTCTTATTTGACAAATTTGTAGGAGCTGGCAACGGTTGGCCCTCCTTTGACAACTTTATGGAACAGGCTTTTTGCCAGAGCACCTTCTTGCAAAATTTCCACTCTGCTTGTGATGGTCAGGGTTCAACTGGGTCAGGGTTCATCCCGTCATCCATTTTTTTACTCCTTGGAGTTGGAGTTCATGAAGGGTTTGTCATCCGCTTATGTTGCTTAGCTGCCTCCCTTGCCCACGCTTCTCTAGGGGCAAAGTTCAGCTCCTGTTGCTGACATTTCATGTCAGCGAACTCTTATAGTTTCAGCAAGAGCCATTTTTGGCTTTAGTATGGAGGAAGGTTTTTGTCCAACTTTGGTGACACTGCTGACCAGATTGTAGTCAAACTCGTGTGGAGTTTCCCAGTTTTGTGGTGACATTAGGCCATTGTGTGGCTGGTCTGATAGCATAACCAGCACACCTGTTTGGCGTCTTCCTACTCCAAATAAGTTGACTCAGCTGAGCCCAAGCAGGCATATGGATTGGGGTTAGACGAATTTATTTTAACTTCATCCATGGAGCCAGTATATAGAGCAATTCCATGGTGCGAGGGCAAAAGCATATAGCAATATAATCGCCGCTGGCCTATCAAAATTCCCGCACTACCCCATAGTACAAGAGGCTAGTCTGAATCGCCACATGTGCCCATTTTCTTTACCAATATGTCGGCAGATTTTGAAACATATCCTCACTGGGAAGTTTGATTTGCATAGTGGATCAGTTTTATATGCAGGTATACGCCTTTGTATTTGATCCTGACCTCAAGGAGTTTCTTTTGGATGAGCTCACCCAGGATCATGATGTCAATGTACCCACGTTTAGGTACCCAGTGGTTGGTAAAGTCTCCATTTGTCAAGATCTTGGTGAGTTTATGGTAAATCAACATGATTAAGTTTGACCACTCCGTCTCCTCCACTAGCTGCAAGTAGATTAAAATGTCATCTTTGAGGTATGACTTAGGTGCCTGGCGTTATGTAAAGCTTCCACTAATAAGTTAGCGGATGTGTTAAGCGTAGCTTCCAGCCCCATTCCATGAACTTTCGTCAGTTTGGGCTGCCATGGTGCTATATGATTTGGATTTTTGGGTGGGTTTTAGGCGTCAGCTGGAGTTTCATCCTTCATTATCCAACTTAGAAATTTATTGAGGCGAAACCTCTGGTTTAATAAAGCTTTGAGATAGCATATATTAATGCCTTAGCAATTTATATTCCTGGCCATTGATTCTCCAATCTCCAAGTTTTGTCAGCTGAGGGCATTGGCCGGCGAGAACACCAGACAATACCAGAGGAGGGTGGCTTCCATCCCACATGTCGGATGCAGGTATTGTTGTAAGGCCTCCAATGTTATTAAGTTACAATGGCTAGTTCCTCAAAGTGACACTGTTTCAGCCCCCGTCAGTGAAGATATGCGCCATGGCAGCAGGCACATCACTTCACTCCACTGAAAAGCCTCCACGGGGGAAAAGCCTTCAACAGCACATGGGCAGCAACAGATGGCTCCAGAAATGACTGATTCCAGTCACGATGGGTTTTGATGCAGATGCCCGCTTTAAGCCACTCATGCCTGAGGTTGGGAGTCATGCCCCCTTCATCACTGCTGCAGCTTGTGGAGAAACTTCATGTATCACCCACAGTTTGGCGTATTTGGGGGTGAAATTTCAGCATACCAGTCGGCCTCCTAGGCAAGTATGGCATAGTCTCACCAAATTTTTCATTTTGAAATGTGGAACGCGCAGCCATGGAGAGCATTATGGATTGGCTTCATTATCCCCAGATACACCAACTCACAAACCTTTTTGATACTGGCACCTTCCCAGAACCAGTATTTCATTTCCAATGGGGTAAACTCATTGGCGCACCAGTTGATGGCCTCCTCTGGTGACCAATCCTGGAAAAGCCCCACTCTACAACCTTCTCCTTTGTCCAACCTGCCTTCATTGGGTCATATGCCATTGCCATAAGAGTTCGGATATATGACCAGTGTAAGACTTTGGCAGCCTTGAACATGGACGCAATCCATGATAGAGCCTCCTTGGGGGAAAACGTGGTATTATACTATTCCATTGCTATTTAAACTGGAAGGGAGTAATGAGCCAATTTGAGGGCCATTGAAACTTTCAAGAAGCGTTTCATGTATGCAGTAAGTAGAATCAGTAGGAAGTCCAAACTCCCAACAGCCTTAGAAAATTTTGTGGTACTCCTATTTGGTGTACTACATTGCATTGTAGATTTTGATAGCAGCTTCAATCCAGACTTTTACATCCAAGGGCTTCAGATAATCGTGGACGGCGGCCTTTTTGGTGCGGTGATTGAGTGGAAATTTCATCCATCAAGCGTATCTTCAATATAAACCCACAAAGACCTAAATGCACTGCCATATCCAGTGATATTTGGGTATTGAGCCAGCATTTGGTAGCCCCTGTGGAAAAATTATGATCTCTCCAAATGGCAGCGATTGCAGGAAAAAATGGTTTTCAAAATCCACTGAATTGCCGTGGAGTACAAGAACTGAAGCGCCTTTCACTGCTTAATATTGTGGGAGGACACCCCACAATGAATGGGCATATCCTTTTGCACAGACGTATACTTCACATGGGCTCTGGATTATGGCTTGACTGCAGTGGCAGTGGTTGATCCCTCTGGAAAGATTTTTTATTTTTTGACAAGTTAGCTTGGTTGTCTGATCTGTTGGATTCAGTTCTTGATGCTACTGCTACCACCTTGGGGCTACAACCCAATAAATTGGTTGATCAAGAAGCATGAATTCAGATGGGGAGAGTACCTGCTTCTAACTGAAATTTTTGGGGATGCTGCCTAACAATTTAGGTGGATGAGATGGTTGTTCTTTGGTGGGAAGTGGCCCCAACCTAACTGAAGCCTTATCAGGAATTTGGCCCAACAAATTTGTCGATTGTTCTATGTGGAATGTGTCAGAGTTGGATCCTGATTTAACAGTAACAACATTGGGACTTTTGGCTTGCACTTTTTTCAGTGTGATTGGCCACGCTGCCAGGCTTAGATCTGCTGGGTGATTTTTCTAAGCCTGAATGACCTGATTTTACTGCACCCCTCAAAACTCTCTTTGGTATGTCCAGTGGACTTATGAGGGGCAACATCTGGGGACTATACTATCAGGGTTTCCTCACGACCCAAATGGGCTGCTTGCTGTGTTGTTGGGGTGTTTACACCCAATGGCATCATTTGGAATAGTAGAATGTTGCACGCTGAGGAGGGTGCTTATTCACCGTGATGCAGTCAGGTACATTGGTGACAAACTTTTGGGCATCAGCAGCGGGAAGTGATCCAATGAAGTCACTTTCCATATTGGAGTGCTTCAAAAAGACCTCATTGATTATAATTTTGCACTGCTTAGGTGCAGAAGAAGGTGCCAACTCGTTTTGAGGTAAGTGGGCACCATTGATAATATTCCTGTGGGAAGAGTCAGTGGAAAGTCATCTGGTGGATTTATTCACAAAGCGGTTTTCTTTGTTGATTACTATTAAAACTTGTTGTGTGGAAGCAGGTCATCCATTTCTTTGTGCTTAGCATGATGGTCGGAGAGTCTTACTAATGCTAGGGTTGGTGGCCATGAGGTACTGCTCTATATGCGCAGTAACTCAATAGCAGGTGTGATATTATCTCAAGTCTTATAATAATCATTTTTTAATTTATAGAGAGCTTAGTGAGAGAAAGGTTACTTTTGTAAGGATTAGTCCAGTATTTGAACAGTAGTTTAGTATTTATACTAAAAATGGACCAAAAGCAATAGAATTAAATCTTTGGAACTAATGCATCAACTAATAAACTTAATTCTGGCATTGGTGAAGTGATAGCTGTAAATCAAATTTTGACTTGATATATGTTCTGTGGCTGGGGGTATGTTTAAAATCCAAGCAAGTATAAGATTATAGCGTGATGAGCAATAATCATTATAGATGCCTATCTTTTATGCACAATCTGATCAATATGTCAATTAAATTTAATAAAATGAATTATTGTAGATGGCAATCATTAAACGTAGCATAGATTGACCAATAAAAATCAACTAAAATTATTAAGATGAAATATTAGTATATTTGGTTATGAGATACTATATATAATATATATTTTATAGTTTCATATTTTTATATATAAATAGTGATGGTAAAAACATATAGAGATAGTGAGTTTTTATTAAAAAGATGGAAAAAAGCACCTTCAAAAATGTATTTTTTTGGAAAAAAGAATTGGCTTTATAATCATTTGGTAAAAAAAGAATGGATTACAAAAACTAAGAAAAAAGAACTGTCTTAAAAAAGGCCCTAAATTTTAAAGTAATTGAAAAATTATGAATACTTGATAAAACCCTTTTTGAAATTGTACATATTTTAAACTGCCATATAATAGCCATTTATGATAAATATATATACTCAGTGCTGTATATTCTAAGTTGTTTGTACTTTACGCTTGGTTAAATCCAATAAAAGCTTTAATCTGTATTTGTGAAAGATTTTTATAGGTCAGGTTGAAAGTTTTGACAGGTTAAATAAGAGCTTCAAAGAGTTTTCATAATTTCTTAATAAATTTTTATAGTTTTTTGAGCCTCTTTTAGAGGATGTTTTCCATTTTTTGTTTATGAATTTGATGTCAATTGAGTATTTACTAATAAGTGTATGGATAAATTAAATTGAAGTTCTTATATGTACTGCTTAGACATCAAATAAGTGATTTAAAGTTAACCTGTCTTCCCATGGCTCTGCTGTTTGAGCAAATGATTTGGTTACCTCTTAAGTGTGATGCCTTGGGTAGCTAACAAGGTTTGCATATAGAGTTATAATTAAGTTCCATTATTTTGAACAAAATTGATGCATTGCTAACTGTTCAAAGAAAGTATCAACTATACTATAAGCAAATAGTCAAGCACCTTATAAATTTATTAGCGTTATTTAGAAAACAACAAAAAGACTTTACCCATTATTATGTAGATTGGTTTCACGTATGATAATTTTAATACTCCTTTTCTACAGTTTTTTTTGTATATTATATGATATTATTAGAACCTTCCTCAAAAAATGATTAGAAGTTTTACATTATGGTAAAAAGCTTATGTGCATGATATATGCATTATAACTAGAGAATGTTAGAAATTTTTTTTACATTTTTTTACTGTTATGATTTGATACTATCAGATAAGTTTATAATCCTTTAGGTTGGGACCATCTAGTGCTAAAAAATGATACAGTACTACATTGTTTGTCATTAAACTTTTAAAGATGTAATAGCTAAGATGGTTAGATTGCTTAACTAATGGTTAGATTAACCTAACTAAAACTGAGTTTAACATAAGGGAAATACCTGGTAGATGGATTAAAATTTATTTGATTTAGATTAAATTAGGTAGCCTTTCTTTGTAGTGGTTCAAAAAATCATCTAATATAATAAAATCATTATATATTCATGTTTATTTTAACCTCATCTCCTAAACTACTTCCCAATCTCAAATAAACTTAACATATGTATCTATGATATATACTTATTTATATATAGAATTTTCAGTTATTTTAATTGGCCAATGTTTCAGGTATAAGGTTAGTATTTATATTTTATTTTTATTTGAGGTGGGCTGACCCAGGGAAAATACCTCACCAATTTATGGGGAAATTGAATTAATTTAAAGAGGATAAAACCCAAAAACATCCACATGTGGCATTTTAATAGGCCAGGAACTCCATGGGCCGCTTTGCTATTTGCTATCTCAGTTTGGGGCATTAGTGCACAACGCCAACAAAGTCATAATTGTCCCCTAACCAAAGTCATCGACAGGGATTAAACTCAGGAGGCAGTATCATTGAGTCCATAAACTACCAGTGAGGTACCCTCCCTCAGGTTGATGGTATTTGTTTTTTTAGTATTTAATAGTAAGTTAGTTTTACTGGTCTGTTATATGGTAAACTTACTAATATCTATCTATATTACCACATTTTATTTATTTGTTTGATTTTATCAGTCAATCTATGCTAATCTTATTGATCCCCATCTACAAAAACATTTTTTTTAAATTTATTTGATTTTATTAGATTAATTATGCTAATTTTACTCATTGCCATCTACAATAATTCATTCTATTAAAATATACCTGTTTTACTGGTAAAATTATGCAAAAATAGTAGTCTCATATAATGATTTAGGCTCATCATGCTATGCTCTCATAATTTTCTGGGTTTCAAACATACCCTCCAGCCATAGGACATATTTTATGTCAATATATTTAATATCAATTGACTGATTTTAATTGGGCCATCTATAGTAAAATTACTGATTGCCATCTACAAAAATTCATTTTATTAATCTGGTTGATTTAATTGGTTAAGTTATGCAAAAACAATAGCCATTTATGATAAATTTTAACTTGTTATCTATGATCTCATATTTGCCTGGATTTTGAACTTACCTTCAGCCATAGGGCATATATTATGTTAAGTTTTCTACCTACCCTCATTAACTTTACTTTAATCTGTATACTAAGATGAAAGTAACTAGTTTTGAAAGTGAAGTATAATTTTTAATATATATACAGAAATCAGATTAAACTGCTCTACAACTATTTATAATGTAAGCCTTCCTTCTATGGAGTTACAAATGCTATCTAGTTTTTAAGCAGCTGAATGGCAAAACAAACTTTTCTACTCACACAAAAACATCTGCATAATTATAAAGCCATCTTACTATATAATTCATATTGTTAAGATAATTGTATTCTTTGATGCTTAAATTCTATAATAGTTTTAGTTTTTATCATAAAACATATACTTTTGTAAAGATTATTATTTAAACAGAATTTTTAACAATTTTTAGGAACTGCGTTTACATCAATCCAAATTTAGTAAGGCAAAATATCAGTTTAATGGCCATAATGGAGAGTCCAGTATAACAATGGTGCAATGTGTTCCAAGTAGCGGAGGTCAGTGGCATGGATAGTGTAAATTAAGAGAGGGTAGTTTGGCCTCCACAGAGGTTGAAAAGCGGCGATTAACAGGTTTGAAAGGGCTCTACAATTACTACTAAAGCTTCCTGTTTGAAGACAGGAAGCATGGTCTGAGCCAATGATACTTCAGTTAAGTGTAGAATTGTACTTAAGATTTTTATGTACCTTTGCCTATAAAAACTTGTGGGAAAAATGGGAATCATGCTTTTATGGGTATAATTTGAACATGACTTAATTTGCAACATGATCAATATAAATCCACTGTTTTAAAAGAATTAAAATCAATAAGAACAATGAACTCATAAATGTGCACTTAAAATACCAAATCCTTTCTGGATCTGCTGATTTACCTGAAAAAGATGCTGATTCATCTGTCAAAGATCTTGCCGTTCAGAGATCTCTAAAATCTGTTGCAAAAATAAAGAAAGACCATGTATTCTGGAAACATTTGCATTCTGCTGCGCTGATCAGGTAATCTCCATACCTGACATGATCCCATTTTTCTTGCAAAATCTATCAGACTAAGTCCAAACATCTCAAAAATTCTATCCTACTCAATCCCAATTTTCTCACAAATTCTATCCTACTCAATCCTAATTTTCTAGCAAACCTTTAAGTTATTCAAATTATTATTTAATAAGATACCTTCAGTTTTGCCTATCTAAAGAACTAGAGATTAGTGCCTGTTCAATACAGAGATTCCTTCCTGTACATATAAACAATGATTGGCTCATTAACGCTATTTCTGTTGAGAAATTGCCTTATGGAAGAAAAACCCTTAAGGACTCTGTTGGAGCTACATTTAATTTATATTGAGTAGTTTACAAAGGACTCAAACTTTGAATTAAACAACAAATATGAAACTGGTGCTTTCTGCCAGGTCCTTCTGAGGTTACCTGGTGAAGACCTATCATAAGGATGAATTATCCCAGCAATGACAGCCCTACCAATATGGAGGAGAACTTAAGCTTGACCAGATGGGTCATTAATAACAACCAAAGTATGCTTCTACCTCACACTCAGGAGCTTGCATTCAGTGCAACCATGACCCTTACTATCTCAACCCCCAATGATTTACTTTGCCAAATCCGGGTTGCTGAGGTCACTGACCTCTCTCAGAATTACTGGCCAGAACTATCATCCCTGGCGGGAAACCTAGTTGTAGCAATTCCACAAAAATTGCTTCCAGCATGCAACCTCTATATTCCTCAACTGACCTTACCGGAAATGAAGTAGGAGTAGCCCAAATGGAAACCTACATTAGCCATTTATTCATCTAACTTTAAACCATCATATGCAGTTACTTGGGCTAAATACTTGGAAATTTAAGGGCAACTGGGGCTGTCTCAACAAATTATACCTCAGCTTCTTGAATTATATGAAACTGCATCTAATCTTAGTTGAGACAATTGTGAAGCCAATTTGAACAAATGCTGGGAAATTAATGAGATTTAATATCACCTGACCCTGATTGACACTGGAGTTATCTAATACCTGAAAGGTGAATTTTCTCAGTGGATGATCCATGAAGCTAACAATATGGACCAACAAGTGGAACGCATTTTGTCTAATCTCAATTGAATGAATCACAGAGGATTGCCAAACCACTGATTCCTGAATTGTTACCTTAGCTGCCCAAATTCAGAAGTTGAGTGAACAGTAAGCTATGCCACTAATTTAGGAAAATATTATTCAACAAAGTACCTCTCAGCGCTACTGGCCCTAATGATCGAGAAGGGTAACAAGGGCCACCTGGGCCTGAAGGTCCATGTAGTCCCCTGGATTCTCTAAACCTATTTGACCCTCTTTGAAGAATATCATGAAGCTCATATTAAAGAACTTTAATGACAACTAAAAATGTGGTTAGAGAAGCAGAGATGACTATTGAAGGGGATCATCTTGATATGGATTTGGCCTTGATCTCTTTAGACAACAAGTATTCAAAAACAACTGAAACCTGTTCATGCATGATTGGCTCCCAGAATACAAACTAGGACCAAATGAATTGTCAACTTGAGCTGATGAATACTAAGCTACAAACAATTAAGGCTAAACAAGACACTCTATCTGCTCAATTAGAACTTCAGTCCTCTGAGATCAAAAAGCTCCATCAACTTTTAGATACTAAGGCCCCACTTTCTCAATTCAAGGCTGCTACTCTGCTCTCCAGGATAATATGGATGAGTTCCACCACCAATTTGATAAGGCTATTTTTTATACTGAAATAGGAACCATGGAACTAACTGAATATGAATGACCTCCTTCTCTAGCTATCCATGTTCTCTCTGAACCCATAGGATCTTTCAAGAAAACTCTTTAAGGAAAATCATGTACAGGGAAAAAAAGAATTCGGTCTTACCTTTTTGTGTATAAAGGTGAAATGGAACAAGCTATGAATTATCAGAGTTGTCATCACAATAAAACCTGTTTGGATGGCAGGCTCAATAGATCAGGATGTCATACTTCTAGACGTGGACCACTTTTAAAGCTATAAAGGATGTGCCTTACAAAGAATTCATAAGTAACTTAATTCTTTCTAACTGAAAACATGCTTTCATGCAAATCCGCCCAAGATATGAAGAAACCTTTATTGAGTTTGCCAAGCAGTTAAATCATGAAACTTAGGCCCTTTTATCCTGTGATTAGTATAAATAGATGATACCATTGCAGTCACCCTCTCCCCATTTTAACACAGTCCCAATCTTGTGCTTTATTTCCAAAATCAAAGAAGATAAACAAGTCTATCTTTAATATTAAGAAATCTATAATGAAGTTGCCTAAGCTGGAAGTGAGTCAACCTTATAATAAAAGGTACTGGCCTCACATATATGCAGTAAGAAGAGTCTAGAGATCTAAACTCTGTCGCAGCCCTTATTCCTTATTGTGGAATCTTTGGCCATCCTAATGAATCCTGTTATAAAAAAGGCCGACGAGGAAGGTAAAGTGGATTCAGCAAAGGGCGAGAGGCAATCTCTGCTGATAACTTTGCACCTATCTATTAATCTGTCACCACATCACGTAATGAATGTTACGTTATATCAAATCCTGATAAATTGGATTTCCAAAACTCAAAGATTTCACATTGAAGGAATTCCTTCTTCTTACTCTGCCCTTTACAGACCTCTTCATCCAGGAAAATTTTTTTACTAAATCCTTTATTTTGGTACCAAAGCTATCTAAGCTTAAGTAGTTGTCCATAAGATGAATTTTTTGGCCATAGTTGATACTGGATCTCCATTCAGTGTTATTTACTCCTGACTAGTAAAATAAATAAAGGTCACTATAGATCCAAGCCACACTTTATATTATGGGACTGCAGGACCCCATCAGACTTGCTCTCTGGGAGCCTACTCATCACTGCTAATTTTGTTTGGACCACTGGTAGTGTTGACTCTGGCGATTGCGCTTGAGAATGATGGTTATGACCTCTCTTAGGCACACAATCAATAATAAAATTTGACATCCAATTTATTCATAATGAGTTATTTTTCTATTTTGGTATCATATCCACCTATTCATCAAGAACACCCCTATAGAGAGAAAAAAAAGCCTAGGAGCGTTTACTGGAACACAATAACCACATCGAGCTTCTAGAGTATCAAGTAGTTGGGCTGAAGGCCAGATTTCCACCTTCCAATTCTGAGGCTCAGAAAGGGATGTTGGTATATAATATCAACAGCATAACTATACCATCAAAATATCAAAATCTAATGGACACTGGCCTCCAAATTGATATCCCACCTGATCATTTATATGATATTTGTGCAGATACTAAAATGGCCATTTGAGAAACTTTTATCGCCCCAGAGTGCTGGATCCAGCCTACCATGGGCCCTTAACTACTTTGACAGCCATTATTAATGATTAACCTATGCTAATACTCAGAAATTACCTTTTGCATATGTTAAGAGAAAACTGATGGATTAAGTTGAATCCATCCATGGGTGTGGAAATTTTCATGATTTAGGAAAAACAGATCTCTACTATAGCCTGCGTCAAAATGGAAATAGGTGAAACCCTCTTCTCTGAGCAGCAGCGACAAGTGGATGATTTGATTAAAGCGTATGCTGACATATTTTCCACAGGCCCAGATGATTTGGAATGATTAAGGGTGCGCAGCATAAAATTCTTACAGGCGACGCCTCTCCCATCTGTGCTCAACCCTACCAGAAATCCAAAGTTGAAGAAGCCCATTTCACAAAAGAACTGAATAAGTTCTTGGATTCTGGATTATATGAACCGTCACAAAGTCCTTGGCCTCACCATTGCTGAGAATATGAAAAAAGAAGGAGGACATCAGGTGGTAATGAATTGCCGCCAGCTGAATGATATTAAATGAAAGAATATCTATCTGATAATACATTTTGATGATTCGTTATGACTCTTGTCTGAATCTCAATTTTTTCCATGATAGATCTCGCCATCAGATATCAACAGATTGAGCTTGTGCTGGATGATAGAGAAAAAGTGCCCTTACAGAGAGTGAAAGGTTATTCAAGCCTACTTAAATATCCCAAGGGTTATGTAACACCCCAGCCACGTTTTAAAGGATAATGGTCTTTCTATTGGGAGACCTAAAGATATCTTATGTATCTTTTTATTTAGATGAAATAAACATACTCATTCAATTTCAAAAAAAACCTCGCCTATCTGAAGGAAGTGTTTATATGTCAATCTCTCTTCCTCGTTGAAGTTAAAACCTGTCAAATGATGCTTTAATCTAAACTGAAATGGACTTACTCATGCACAAGTATCATGACTGGAAAATGACATAATCATGAGGACAAATCCAAGTGAAAAGGTTGCATATCAGGAGGCCAAGAAGTTGAAGTTGGCTGTCCTCCCTGACCTCAAATATACCTTGAATCAACGATGGGTAGAGGCGAGGTATGCCCAGGTTGGTTCCAGGGATGCGAGAGAAGTTCAGCCCTGCATAACAGCAGGCGCATTAAAACAAACCAGCTTTTTGTTAAATAAAAACAGTCCACTTCAGTTTTAGGTGAATGGGGTCTCAAAAACCGTTTGGTTTTTGAACATTCCAGCTTGGGTCAGCCACTTTTACAATTAATCAAGAAAGTTTGGTTGATTACCAAATATAGTGTCTTGCCCAATGGAAATGTGCACCTGTTGGTGCGCTCAGCTTAGACCCACTTCCCTCAATTGATTGTATGCCCAAAATCTCTTAAAACCTCATGTCAAGACCAATCTTTCCCGTTGGTTGATTTCTCCCTTATAATAAACCCCCTCACTAAGTACATCATTTTTATATAATTATGCTATCTTGGTCTACCCTGTGTGCGGACCTCTTCTGTGGAGGTCTCATGCAACATTAACCATTTAAATTATAACTACCACAAATCTATCTGCCCATGCCTCATAGGGTTGCCCAGGTTCCCTCCAAACTAGGGCACCTATACCCTTCCACTCTGAGCACCACGGGTTTACATTCTGGTTATTTCCTATAATGATAGCCATATTTGCCTATGTTATTATAGCCCAAGCACTCTATGCTGGGCTCTAGTAACTTTAATACTTTTGACTAGTTTTTTGGCGTTGGCTCTGTGCACCGTGCACCACCACGCTGGGAACAGGAGAGTTATAGACAATCTCCTTACATTAGTTGACCAACCTTTTGACCTTACATGCATGAACTTTTTTTGTGTGAGGCTTTCACAAAGTGCAATTGATGTGCGCCAGCTGTTGGCCATGGCCACGATGGGGCTCACCACTGTTTACTCTTTTTCCCAAAGGTTAGAGCATCATGGCGTTATTTTTGCTACCGCTGACTGGAAATTACTCACCCTTCTTGCTCATACCTTGCAGATACAGACACTTCATGGTCCAAGAGTCATAATTCCTTGACTTTACATCAAAGATAATAAAATTAATTCAAGTGAACTGGGTTTTCCTCAGCACTGCATTTGAACGGTGCAGGAGGTATCCTCAATGATGGGCCTGTAAGTGATAGCCTTGGATAACGCTGTACAACCCTTTGCCAAAATGGGACTGGGGTCATTCACAACTACAAACGCGTTATATAACGGCGTTGCCATATATACAACTGAATAATATTTATCACATTATGGCTCAGATATGGTCCCCATTTCTATGTATCAAATTACCCCAGAGAACCCACGCTTAATTACCACAATTATTCGCAGAACCCAGGAGGAGAAGAAGGAGTTCATTTTAATATAAAAACGTTTTTGCAGTTGCTGAAGATATGGTGGGATATGTGGCTTCAGTAGTAAGAGTGGCCAGATATCACTCTCCTTTCTTTCATGCAGAAATTAATCTGGAGTTAGGATAGAACCTGAAGAAGAGTATGGTGGTGAAGTGTTGGCGCTGTCTGCTATCAATAAAGATCTTTCGTGATATTTTTTGTTAACTGCTACCCTTTCATCACCTTCAGGTCAAATTAGCACTATTATCAGGGTGGATACTGGAGCCTCTGAGAATTTCATTGACCAAAACTTAGCCGACTACCTTGAGCGGAGTTACTTTCCAGGTGGTATGGTTAGGGGAGGGGCTTCTCAAGGTATTCCCACCCTGAAGGTACTAGGATTAGTGGGTTATCAAGTGGGCAAGTATCTTTTGTCAGACTGTTTTCAAGCAATCTAAATCCTTTTATACCCCATTTTCTTGGGCGTGGTTGGTGGAGAAAGTTTGACGTAAGAACCAACTTGAGAGACATTACCCTATCCCTAATATTAAAGAATGGTCGTACATTAATTATCCTTTGTCTGAGGCTAAGTTCCAGGGCAATTTGTCCCTTTGGCCCAGTATCCACACCCTCAGTCTCGCTCCATTGTTGAAGCCCTCTCTGGAAGTACCTTTACCTTCTTGTTTGAAGGGGCTAGAATCTTCATTTGATGCGGCTTCAGCCAATAAATTACCCGCTCATTCAGATTTTGATTGTGAGTTCAAGCTCACTGTTGATCTGGTGCACATATATTCCCTGATTTACCCTTTGACTGTACGGGAAGAAGCATTAAATGTGTGGGTTAAGGAACAGTTATCCAAAGGCGCGATATTTCAGCGTAGCTCCCCCGTATGCTCCCCACTTCTCTTTTGGAGAAGGCCGATGGTACCTTACTCCCATGCTTAGATTATGGGAATCTCATCAACGTCACAGTACCAGACTTACATATAATACCACTGGACTCAAAGATTTCACGCTATTTGGAGAAGGCGAAAGTCTTTTCCAAACTGGATTAACTCAATGTGTTTAATAAGATCCGGCTTAAGAAGAGACAGGAGTAGTAAACCGCATTCTGTACCATAAAAGAGATTTTTCAATTTTGGGTCATGATCTTTGAGATTAAGAATACCCCTGCTATCTTTCAACGCCAGATTGATGCGGCTTTATGGGACCAGTTGGGAGTATGCGCGGTTGCCTACATGGACTTTTATTCTGATGTTTCCCTGATCATGAGTCCCATGCAGTACACCTTCAGCAAGTGGTGGAGAGGTTAAAGTCAGTCCGCCTCACGCTGATGATCATCAAGTATGAATTTTCAAGTCCCAGGTCACTTTATGGGCAATGTCGTGTTTGACCAAGAACATATGATAACTTCAGACAAGAAAAAGGCTTTTCATGGGTGGCCCACCCCCACTTCAGTAAAGAAATTGAGGAGTTTTTTGGGGACGTTTACGTTCATCAAGAAGTTCACGCCCAATTTTTCTAAGGTAGCAGCGCCCTTGTATAAGGCCAGTGGTGCAAAAGTGCTTCTTTGGTCCCCCTTTTTGTAGCCAGCTTACCAAGCAGTAAAGTGCACCCTGTTGTCCAAGTCCATCCTTCGCCATGTTGATCCTTATAAGGAGTTCATTGTGTCTACTGATGCCTCCAACTTCGCCATAGCGGCTGCCTTATTACAAGTAGATGAAGATGGGGATAGAGTATCTAGTAGGATATTTCTCTAGGAATATGTCTTTGCCCAAGTTATACAACGCTGTTTATGACAAAGAGTTACTAGAAGTGGTATAGGAGCTGACTTATTGGCGTCATCATTTGCATGGCTCTTCCCAACCCTTTTGTGTACGTACAGATCACTGTGCCTTAAAGTACTACTGCGCTCTTCATGTCTTAACTCCACGGCAGTCCTTGTTGGCATGAGACTCTTGCCCAGTTTGCATTTTTTTATGAGTTCACCAAGGGCAAGTAAAATGGGTTGGCGGATGCTTTGAGCCTCATCCTGCATTAGCTCCTGATCCAAAGGAGATAGAGGTACATAACACCCAGTTGATGATTTCGCCAGGTAAGATTTTGTCACAACTTCTCTCTTCCACGGCCAACAGCCCAGCGCTTGCACCTCTGGAGAATGTGGAAATACAGTATGTTTAGAAATGTTGTCCTTTCTCAGCCTTTATCGACTGAATATACCATGGTGCTTTCTAAGAGCGCGTTGAATCAGGAGGATTTACCCAGGGGGTATCATGTAAAGGATGTGATGGTGTGGTTTCAGGGGCGCCTATGGGTTACTGCTGGACTAATTCGCCTGAAAAATCATCCAGGACCATCATGACGGAAATACCGTTGGTCATCCTAGGAAAGCAAAGACCTTGGAATTAAATTGACGCACTTACAATTGGAAAGGCTTACCTGTTCAGGTGGGACGGTATTGTAAAGAGTGCCTGATCTGCAATCAGATGAAACTAAATCGGCAACCTTTAATGGGGTTGTTGGTACCAGTTCAGAAGGCTGGAGGGCCCTGGACTTCCCTATCAGTGAATTTCATTGTGGAATTATCTTTATCTGATGGCTACAATGCCATCATGATAGTGGTGGACCGTTTTACGAAGTTCACCCACTTCATTCTTGCAGAACAACAATAACTGCGGCTGAAATGGCTAGGCTCTTCGTCACTCATATGTTTGCGCTTCATGAGGTTCCCCATGAGATTATTGGTGATCAGGGACCTTAGTTTACCTCTGTCTTGGAAGAGTTGTGTAAGACTCTTCAGATTCTCCCCTGCCGTTCATCTTCCTATAACCCCCAATCAGATGGGCAGACTGAATGAGTGAATCAGTGCTTGGAGCGGTTCCTGCGATGTTACACTGACGCGGATCATTCAGATTGAGTTCCTCACCTTCCCATGGCCCAGTTTAGCTACAACAACACTTTGCATTCTTTGATCCATTGTTCCCCATTTTTTTAACCATGAATTTAACCCCGCCTTTAGCATGGAACCCAGCGGTGGATTTAAGGTTGAAGCAGTGTTTGACTTTGCCAAGGCCATCTTTAAAGTACACCAGGGGTTTTCACAAGTTTGGAGGCAGCAATTCAAGTGTATAAGGAGAATGCTGATGGTAAGCGATGAGCGGGTCCAGTGTACAAAGAAGGGGATCTCATGATGCTTGATGCTCGGAACATCCCTATCAAGCAACCATGCAAAAAGCTGGGTCCAAAGAGGATTGGTCCTTACCGCGGTGTTAAAAAGGTGGGCCACGCCTCATTCCAATTAGATATTCCCTCTTTGGTTTGGATCATTTCTGCCTTTCATGAGAGCAATTTAACATTGTTTGAGAGCCCCCACCAGAGACTACTGAGGCTTATCTCGTGGATGGGGCGCCAGAGTAGGAAGTAGATGAAATAGTAGCCTCCCGCCGGATATAAGAAGGCTTGAGTAACTGGTATCTTGGAAGGGATTTGACGCTGCAGAAAACAGTTGGGCACAAGCACGTGACTGTGAAAATGCCCAAATCCTTATTGAAAATTTCCACAAGCGTATTCCCCAGGCCACCAGATCTCAACCAAAGCAAACTGTTGCCGCAATGAAGTTGGCCCCAGCCCATAAGAGCATTTCCCTGACGCAAGCCCTTGGAGGGGGGTGGAGCCCTGAAAGGAGGAGAGGGTAATGTCATGGTTGAAAAATGTCATCAACTTGGGACCAACGTGAGAGACAAAGCTGCATGCAGGGAGGCCAAGAAGTTGAAGTTGGCTGTCCTCCCTGACCTCAAATATACCTTGAATCAACGATGGGTAGAGGCGAGGTATGCCCAGGGTGGTTCCAGGGATGCTAGAGAAGTTCAGCCCTGCATAACAGCAGGCGCATTAAACCGAACCAGCTTTTTGTTAAATAAAAACGGTCTACTTCAGTTTTTAGGTGAACGGGGTCTCAAAACCATTTGGTTTTTGAACATTCCAGCTTGGGTCAGCCACTTTTACAATTAATCAAGAAAGTTTGGTTGATTACCAAATATAGTGTCTTGCCCAATGGAAATGTGCACCTGTTGGTGCGCTCAGCTTAGACCCACTTTCCTCAATTGATTGTATGCCCAAAATCTCTTAAAACCTCATGTCAAGACCAATCTTTCCCGTTGGTTGATTTCTCCCTTATAATAAACCCCCTCACTAAGTAAACATTTTTATATAATTATGCTATCTTGGTCTACCCTGTGTGCGGACCTCTTCTGTGGAGGTCTCATGCAACATTAACCATTTAAATTTAAAACTACCACAAATCTATCTGCCCGTGCCTCATAGGGTTGCCCAGGTTCCCTCCAAACTAGGACACCTATACCCTTTCACTCTGAGCACCACGGGTTTACATTCTGGTTATTTCCTATAATGATAGCCATATTTGCCCTATGTTATTATAGCCCAAGCACTCTCTGCTGGGATCTAGTAACTTTAATACTTTTGACTAGTTTTTTGGCGTTGGCTCTGTGCACCGTGCACCACCACGCTGGGAACAGGAGAGTTATAGACACTCTCCTTACAATAAGGTTACCCAAGAAGGAATTAGCCTCTACCTGACAAAGTGATTGCTATTGAGAAAATGACTTGACTAAGCAGCTTTTGCGATATTCAGGTCTTTCTTACCATAGTTTAATACTGAAAAGTATCACACACTTTGATGTGTTTGCCAAACTGCTAACATAATTACTATATAAAGAGGCTCCATATTATTAGGAAGAAATTTAATAATGGTCTTTTGGTATACTAAGGAAAGCCCTTGCTACATCCCCTCTATTAGCACATCTGAATTATTCAATTTATTCGAGGTAAGCTGACCAGGGGATGGACATTACCAAAGCTAAAATAAAAACTAAAACAAACGTAACTAATTGTTCAGACAAAACGCCCAAATGAGGGGATTGCTGGAAACACTTCCAACAAACAACCAACCAGGTGGGCAGCGAAAACCGCTTATCCCTCCATGGTGGAAGGGGAGGGGGGATCGGGGGACTCATCTTAAGCAGCAGCTTCCTCTTCCCAGAATAGGGTACATGTCAAGGCAGACAGTAAGGGTGTCAGGGCATTGGTTTGTGGTTCAATATTGAGGTTGGTATTTCATGGAAATTGCCAGCTAGGAAAATGGAATTGATATATTCAGCTAAAGCTTTTTCAGCTTTAATGCAGGCATCTGGGAGTTTAATAAATGTGTCAATATTTGTTTCGTATCTTAGCTTGCAGATTCCGTGCTACAGTTACCACTTTCTGGATAGCATCATTAACATTTTTGTGTAATTGTTTCACTGTGCTTTTACTATTTTGAGTAAGACTTTTGGTGATAATAGGAGGTGGAATTCCTTCTGTGAGCATCGCCACTGATTTGGCAACAGCTTTACAAAGGGGATGACAATCTGATGTTGCAGCTTCTTTGACTGCAAGCTGGTGATCACTGCAAAATGATTTGGCATTTGGCCATGAGGTATATAGTTGAGGGGAGTATTTGGCATTCCATTCTGCATTAACAAACTTCTCGATTTGCAGAGATGGTTCTTCACTGAGCTTACGTGATTCATCAATTTCAGCCAATAACTTTCATGGGTTCTGGTTGAATTAAATTGGGGAATTGGCGTACAATTGAGTTTGCTTGATTCGTTTTAGGAAGCATGAGATTGAACTGGGATCCAATCCAATGCTTGATTGAAGGAATCATGTATGGCATTGAGGTGAGGAGAAAGCTGATTGGTGGCTTCAAGTGCAGCTGCAGCGATAGGCTTTTGGGGGAGGGGGAGTAGGATTGTACCCCAAGCTGGAACTTGTATGGGGTGGGTGTCAGATTGGAGGTTGGTGGACGAGTAGTCTGATCCGTTGGAAGTGGATGAGGGGCACTTGCATTTCAAATGGTCCAACGTAAAACATGATGGACAGATCGTCTGCCCGCCCTTGACATGGGACCAAAACGGAAGGTCAGGCGCTGAAGGAATAACAGCGCGAGGTGGAATTGACATATCGATTTTTCTAAATTCATGGCTAATCATGGCATACGCCTGAGGCCCAGCGAGTTGTGTAGCCCCATTTGGGACCACAAATTGTAAGATGAGGTTGGAGCCATAGGCTTCCAAATCATCCATCAGCTCCTGATGGAGCACTTCAGGGGGGAAGTGAGTGGGAAAACCAGCAAACTGGACCACCAAAGTAGTGTCCACTGGGAGCTGGGTCCGAGTTGTGTGAAGAGGGGTGCCCTGGAATACCAGAGGCACAGTTGCTGCAGTGGCAGCGTCAGCTTTGCAGGTGAAGTCAAGGTCGAAATACCCCTTGTAGGGGCGAAAATCTATATATATTGGCACATCCCAAATCTAAAGATTGTTTGTCTTTTTACTGATGCTAGGTACGTGACTGTTGGGGCCATCCTATCCTAGCTTGATGTGAATCAAGTAGATCACCATATATCTTACTTAAATAAACCTTGACCCAGGCAGAAAAGAATTACAGCATACAGAACGCAAGTGTCTATCTGTCCTGTTGGATATCAAACGTTTTCATGCATTCTTGCATGGAAACCATTTTACCATAGTGACAGGTTATGCCTTCCTCTGGTGGCTACAACAGATGAAGGATCCAAATAGACGTCTGGCCCACTGGACTATTAAGCTCCAGAGTTAGTTTTTTATTGTCCAACTTATGGAAATGATAGTTCAAAACGCCAATGGGTTGTCACGGATACCTGTACTGATGCTCTATGTCTCTGAAGAGAATCAAATTTTTGGGTTTATTGTATAACCTGAGGAATGGAACTGAGAACTTCTAGAAGTCCAACAGCGCTTAAAAAATATGGCTGTGTGGCCTCATATTGAAAATGAATTTTTGTATAATCAGGTTGGGACCTCTTGTCTGCTTATGTCCGCAGATCAGCTATAAGGGAAACCGCCCTGGAGGCCCATTTGACTGTAGGTCACGGTGTTGTAAAAACCCATCAGTGTCTGCAGGAGCATTGGTATTGGGATTAGATGATTGGTCAATTCAGGACGACATTAATCTTACCTCACATGAGCTAACCAGAAGCCTCACATTCTGCCATATTAACACCAGTTCACAGGTCCTACTTCCCCAATGCTACTGTCATTAATGATGTTATTGGTCCTTTACCCATGGCAATATATGCCATCAATTCATTATCCTAGCAGTTGATCATTTTACAAAATGGGTTGAGGATATTTCCATTGACTCACCTACGTCTAAAGTGACCGCATCCTTTTATTTTAAGAGTGTCTTCACCCGCCATAGAAGTCCAAATGTTTTGTTAACAAAAAGGCACCAACTCCATATCCCAAATGATCTCCAATCTTAATTTTCTGATGGGCACCTATTACTCTTTAACTTTCCCTACCATCACACCAAAAACTGGGCTTTGGAGCGACCAAATGGTATTCTAATTGCCATAAACTGCAAAATGGCACAATCTGATCCATCACGGTGGAATGATTACCTTCCAGCAGCTTTACTAGCATACCACATTAGTTACCATCGAATTATCCAGATGTTACCTTTTCAAGCCCTTTATAGGCGAGAGCTGATCCTGCCCTCAAGTGTACAGCCCATAATAGAAACCGCTTCGCTGGAAACAAATAATTTAGCTATGAAAAGGTTGGCTGAAGAGTTGTTCAGACTACAAACTCTAGCCTCTAAGTCAATGGGGACTATCGGCAAATGAGAAGCTGATAGCAGCAATGCCCAGAAACTGGTCTTCTTAGAGTATCAGTTAGGAGACCTCGTCCTGATATACCATCACCAGCCTGGAGGATGGATCCACAAACTTGACACAATATGGTCAGTCCCTTACCAAGCAAACTATTGTCAAGGACTGGAATATTCAATTGCCTCTGTCAAATTGGGCTCTGTTTTAAATCAAATTCATGCCATGTTACTCCAAAGTTATGAACCTCCTCAGCAAGTTCTTGAGGGTGCATTGTCAGGAATAATGGAAATAACGCTGATACGGGTGAGATCAAAATGTGACATAATTTGCAACACAATGAATGTAGCTCCAAAGTTTTATAAGATTTAAAATCAATAAGGGCAATGAACTCTTAAATGAGCGCTTAAAATTCCAAACCCTTTGTGAATCTGACAATTCAACTTTCAAAAATGCCAATTCATCTGACAAAGACCTTGCCATTTGGAGATCTCCTGACTCCGCCGCCTGATTAAGAAAGACTGTGTATTCTGGAAACCTTTGCATTCTGCCACACCAAACAGAAAATCTCTATACCTGACGTGATCTCAATTTTTTTGCAAAGTCTATCCACCTCAATTTAATTTTCTCACAAAGTCTATCCTACTTGATCAAGGTTTTAAAAAAAACCTTTTAATATCTCATATTTCTAATCAATAAAGATACCTTCAAATTTGCTTAGTTAAAATAACTAGAGATTTATTGCCTGATTCAATATAGTGATTCCTACCTTTTCATCTGAACAGAATTTGCCTCAATGACACTGTTTCCGTTGAAAGATTTCCTTAATGACTAAGAAACCCCTAAGGGATTCTTTTGGAGCTACATTCAAATAACTAAGCAGCTATAAATAACCTAAACTTCAAATTAAACAATTAATCCCAAAAAAATTTGATTTTTACTATTAAAAATCTAATAATACCAAGAGCAAGTTAACTTTATTAAAATATATTTTTCATAAATATAGGCGAACTTAGCAATCTAATGTTTACCTATTAGAAATTATTATCATTATTTGAGAGAGAGTAACTCTATTACTATTCTTTAACCTGCAACATACAACATGCTATTACTTTTTAATTACATCATCTAAATTCCTAAAGTTACAATTGCACCTTTAAGTTTGATAAACTAAAGGCTGTTGACACTGTATATATCAGGGGCAGGTGAAGGACAGGCTTCAAAGCTGCTTGTAGTCAGATGTGGTTATTTTTAGTTAAATATCAAGGGACCAGAACCACTAAGTTAACTTAGGCTTGCCAAAAGAACTTGTTAAAACCCTAAAAATAAAATTTTGTTTAAATTTACTTAAGCGAAGAATGATAATCCATTTATTTGATTTAATTAAGGTAAGCTGACCAGGGGACAGACAGTACCAAAACAAAATAACGACCAAAAACACAAACTAAACGCCCTAAATGAGTGGCGAGACACCAAAACAAAAAGGAAATCCTAGCCAACTAGGTGTAGCAGTTGTGAACCGCTTAACCCACCATGGCAGAGGGGAGGGGGAGGGGGTGTCAGACAGATTATTGATTTCTTCTTCACTAATGAAGAGATGGATTAAAGCTGAGAGCAAAGGGGTTGGGGCATCCACAGGATGCGGGTTGAGGAAAAATGGAAAAGAGTTAAGCTCTTTGCTACCAAGCAGGGTCTGGAGCACAGCCTCCAGGAATTTGGCAACATGGTCTTCTTGTATTTGTGCATCAGGAAGCTGGAATAATTTAGTTATATTGGCTCTGGTGATGCACGTGGTGGTGGAAATTCTGCCAGTGCAACAACTTGCTTGACATCAGAGGTGGCGGTTTCCCTTAGTTTTAAATTTCCACCTTTGCCACCTCAGGGAAATCAGCAGGGTAATTGATTGTATGTAGTCCCTCATTAAATTGAGTGACAGATTGTGCCACGGCTTTGCGGAGATGGTGGCTATCAGGAGAGGCCATAGCAGCTTCTGCAAGTAGATTGTCACTCAATAATGGGGTAGCGGTGGGTTTGGGGATATATTTCATAGGTGGGAATAGGGCATCGAAATCTGAAGGTAGATATGGTTCCAAATTAATTGGAAAGTCGGGAGGCGGAGCAATTTTCCCTAGATCCAGTTATATCATCCAATAGGTCCCAGGGATTTTGATTGAGCATGATTGATTCGGAGGGATGAGGTTTTGGTTGGGTAAGTTTTGGGGCATTAAGTTGGTTGGACTGAAGATGGGTCCAAACCTGCTCCTGATTGGGTATATTATCAGAAATTAAGCCAGCTTGGGCTTTGGTTGCAAAGGTTTTGTTGATTTTTGAGCGTTCAGCTGGAGGGGGTGGGGGCAGCCAAAATCCCCACTCAAACGCTGTTTGTGCGGCCTCATGTGTGGGCTTGGCGGATTCCACTTGTTTTGAATTGTAGCAACAGTAAATTTGGAATGATCCAACTCATGACAGAGGGGACAAACAGTGCGGCCGTTGTCAATATGAGCCCAAAAGAAGTGTTCAGGTGCAGATGGGATTTGGGCATGTGGTAGGAAGTTCTAGGCTACGGGTGGCTGGTGGGGGTAATGGTGGCCATTGCCTGCAGAGCTGCTAACCGCTCAGCTCCGCTTGGGACCAGGAAGTGGAGGATGGGGTTTGTACCATATTTGGATAGCCCCATCATCAGTTCTTTATAGAGTGTTTGAGGCGGATGTTGTGAAGGAAGGTTTGCAAAGGTCACCAACATTGTGGTGTCACTGGGGAGGCGTGTATGGGTTGTGGTAATAGGTGTGTTTTTATATATTAAGGGCGTAGTTGCTGCAGATGCTGCGTCCTCTTCAGTGGGAAAACCAATATCAAAATAGCCCTTATAAGGGCGGAAGTCAATAAAACCCGCTGGTAAAAACGTGGATGTTGCCAGCTCAATTATTGCTTTGTCAGCATATGGGAAGAGATGCCTGTATTCAACTCAGAGGCAAAAGTTAATATTGGATCGGGGTAGGGAAAGTAGGTAGGGGCAGGTTGGGTGCACTCACGCTAAGTGTAATATAAAGCCCCCTTGGAGGGAAAATTGGCCTGATGCATTAGGCAGACTGGATGAGCCAGTTTGCATGCATTTGCCTGCAAAACAGAAAATGCTAGCAGGTGGAGTGCTGCTGCCTCACACTGGGGCAGCAGGTGGCGGATCTGGTGACATAAAATGGAAACTTATACGGTGGATTTGGCGATGTAAATTAAACAGATGCTTTTATAATAAATTCACTCAAGAGTGAAGTTGAGCGGAAAGAAAAAGCTTTTATAATTTATTTATTTGAAGCTTGAAGTATTTATAGATTAAAAATATCATAGTGTGCTGATATTAATAAGATCATCATGGGACTTTGGGTGAGTAAACTCCCAGAACCTCAGCTAAAACAACTTAAGTATAGCCATCCATATTGATGGATGAGATAAAAGGAAAGCAACCATGAGCACCAGCCAATGTCCCTTAAAATTGGCAAACCTAGTTGCAAGATGTCTGACAGAGTGCTAAATTCACAAAAAATCTGAAACTTTTTTTTAGAAGTTAGTGTTTATTGGAATTTTTAAGGGTAGAAATTGGAAAATGCCAAATGACAGTGGAACCTGATGGGGTCACTGCCTTATAAGCTCATAAACAAATTGGGGACTTTAACAATTTCATTCATCATTGGGAATAATTTTAGTCTTTGATTGCACTAAATTGGCATCCAGATATCCTATGATGTCAGATTTATTCTATCCTGGCCAACTGACTCATACCCAAACTTTTCCAAAAATTTTTCCTCTTGACACAATTTTGCTTAATAGATTGGCATTTCTTCATTCAGCAGGTGACTGAATGTGCCCACGGCCAGGACAAATATGGCCAGTCCTACAGGCTCAGAAAGGGGTTTGTTGCACCCATACCTATCAGGGATAGGCTTGCGATTTCCAATGACAAAGAGCCACAGACGATGGGAGTTCCATGCCTGAAACTAATTTACTCAAATTACACTCAGCAGGACCACCTTTATCTAAATTAGCGGAGCTAAAACTGCTGGAGACAACATGACAAAGAGAATTGCTGTTAACCTCCTGCTGGTGGAGACTTCTGGCTACTGCCACTTCCCACACACCCTGAATTCTTTGTACCAACTCATGTGTAGTTAGCATAGGGGAGAAATGATGCAACCTTTGAGGGATATGCCATCACCCACCTCCCATTTAACCTTAGCTAAACAACCCATTGTGACAAGGGGGATTATCAAGAAAATGGTATGACAGGACAATAAGATATACATTCTGGAGGATCATAAATTAGATTAAAGGTGAGCCTCGAGAATGAGTAGAAAATATTTGAATGTGAAGCAAATTAATTTAGTCTCAATAGTTTGGCGAATTGAGGTATTCTGCTGAAACCTTCATATAGAAAAACTCCTAAGATGTAACGAATAGAAAATTTTTCAAGCAGAAGGGTGGAATTGACCTAGAATACCAAGATAATAGTTGAGTGGAAGAATGAGAGGGGAGGTTTCTGGTAGGCCGCAAATAGGTTCTGCATTTTTATGTTATTATAAAAATGTCAATTGGGGCAATTTCTACATGTCTTATATATAATAGTTTTTATTAAGGATTGGAGATATGCATATTGTCCGTTCTGTTGCTCAGTGGCTAATACCCTTTGCAAACCAGCTCAGCGGATTTAGTCCATAATGATGAAAAGTTAACAGTGGTTCTCACTACAGGATACCACTGGTCAACTGTAGCATATTGGCACTAGGGCATCATGGCAAGCTCTCACTATTTACGCCAAATATAATTGGATTTCATGATTCATACGCTGGAGAAGCAATGGGAGCATCCAACAAAAACTGGCACTTTTCACGGTGATGGAGCAAGGGTACAAAGATACTATAATTAAATTGCAGTTATGCGCTTGTCCCGCATTGGCGGCAGATCAACAGGGCAGGTCTACAAACTGACTCCTCATCAGCTGCGGGGTATTATAGAATGGCTTTTGCAGGGGTACCAACTCTATGAAGATGAGGTGAGGGTACATGCTCTGAGTTAATTCTATAACCAAATGGGACCAAGAATCTCATTACACGTTGTATATGTCTTACCTTGACGTGACCACCATGGGGCTGGATTGCTGGCTCAGCACCCATGGAACTGAGAAATATTTGGATGCATACATGCAGCCTTCAATCAACCAGCTACTGCATGTGCTGGCCTGCCATAAATTGAGATTGGGGACATCATGAAGGTTGTTCAAGTGCAACAGAATGACACTTGCCTTTTAAATGACTGCCTTGATCACTCTTTCTCAAAGGTTCAGGGAATGCTTGTGCATATGGACTGCCATGTCATGGACGTCCACCATCGCTTGGAAGAATTAACTCCACAGTTGAATCAAAAGTTACCATGAGTAATAGGAGAATTATCAAACTGGCGCGGCCTATTATAAGAATGGATCTGGGATGTCACAACGTTGGGTAGCAACACCAATAAGTTTATGATGGACCTTGAAGAATGGGCTGAAGGGATTGAAGCTGCGGTGGCTCAGATTAGAGACCTTGTTACCCTGACAGAGTGGCGGATGACTGAACATGTTAACTCCGTGGCAGTCAAATTTAGTCTACTTTACATTGAGAAGAGTAACCAGCGGACGGCTGACCTTACGACCCACTTTTTTGGCATTTTCAGAATACCACCAGTGGCTAGGTCAGATTACTCAATTGGAAAGTGCTAGTCAGGCAGCTCAGAGCCAAGCTAATAGCCTTCTTTTCATTGAGACAGTGGAGGATGCTGATATTGCGGTTGAATACCCTTTGCTGGACCAACGAGGAGCTGGTGCAAGAACGAGCTACTCTCGTTAAGCAAAGTAGATAAAGCAAACTGACAAGTGTGTGACACTGGATGGCAGAACGCGAGAATGCAGGGAACATTGGAAAATGTTCTCTCACGGCTTCAGGGAATCGAGCATAAACTGGACCCTGAGTGGGAATTACACCACAAATTGAAAACTGAGTTCAAAGCACAACAGGGTGTGCAAGATGGCCGGTGTTGGTGCTTTTTGGTCAAAGCTGAGCGAATAATAAATGAGTATTTTGCTGAACAGCCTTGTATGAGGAAAGGGTGCAGCCAACATTGATCCTGAATAAGAATGCTATGGATCAGCCAGTAAGTATCCCTCAGAGGTCGTGGCAATTCTCCTTGCATTCCAACTTCTTCCCGGTCCACTTTGGCAAATTCACATCCTTCCGCGTGACCCTATTCTAGTCCACAAGGGGATGTTCCCCTCAGCCGTTTGTAACCTATTATGGATGTTCCTTGGGCTGGAGCCCAAAGCAAGGTGATTTTGTTTGGATCAAGAAGTTAACGCCCTTAATCCATGATGGGAACATGCATGGATATTTTAAATGGTTTGAATACGCTATGGAAGGGGTATCAGATTAGCAGAAAGTGGAACTGTTGCTTTCCACTCTTAATTTTAAGAGTGCCGACCAGGTCACCTGTTACCTCCAAAATAGTTCTGTATCATATCAAGAGGTGAAGGAGATGTAATTCGTTTGTTTGGGGGCGCGGCTAAGATGGCGCAGCGCAAGACTGACTTTCAGATTATACAGGATCAAGAATTAGTCTCTGGTGTATATCGCAGAGTGATTCACAAATGAAGCTCATGTGTTAGTGGGAGCCAATATCAAAACCAACAAGGATGTAGGCATAGCCATGACGGCGGCAGTCAAACCATATTGTGAACTGCATAATGAAATAACTCACCTAATGAATGAAGATGTGGGGATTCTTTTAATTGATAACACTTTGTGCCATCTTTCCAAAACATTCAGTGCTCACAATGTGGAGAGGAAGCCCCTGCTACCACCGCTGCATATTCATTGGGAAATGGACAGTTTCGACCCTGTTATAATCCGTTGGGTAATTTTTGTCCACCCTATATATCAGTGGATCCTTTCCGCCCTCCTTACGCTCAGCTACCCCATCCCTTGCTTAAATTCAATACTACGGTAAACTTTTGACCTTGCCATTCAGGTGCAAATTATAGATGGGAGCCATTTATGAATGCTTGTTTCTTGTTCAGACACAAAGGGCATTATGTGGCTAACTGCTCAGGCAACCAGCACTTTCATGAAGTGCTATATGTTTTGATTGATAAAAGAAAAGCTAAAGTGGAGTAGAAACAGGACGCTCTACCTACACTTATTCAATTAATTGTCCCTAACAATTCCCAAGAGTTTCTTTGCATTGGCCCCAGTACCCAACCCAACTACTTATTATACCAACAACTTCTGGATGATACATCCGCCTTCATTCAAGGAAGCGACTATTTCCTTAAAGCTCCAAGTTCTGCCGAGATGTGCAAAAGCTGTATGCATGGCAAATCCTTGAACAAAACGGCATAAGTGATGATGGACCCTCAACGGACGTCGCCTCCCTAGTGGGGGTTAACGTAGCCATTTTAGTAGAAAAGATCGCCCAGGAGTATCCTCATGTTGGTATGAGTATAGCCATTTTTCTCAATAACAAAAAGCCCTTGGAAGTTCACATAATAAACACTAATGGTTCAGCTTATTTATAGTGTACCTACTGTTATTTTTTTAGAACACAGGAAACTGAGCTTTTATAATTACTGGTGCACCAGTTAATATAATATCCACCAAGCCCACGGCTAAGCTTTCACTGAAGCCAGATGTGGATCACAGAGTAGTCTACTGGACCGCGGGGGCCCAGAGCACTGCGTCCAAAGGAGCTTAGAGCGCGTACCTCTGAGATTTATTTCAGTTAGGGCTTCTGCTCCAAAAGTGGTTCTACCAAATAATAGCTACAACATACTGATTGGTGCTGCATTTGTCGGCGCTATAGTTTTCTAGACTAGCGCCAAGGTTCAAAGGTGGCTTGAAGCTGGAACTTCAGAAAAAACGCTAAGAAGGAAGCAGAAAATTGATTTAGAATACTGATTATTTTATTAAATCAAAAGGTGTCGATATTTATAGGGTGAGTGGGGACTCAGTGCCTCAGGGTTCGTTGGGGACCCATCCATTCAGGATCTTTCCTGCTTTTCCAGATTGGTCGCCTCATGGGCATTCTCAAAGGGATTCGCCGCCCACCTGACTGAATTTGTGGAAACGCTGTCCTACATGACTCAGGAATTGGGGAGGAGGATCCTGAAGTCAGTTTTGTTTGGTTAGGTTCAGGAACCAATTTGGCATGGCCCAATCTGGAAGTGGGGAATTTGATCCATTTGCTATCTTGAATTTCAACAAAACCCCCCTCAAGATCCTGTTGGAGGGGGAATACGGCCAAAGAAACTGACCATGCACCAGATTTACTACGGTCCCTTAGTTAACGTTGGCAATGGAGTACTCAGACTTGACCCTATGAATGACTTTATAGGAGTTCAGATCAAAGTACGTCTAGCTTATTATGTTGGCCTCCAGGTTGATGGTGATAAAAGAGAACAAGGTCACATAATTGAAAAATTGGTAAGGACGGTCGTCCAAGATTTAATCAGGATGTCTCTCTTCCAATGATGGTTATAATGCCTTGAGTGGCTTGGGCTTGAAGCCGGACAATTTCAGCAGCTAAGGCCCTCATAGTTAGTTCGGAGTTCTCAGGTGTGGAGGCTTCAAGCAATGACTAGATGCTACTTGGTAGCCAAGGTGTACTCCCATATAGGGCTTCAAATGGGGACATCTTGATAACTTAGTAGTAGCTCACCCTGTAGGTAAGCAAGGCTCTGGGTAGATAATGGTTCTTTTGAGCAGGATCTGAGGCAGCCAACTTCTGTTGGATAGAAATAAGAGTTCCATTAGCGCGTTCTGCCACCACATTATTAGATGGGTGGTAAGTGGTAGCGAAACTCTGGGTAGTGCCAAATAGCAAAGTCAGTTCTTGTACTACCTGTGATGTGAGATTCAACCCATTGTCAAAAGTAGAATCTGGGGGCACCAATGCTGGGTGAAAATGGATTGAACAAGGAAAAGAGCTGTTGCCTTTGCCGTGACAGTGGGAACTGAAATCGCCTTGACCCACTTGGTTAAGTGGTCTACCGCCAAGATAATATACTTGTGGCCATGCAGTCCTGTGGGAATGGGACTGTAAAAACTTACTCTGGTTGTTATTGGCAAGAAACTTAGTAACTTTTTACTGCACAGATTCAGTTTCCTTGTGAGCTTTGTCATGTATAGAATGAATTATTAATTGATAATAGTATGGAGACTATTATCTGTAGTTGAGTATGAATTATATTTTTGGCCTAACGCTCGGCCAGTATTCGCAATTAAATACTCATGAAGTCATACTCTTAGGGATTCTTTCCTTATGATCTTGTCCACCTGATCTTTTTTGAGATACCCCAGTGACAATCTCTTTTAGCCCAACACAGATGGCAGCTATCCCCAATTGTGGTTCCTTCTTCTCTAGATCCCTGCTTGGATCTTTAATCTTCTCTCTGAGAGTCTTCCAATTATTGCACTCTGCAATAAAATCCTTGAGACAGAACAACACTCTAGAAGCTGATGATAGATTAACTATATACTGACTTGATAACTTAAATTTATTTATCTAATTAACTGTTTGACTGTAAAGTACTGTTTTTTATTATAGTGAATCCTAGGGAATATATAGTGGGGAATTCGGCTGTATAAACAACAGTTGACACCTCTTCAATAAAATTGCAGAAGTTGCCATTGAATCACCCATCCTCATCTCAGCAGCGATGGTCTTCCCCATCCTGGCTAGGATTCTGTCATTGGACGTCCTCAAGACCTCAAATGGATAGTCTGAAAACGTGTCCCTAACGTTTTCCTCTTGATCCAAGTGAACCAACCATATCTGGCTAGCGATCTGCTTAGGTAATGTGACTTGTTATCCATTATGGCAGGTCACTCACCAAATGATTGATTCGCTATTTGCAGGTGGCATCACTCACCTCGCAACTTGCTATTCATTCCCAATCAGTCAGTGATGAAACCTGACCAATCCCAATTGGTACATCTGATAGTTAATCGATATCTGATGCCCTACTTTGTTGGAAACTCCACCCAATGAGATTTTAAGCATTCAATCGGATTAATCGCCAACTATGACCAGGAAAATATCCCAAAATCCCACAAATGTAGTTACTCCAAAACTCAGGCCAACTGATTTCTTAGTCACTTCACCTTAGGGAATTTTCTCCTAGAGATACCAGGTAATCTAGCAGACTGGGAATAGGAGCAAAAATCCCAAAACATCCCCCCTCTTGCCTAGATTTCCAGCAAGAAAAGGATTGGGGCATGAGAACACCACTTTGGACACTTGGGTAAATACCTCATGGTTCAAGTGAGGTACACTTGTCAATACTTAACGCTGCTCAGGACGACCTTTGGCATATGGCGTTCTTCCTCTTCCTCCTCGCTACTGCCTTCTCAGAGCGCAGTTCCCACGATCTACTGTCATGCCGGGATGATTGATTTACTCATGACAGTATTAATCCTGTGATCCAGTTTTCCTCCTGACAGGGTATATTACCTGCTGTCATATTCAGGATTCTTGGTCTGGCGTCCTTGATTTCCTGATTTTCTCCTCATCCTAGACAGGAGACTCTTGCTATTGATGTTCATTTTGTGGCTCAATTTTGAATATTTATTTCTTACTTGCCCTTGTTTTTGCTCATAACCTCTTGGCTCTTGTCTTTCCTGATTCTTCCCTTGGAAAACTTATCCCATTAATTTTGAGATTAATTTCTCCGAAATTGGAGCTTAATGGATTATAGAGTGCATAATGTCAACTTCCATATAAGTCTGACATCCCCCCTCTCATCCAGCTCATATGTCAAATTCCAAGTTGTGATACCAGCAGCTCATAAATAGTTTGTCTGATCCAGACCTCCATCTCTTCCAGAAGATGAGTCAGGATGCTCGGCGGAACCTCTTTTATGGTCCTTCCAAGACTCATACGCCTAGTCTGGCACCAGTGGCTAGTCCTTCCATCAAATTACCAGCAATGGTAAACAATTTCTCCAAAAACCAGGTTGGCTATCATTTCGAACAACTCTCAGCCAATTCTTCCTCTGCTGTCAATTTTAGAGTTAACTTCAAAACTCTCCTGGATTTGGCTCCTTTCACTGATGCTCTGAACATCGTCGTAGATGCTCTGGAGATTATGCTGGTTGCTCTAGATCATTTGTTTCTTGCTGGGTTGGACCTGCTCCCTCAGTTTCTCTTTCAACTCAGTCAATATTACAAACCGCTGTTCTGGTCTCTGAGCTCACAATTGGTAACAGTGTTCGCTTTGAGCTCACCTACGCTGAACTTTGGGCCCAAGCCACTAAGGCTTTGACTCTAGCGCTGAATCCCTCTGATGTTGATAACATTATAGATTAGGATACCGCCGCTTATGCTCTTCACTTTGCTGGCCAAGTTCTTTAAAGTTGGTCCACGAAGCTTCCAGCCTCACCTGGGTTCTACCGTTTGTTCAGCTTTAGCTTCCAAGAAACCTGTAGTCACCACTTGCAGTATGCAATCTGCTCCCTTCATTACTATCTCTTCTCTGACGCTTCCCATCAGTATCTTCCGCTGATGGTGTTGATAGGAGACATGATTTAGAAGCCCCCATCAAGCATCCCTTCTTTGTTGCCAGCCCACATGTCCGGTGTCCTAGATGAAGCCTGTCATCAGGCGCTCAGGACTAATCTTCCAGCTCCCATGCTATATCAGAATTACTCGGGGTTATCTGCTGATTGCCTCTTTTTATACTGTTGCTTTTCTCTCTGCTCTGTGGTTTCACGATTGGCTTCGTCTGACATATCAATTTCCCTTCCCCTAGTCGCTTTCCCTCAGGGCTCAGCGTCCACTCAAAGAATGTGGTTTTGTGTAGGTCTCACTCTTACTAGCATCCAATCTCATATCAAATTTTGATGGGCTGTTTATTCCAATTGCAATCCATCCTCCCTCCCCCAAGTGGTGACAAAAGCGGAATCATCCCCGTATTGAGGACAATTAATAAAAATAAAAATTATAAAAAATATATCAGTTTTTTCTATGCGGTTTACAATATATATATATCCCAAAAAATTTTACTAATTTTTATTTTTTTTTTCTTTTTTCCCATGGGACTTAACCTTCTTTTGGTTCAGCGGTCCATCTTTTTTATTTTTTCCCCCAAACTGGGTCCTGGGTACTTAAGCCTGCCAGTTTTCTATGGTTCAGATGTCCTTTTTTCATACTTAACCATCTAAATTGGCTCAGAGGTCCTTTTTCGGCTTTGATCTAATCATCAGGACATAACCAACTTAATGGTTAATCAGTCCTTCAGGAACTCTTTTATTTACTCATCTATCCAAAGCTTTAAATACTTAGCATGGACTCAATTACAACTCTTCTATCTAAGAGATATTTGATGAAGTAAGCATCAATCACTGTCTTGGTAATCACTTTGAGTGGACCTGACCACAACACATCTAGTTTGTTTCTTCATCTGAAACCATGCATATTACAATAGGCAACTCTTTCCCCTATTTTGATATTCTTCTAAGGCCGGTCAGTTCTTGTTGTCTGTCAATTTCACTCATATCCTTTTGTTCAAGGTTGTATCATTTGCCTGAAATTTCATATTGATCAGGATACTCGTCAGTCAGTTCAGATATTGCTTGGTACTAATCCCTGATGTAGGTTCCACCACCGAGTATAAGATTGGTGGCAACGTGGCCTTTCTTCCATATAACAACTCAAACAGAGTCTTTCCTGTCACCATATGATGACTAATATTGTAGTCAACCGTCACTGAACTCAGGTACATTCCCCATTCAGAAGTTCTCCCTGCAACTAGCTTCCTCAGCATCATGGCCAGTGTTCCATTCACTCAATCTACCAGCCTTTTCGTCTCCAGCCAGTAGGGTACTGACATGACTCTATAATCCCCATTATCTCATTCAATCGCAAGATCACATGAGATGTGAAGTTTGTCCCATTATCACTAAGAAGGACCTGCGGACATCTTTGTCATATAATACTTGATCCAGGATGAACTTCGCGGTGCTGGTAGCGTCTACTCTTGTTAGGGCCTTCATCTTGACCCATCTCATCAGATGGTCGATGGCAACTATAATGTACTTGACTCCCCCTGTGCTCATCGTCAGTGGTCCTATCACATCAATAGATAACGTGTTCCAGGCATTTATAGGGCGGACCAGTCAGTATCCAGTTGTATTCTTATGTGGTTTGTGCAGCTGGAACTCCACATAACAAGCTAGATAATCCGAAACATCCTAGTTGATTGATTTCCAGTAATAGTACTGGCAAATATGGTCAGTTATTTCCTCAGGCCTCCATGCCTGACAACCTTGTGAGCTGCTTGTACTATTGCTTCTCTTTCTGACAGTTTCAGAAATAATAACCACTTCCCATTGATCATATTGAATACTTGTCCATCCATGATCTTGGTGTTTTTCATCGCTTTTTGAAGCGCACCTTGGATTTCTTAGAGATTGTCCCAAATTTTTCCTTCGACCATTCTATGGAAAGCTCATCTGCCTGCGGGTATTCCAACTGGACCATTGGCAACAGCAGTAAGACATCCACATTTTGGTGAGAAGCCCCCACTTGGTGGACTATAACATAATTGTAAGCCTGGAGCTTAAGTGCCTATCTGGCCAGCATCTTTCTGGCTCCCTTAAATTTGTGCAGCCAACGCAGCAAAGAGTGGTCTGTTACCATCTTAGAGTTTGTTCCATGGACGTACACCTGAAACTGCTTGCATGCATAAATGACCACAAGGCATTCACGCTAAGTCACAGTGTAGTTCCTCTCAGCAGCTGAGAGTGTCCAGCTCACATATGCCACCAGATGTTAATCCCCAAGTTCGTCTACTTGGTTCTTATGGCGCCGATTGCCATCAACAAAACATCATCTTGAATTATAAACTCATAATCAAAAATTTGGATATTTCAGAATCGGTGAATTTATCAAATACCAGCGAAACTCATCGAATGAGTCCTGGGATTTTTGATTCAATATGAGTTTTTTTTGAATCCTTAAATAAATGGAATAATGGATTGGCTATTTTGGGTGAAGTCCCAAACAAATCTTCTATAGTATTTGACCATCCCAAGGAACATTTGGATGTCTAGGACACTCTTTGGTACAGCCATACGTTCTATAGCTGCTATCTTCTGGATTTGCGGCTGCAGTTACTGGAGTTGATTACGAATCCCAGGTATTTCAACTCTTTATTAAAAAAGTTGCACTTCTTTAACTTGATTTTCAGGTTAGCTGTGGACAGTCGCTTAAATACTTCTTCCAAGTGGTGCAGGTATTCAGTAAACTTCCTACTGAACACGTTTATATTGTCCAGTTATATCAGGATGCAGGACAACTTCATGTCGCTTAATATAGCATCCATGGCCCTCTGAAACGTTGCAGGGCATTGCATAGACCCTGGGGCATCCTCATTAGTTTGTATAGCGACTGCACGGTAATAATCACACATTTTTCCTGGTCTTCCTTTGGCAAGTCGATCTGCCAATATCCTGTGATCAGATCCATTGCAGAGAAATACTTCTCTTTTCCTAAATGATCTAGTGCATCAGTGATCCTCAGAAAGGGGATATCTTTCCTTCTTCGTAAAATTATTCAGCCTCCAGTAGTCAATCACCACCCAGTAGGAACCTTCCTTCTTCATATTCAGAATTGGACTCACACAGGGACTTGACAATGGATCTATAAGCCCATGCTTCACTAGTTTGCTGATTTCATCCTCCACTACCGCTTCAGCAGCTTTTGATCATTGAAACAGTCTCATCCTTATTGGCAAATTTTCCCCAGTGTCAACCTTGTGGATCACATCTCATGTGCATCCCAAATAATGGGCGTCCTGAGCGAACACTTCCCAATAATTTTTAGATAGTTCAAGCACCTCCTCAAACTGGCCTTCTGACATATAAGGGAGCTGCTTTTGATCAACCAATAGGTTAATGATTTCAGTTACCCCAGCCAGTAATCCCATTTTGTTGAGAGTCCCAATATTTTAGAAATATCCTCAATTCAGCCGTTGGGATCAGATGAACAAATGTAATGATCTGATTCCTCATGATCTTCATCAGTTTTTCACTTAAATTCACCAGGAGAACTCGAATTTCTCTATGGCCTGGCATTATTATCCTAGGAGCCACCCATGGCTCCACTCTGGACTTCTTCCAAGGGCTTCTGACCTCCCCATACAACAGCTCAGGAATCTCCTAATTCAACCCCATGTTTACTATCATCTGTGATCATGGCAGTATGGTCCTCTAATTCTTGATCCTCAGTGGAATTCCCCAGTTTTCTAGGATTTCTGCCGGCATTTTGCGTCACTTACTACCAACTAATTGGTACCAAATCAGGAGAATGCCATCATTGTATATTAGATTAATGAAGTTGTTTCTCCAATTTAGCGGAGCTTCAACATCCTTATGATGTACTAATGGTAACGTCTAACCCAAGCTGGTCAACATATTACCCTCAAAGTTACATTTAACTCCGTATTTCAGTAATAACTCCGTTCTGATCATAATGTCATAGTTTTTTTTTCACAAAAACTATTGCTGGCGCATATACCACCAATGACCTGAATTGTAGTGGCTGCGCACTATACGCTCCACAGGAAATGGTGGTGTTTGGCCCAGCTGTCCCATATTTTTTTGTGTTCCAAGTCCAGTGAGATCTTCATCTTCTTTACCAGCTTGGTTAAGACAATATTGATGGGTGCTCCGCTGCTGATAATCACTTGCACCCTCACTAGATTCACTTTTATGTCTATATCTATTACACTCAGAGTATTGTAATATAGTGTTTATTGAGTGAATAGCGGCGTTATTATCTGAAGCTAGGGTGTGAATAATTTGCGCCAATAAATCAGAAAATGTTCCCTTTATCATGCTTAGGGGGATCGACAGATTAGCCTCTCTAATCAGACGTCAGATAAATCTTCAGGATTCTCAGCAGTTCAAATCTTATCTGCCAGTTGTTGTGCGTATAGCCGGGCAACATTCTTATTTATCTTGGGGTCGACTCTCTTTGCCCCAGCTCTGGTAATGGCATTTACATCCATATTAACCACTTGATACAGCTGATCCTGCTCGTCATCTATGAACAGATTGCTAATATCAGTTTCTTTGCTCATAATGTTGGGAGGAACAGGTTTCTCCACAGCTCTAGACTGTTCCCTGTCTAGGCCGTGGGCCCTTTTCCCAAATCCTTGGTGGCTGCTGACTCTTTGGCCTGGACCACATTAGTCTGATCCATCATCTTCTTACAGTGCATGGCGAAATGTCCTTTCCTGCCACACTGATAGCAGACCTTTTCCTTCTTGTTTAACCATCTGAATTCTTTGGGCTTATTCCCCAGCACGGTTCAATTGGTAGCCTCCTTATCTCCTTCACTTCCCACCGTGGGATTTGGATTTTGTACCAGATTGGACTTGAAGCTTCTATATGGGGCACCAAATGTCGCTCCTAAAATTTTCAAGATATCTACCATTTGCGAGGTAGTTGTTTCTGTCACAAACACAGAATACATCATGTGATGCAAATTGAGATAGGGCCACTTGCAAGGCGATTCTAGCATTAAAGTCATCCAATACTTTTGCTTTGGCCAGGATTTGCGACTACTGTTAAAACCAATTCATAAATCTAGCTAGAGAGACTCGTCTTTATGGAACTGGATTCCCATAAATTCCTGCTTGCATTTTGACATGCTGTCAGACTCCCAAACTCTTTCATGATGGCCGCCTTTGCCTCAGCATATGACCAGCTGTCCCCCTTTAAGTGAGGTAACACTAAGTTTTGACAGTCGTTCTAGGCAATTCATGACCGGCAACGCCTTTTGACAATCTCTGTAGCCATTAATGGTCATGTCAAACAGTCAGAAAAACGCTGGGGCGTTATCCCAATGGAACGTTGGAAATTTTGGCGTTCTCCTAATTCCTCTGAGTCAATTATGGCCAATTCTCTCAGTTCAGCTACTTGGCTAACTTGTGGAGTGACTTCAGGCGTCATCTTTGAAATGGCAGCAAAAGCGTGCAGCATGTTAATTGGGGTATTCGACTTCCCAAGTATTGTGCAAGTTCTTCTTTCTTTGGAATCGCTTGTTATATCAGTCTCACAAGCACATCTGCGAGCTTTGAGTTCCTCCACTTGTATGATTAATCTTTCAATATTTACAACAATATTTCTTAAATGAACATGATCTGCTTCACTCTCCGTTTACAGGTATAGGACCCCTCAAACGAGGTACCCTTCTTTCTTCCTCAACGAGTTTACTTTCCCTAGTAACTCGTTCTTGAAGCTTGCTACATTCTCTATTCTTTCTCCACCTTGGCGACTCGTTCTTCTAAGGCTGCGAACTCCTAATGGTCCGCTGAGTTTAAGGCATTCTGGTTTACTGTGGCCAACTCTGTCCACAGTTTGCATATCTCGTCTTTGTATGACTTTCATATAGATTCTTCACTCAACTACCCCTGTAGTGAGTACCAACTTGTAAAAATATACTCTGGTTGTTATTGGCAAGCAGCCTAGTAACTTTTTTACTGCACAGGTTCGGTTTCCTCATGCACTTCATCACGTTGTATAGAATGAATTATTAATTGATAATAGTATGGAGACTATTGTCTGTAGTTGAGTATGAATTTTAATTTGGCCCAACGCTCGGCCAGTATTCCCAATTAAATACTCATGAAGTCATACTCTTAGGGATTCTTTCCTTATGATCTTGTCCACCTGATCTTTTTTGAGATACCTCAGTGACAATCTCTTTTAGCCCAACACAGTTGGCAGCTATCCCCAATTGTGGTTCCTTCTTCTCTAGATCCCTGCTTATATCTTTAATCTTCTCTCTGAGAGTCTTCCAATTATTGCCCTCTGCAATAAAATCCTTGAGACAGAACAACACTCTAGATGCTGATGATAGATTAACTATATACTGACTTGATAACTTAGATTTTTTATCTAATTAACTGTTTGACTGTAAAGTACTGTTTTTTATTATAGTGAATCCTAGGGAATATATATAGTGGGCAATCGGCTTTTAAACAACATTTGACACCTCTTCAATGAAATGACAGTCATTGCCATTGAATCACCCATTCTCGTCTCAGCAGTAATGGTCATCTCCATCCTCGGTAGGATTCCATCATTGGACATCCTCAAGACCTCAAAGGGAAAGAGTCGGACAATGTGTCCCTAACATTTTCCTCTCAATCCAAGTGAACTAACCATATTTGGCTAGCAACCTGCTTAGGTAATTGGACTAATTACTCATCATGGCAGGTCAATGACCAAACAATCAATTTTCTAGTTGCAGGTGGCATCACTTGCCTCACAACTTTCTTTTCATTCCCAATCATTTGGTGATGAAACCTGACCAATCCCAATCAGTACACCTGATAGTTAATCACTTTCAGATGCCCCTATTCGTCCACAACTCCACCTGATGAGATCTTAAGTGTTCATCAGTATTGATCCCTGATGGATATGACCAGGCGAACATCCCAAAATTCCCCCAAACGTAGTTACTCTGAAATTTGGGCTAACCGATTTCTGATTTACTTCGCCTTAGGGTTTTTCCCTAGCGATACCAGGTAATCTAGCAGGCTGGGAATATGGGTAAAAATCCCAACAGGGACCCACCACCTCAATGCTAACAACATTGAAGGGCCTAGTTGGGGCAATGGCTGAGTTTTGAAATTAAGGGTTGGCTCAGTCATGGGATTGGCAAGTAATACATGCCTCCAAGACCTCTTGGATGGTCTCTACCATTCTGTCCTAGTAACATTGTGACTTCAGCATTTAGTGAGTCTTCTTAACTGCCCGTGTCCCACAGTTGAATGGCCCTCTAGAATGACATCAGTTTGAGAGGAGGGGTGGATATAGGGGAGCTACTTCTTGTTGACCTTCTTGTAGAGCAGCCCATCCTTGATTTGCATGTCATGAGTCATTCTGCAGAGTTGAGCCCGGACTTCTTGAGTTTTCAATTCCCATTGCTCGGAATGACCTATCAGATCATATAGCTGATCTTCCTTGGGGGTCAAGACTGCTAGCACTGGCATCTAAGAGAGACTGTCAGCATTTTGGTGAATCATAACTGCACAATGAATGATGGTGAAATCATTGCTTTGCAGTTATAGAGCCCACCTGGATAGCCAACCATCAGGGTCTTTCATCTGATGGAGCCACCAGAGCAAGGAATGGTCTGTAATAATAGTAAAGTGGGTACCATAGAGGTAAGGCCAAAAATGTTTGATGGCTAGTAGGACGGCTAGACATTCCCTCTCAGTAACGCTGTAGTTCTGCTAAGCTTTACTTAGCGTTTTAATAAAATATGCCACGGGATGGTTGACCTGGTTCTCATAATTTGGGCTAGGATAGCCCTGATGGTGACATCACTCGCATCTGTGAACAACAAAAAGGGTTGGTCGAAGTGAGGGTGAACTAGAATGGGTTTTGTACATAGAGCTGTACATAAGGCGTTAAAAGCCTGTTCCTGTTCAGGACGCCACTCAAACGGCACATTCCTCTGTAGGAGGCAGAACAGTGGCTCAGCTAGGACAACAAACTGGGGTATAAACTGATAATAAAAGCCCACCATGCCAAGAAAGACCTGATATATCTTAAGATTTGAGGGCGTGACATCTTCTCTATGGTGTTGACTTTGTTCAGTATAGGCTGGATGCCACGCTTGAAGACCTTGTGTCCTAGAAGCTCTAGCTCAGATTGGAAGAAGGAGCACTTTGAGGGTTTGAGCTTGACAGAGGCCTTCCTAAGTCATTTGAAGGCTTCCCTGAGATGCTCTATATGTCCATTAAAGGTTTGCGAGAAGATGGTTATGTCATCCAGGTAGATGATGATGCACGAGAGTTTCAAGCCCCAAGGATCCCATCCATGGCACGCTGGAAAGTGGCTGGGGCGTTACAGAGGTCTTGGGACATTCGGGTGGGCTCAAATAGCCCCTCATTGGCGATGAGAGCACACTTGGCTCGGTCTTTGGGGGCGAGCTCAACCTGCCAATATCCGCTGGCAAGGTCCATGGCAGAGAAGTAATGGGAACTGGAAAGCAGATGGAGGGAATCACCAATTAGGGGCAGAGGATACCTTTCATTTTTGGTGATGGAGTTAAGTCATTAATAATCCATCACCAATCGGTGTCTGCTTTCCTTCTTTTGAACCAGAAGAAGAGGTGAGGCCATAGGGCTGCGTATGGTACCAGGAGTTCAGCGTCGAGAAGCTTTTTGAGTTCCACCATCACTTGGGCCTCTTTGACCTTTCTTTTTTTTTGGTAAGGCCAGGATCAAAAAGGGGGAGCATCCCCAGTTTCCACGTGGTACAAGACTCGCTCATTATTCCAAAGTCATAGGTCGAGGTTAAGAATAGGCCCAAGTATTCCTCCTACAACACTTGGACCTTATGTCGCTGCTCATCCAATAGGTCCTTCCCAAATTTGGCGTCAATCAGACTAACCAAGGGTGGCGACTACAAGCCAAAATCTCTTAAGTACTCAAAGCTTTGAACATTGGCAACAGAATCTATTGGTAAAAGGTGGTCATAAGTGGCAGGACTACCTAGACCTACAGCTTTAGATTTGTCAGTAAGGTTGGCTAGCAACACAGATATAGATCCAGCATATGTTGGATCAAGGATCCCGGGGCAGATCAACACCTTCTTGGTGGATGTTTTGTCTAGGCCTAGATTTACAGTAGGTATGATGAGGGAACGTTAACTTGGACACGGGTGTCAGCAATGACTTGAGACTTTGGAGGTATTGTAGTCGCCCTAGGCAAATAGATCGGCATGCCTTCCTGTCCATCAACAGCAGGGGAAAGTACCGAACATGAGAGCCCCTGACATAATACTTGAGCTAATCAAATTGGTCATCATTCTCCAGTAGACAGGTCCAGGCTTTGACCTCCATCTTAGAGTCACGAGAAGTTTTGAAGATCAGAGGGACCATATGCCCTAATAGTGATAGGAAGCACAGTTGTAATGGAGCACCGCTGAATAGTCTTAAAGAACTGAGTTCCAAGGAGCAGGTCATAGCTGGGGTTATCTAGAGCAATTGTGGGGGTGTTCAGAGCAAGCTTCCCAAGCCATAACAGTAAAGAAGAATAAGCTCCTTTAGAACAGGTACACTGTGGGCCAGCCATGCCATATTCCATGTAGTGTGGCAAGTCTGGAGCAAACTTGACACGCTTCATCAACTTGGAAGATATGATGTTTATGGGGGAGCCACTGTCAAATATGGCGAGGACCGGAATCTTGTGAACCTGGTCAGTGACTTGGGTGTTAGGAAGTTGATATGACTGGATGATATGCTAACCATACTTCCATATAGGAGGGGGAGTCAAGATGAGTCTCAAGATGGATGAAAGGAGATATACAAATAATAATTGATTGAAAATGGCAATCAATCGGCGAAAAGGGGGGAATTACGCTGAGATTCAATATAAATGAGATTTTTTGAAAAAGGAAAAATGAATAGAAGACTACCAAGCTGAGGATGAATCTGGCTTGGGGAACCAAGACATAAATTGTCACACGGATGATTGAAGAGGAGGTCTTCTTTTCATGATTAGGTTGTTGCAGATAGGTCTGCAAATTAGTAAATTAATAAAGTTTGAAATAAGGGGAGATAGCTCTGCTTATAGTTTATTAAAGTTTTATTAAAATTGGCAATCTTCATATTGTCTGATTTGGTTTCTCAGTGGCTAATACCCTGTGCAAACTGATTCAACGGAATCAAGACTCTATGCTGAGAATTAACAGTTGTGCTCACTACTGGGGGCCACTGGTCAACTGTAGTTCTTTGATGATAAGATATTATGATTAGTCCTCATTCTTTACGTCACAAAATAATCAGATTCTGCGTTCACTACGAGGAAGAAGCTCAGGAGGCACTTAATATTGAACCAAAATTAATCACTGTAACTAAATTGGGTAATGATGAAGTTATGATCAATCTGCAACTAGAAAATTGCCCTGAGCTGACGGCTGACCAACTAAGATGCTCCAGAAGTGTGACCCCTCAGCAGCTGTGGAATATTATGGAGTGGCTGTTATGTGGATATTGATTATATGAAGATGAGGTGGGGGAGTATGCCCTGAGTTTGTTTTATAACCAACAAGACCAAGAGAATTGCTACGCCATGTACATGTCCTATTTGGACGTGACTAAAACGTGGTTAGCTCGTCGCCTTGGTACCTATGGAATCAAGGAGTATCTAGTTGCTTATGTGCAACCATCTATTCTCCAGCTACTGCGTGTGCTGGCTCACCACAATATTGAGATTGAAGATGTAATGTGGTTCACTAAGCATAGAAAAATGATACTTGGCTCCTGCTTGACACCTCAATCACTCTTTTTTGGAGGTACAGGGGGCAGTGTGGAAAATGGACCATTGTGTTGGGAACATCTGCCATCAATTGGACATGTTGGTACCAAAGTTAAATCACAAGTTGTCCCAGATAATAAAAGAACTGTTTGATCAGCATGGCCTATTGATGGAATGGATTTGGGATGTAACAACAATGGGACTAGTACTGAGTGATTTATGACAGATTTAACCAAATGGGTGGAAGCGCTTGAAGCTGTGATTGCTCAGCTTAAGAAAAATATAACACTGATGGAATGGCAAGTGGCTGATCAAGTCAGTTTTGTATCAGCTAAAGATAACCAACTTTGTATTGAATAAAGTAGCCAGAAAACAACAGATAACGTGCTTATCCTTTGGTCAACGTCCCCCATATATCTCCAGCTAATACATCAGGTTACCCAACTGGATTCTGTTTATCAGGCTGAGTGCCATCGAGTTTTCCCTCTTCCAATTGGGGAGACATGAGAGTATGCTGACATGCAAGAATAGCTTGCTACCCTTTGACGGGCCAACGAGGAATTGGTACAGGAACAAGCCGCCCTCCTTAACTAAATAAATGACGTTAATCAACAAGCGGGTAGCGCTAGCTGACAGCATGCCCATGTGCAGAACATAATCAAAGATATCCTCTCATGACTACAAGCAGTGAAGCATAAGTTTCATGTTGATTGGGAATTTCATTGGGAGTTGCAATATCAGTATGTGACACTGTAATGGGAATTCCAGGATGGACAGTGTAGATGCTCATCAGTTAAAGTGGAGCAGTTAATCAAAGAGCATTTTGCAGAGCATGCCAGAGCTGGGGGAATGGTGCAGTTAGTTGAGACTCGGGGGAAGAATGCTATGATCTGCTAACAAATATCCCTCAGGCGTTGAAATGGTTTCCCCGCATGACAGTAATTCTTTCAAGCTCATTACAATGGATTTGAGCCCATCCGGCTGGATGTATGATAGTTCACAAAGGGGTGGTCCCCCTAGTCACTCTGGAACCAATTCGCCTGATCCTTGCAGAAGGAGCCTGGAGCAAGGCGAAGCTGTGAAAATCTAAAAATTACCTCCTTTTAGTCATGATGGTAAACTATACAGTTACTTCAAGCAATTCAAATTCTCCATGGAAGGAGCTTCTGATTGGCGGAAAGCGAAACTGTTGGTGTCTGCTTTAGACTTGGAAAGTGCCGATCAAGTTACCTGCTACCCTCCAAACAGCTCAGCATCCTATGAAGAAGTTAAA